>JAJSRV010000044.1:0-349403 GCA_021527715.1 Neoseiulus cucumeris | reverse complement strand
GGACGTTGAGTGAGTTCCTGACAATCCCTAGGACCCGAAGAAAATCATCCAACCGAGCCTGAATGTCTTTGTTCGACAGATATTAGCGATAAGAATATCGAACTCGAATAGAGGTGGGTTTGAGGAGAGTTTTTGGGGTACTTTGCGTGATTTTTTTCTTGTGTAAGAAGAGCGTTGAGGTTTAAAAGGTGTATTGGGATCGAGTTTTGAGATATCTGGGAGCACGATGCAGAAGAAATTAGGATCGACTCCCAGACCTGACTTTTGACCACCTATTTTGGCCATTTTGCCCACTGTGCGCCGCCACCGGCTTACGTGTGGATTTATTCGGTGTCGATTCAGTAGCGGACAGATGCGAGGCTCAAAGCATCTGCGGCGCTCAGCGTCAGACAACATAGGAACTCTGTTATCCAATTGGTGATCTCGTGTTATTCTTTTCGGGTGGCAATGGTTATAACAATGATGGTAACGCTGCGGTGGCAAACGCCTCCAGATCGCGTAAGAGCTCGCATACGATCCCAGTGAGATATCGACGCCGCGCCGTTGTTCCCCGCGCGAATAATCCTATTCGGTGGTCACGACGATCCGTTTGACGGATCTGAGATGAAGTTCCTCGCTCACGCACTCGTTTCAAAAAGTTCTGTTCAACCACATAGATTGTTCGTTTCGTCAATCAATTTCCTCTTCAATTTGAGCAACTCTTGTGCACTCGGTTTTTAACCTCCCGCTGCTGCCATGGAGAGCTTCCCAAACTATTTCACAGCACGCAGTTTTCACAAGATCATCTCTCTCTCTCCCTTCCTTACTTTCTGTCTCATTCTCTGGCTTCTGATGACAAGCCCCCCAAAAAACATCAAAAATCTTCTGTGATTTCATTGCTTCATTACCTCCAAAACTTTGCAACTTTCGATCGAACGTTGCGTATCTCTGATATTTGATCGTGGTGAACGAAATTCGCGGCAGTCGTTGTATGCAGGAGATCCAGATCGTCTGTGAAGGCGAGAGGGCATTTCAGATGAAATATTTTTTCGAATCACCGATAAACTCCTGCGGCAATCTTTCGATAGCGATATACTCGACTCACTCAGAACGAAACAATTTTCGATGCATGTTCCGCATTCAAAGTTAACTTATGCCGTCACAGGATGACACCTGTTTCACTGGTTTCCTCGTGTCATCCAACGACGACAATTCAACGGGTAGCCATTTATTTCTCTACGGAAAAGGACCAAGGAACCCGTTTCGCAAAGATGTGATAGAGTCGGAGAAGTCGGCTCAGCCTGGATGTCGCGAAATTAGAGCCGAGAGCTCTGTTTTCACCGCCATGAATCCGAGCTTTGTTTGTGCATGATATGATGCGCAACCGCCGACTCAAAACAGCGGATTTCTCGAACATTTCTTGAGCACACACCGGGGTAGTCAGAAAAAACACTTTCAACCAGAGGATAGCTCCGCCGAGTGAAAAAGGTTGCCGCCCTTTTCGGTGGTCGCGGTCAGATGGGAGGTGCGTTGTCTTCAAGTGAGAGAATGATGTTGTTTCTGCAATCCGAAAAACTCTCAAAAGAAACAGGCGCTTGAACTGAAATGAAAAGCTAATGAAAACCGAAAAGTTTCTGTCATCATCGGCAGTGTGTTTTGAATTTTGATCATCTATGCTGACGAGGATTGATCGTCAGCAAGCTTGCGAAATTATCATAATCCTTTGCTGATCTACAGAGATCTCCACCTTTCTTGTCAAACAACCGATTTCAAGGAAGAAATCGTCGAAAAGGTCGTCACGGCGAGAATTCATCAAAATTCTGCTTTTCATCAAGCTCGCTGTCCAACAATGGCTCTTCGAGAAACCCTGCTTTCTTTTGTTCGAATACATATATGCAGCACTTGGAGTTTGATACGATCTCTGGCTTTGGTAGTTTCGAAGTGATACGGAGGCGATTCGGATTCGTTTGCCAAGCTCTAAGTGAATGCGATGAAAAGTCCGGAGAACTTTTTGGCATATGCGAGAATTGCCCAAACTCCAAACCGAAATTCGTCCCCGATTTTTCGCGATGCTATCTCCCCCTGTTTGATGAAAGCAACAGCTCCGCCTCCCCATGAATGCTCTCATCATTATTATTGCTGTTGTCGCCGCTGAAGTTGTTGCTGCATCTCGGGTCGTCCGATATTTGTCGAACGATTTTGAATTCGTTAGGCTTCACGCTCCGAGTCGCGAATGCGGTTCTTTCTCGCGGTCCCTAGACTTCTATTTTTGACATTCTGCACCGTTGTCGTAAATGTTTCAAGGGATTCCAATCAATTGTTGCCAAGCGTGCAGTTTAGCTCTTTTGTGAGATGAACGGCCAAGCCCACAATTTACTTGAATGGGAGTAAAGCTTTCTGTTGACAAGAAGAAGCTGACAGCGATGTCTGGAGCAATGCCACGACAACTGTTTCTCGTGAGAAGGCTTATTCATATGAGAAAACTCAGAAACATTCGGTTTGAATCCAAGCAAGAGCCACGTTATGTCAAATGTCGAGGTGAAAGGACTTGTCTTTTGGACGAATTTCGCAGTAATCTTCCGGAGCCTCAACCCACATTAAGCGTCCTTCTTCCAAAAAGTATGTACCGCGAATTCCGTCTGATGAAACCAAGAACGGGCTTTTTTGGCCTCGGTTTTTGAACGAACACGATTGGCGTTGACAAACGAACTCGGAATCAGAACGTGAGCAGAGCTCGTCGTCGTCGGCACCGCCCAACTTCGGGCTATTGAGCGAATTTGTATTTACACTGATTTCGGAATGCAGAAAAGAAAAAGTAAGAAAATCTCAGCTATGCAAATTTAAATAAACGTCAATAGTTTATTTGTCCTCTTATATTTACAATTATGTTGTCGTCTGTGAGGAGTGGATTCCTTCCTACATTTTCAGTTTTCTTCAATTTTAATCGATTTTCACCCTTCATACTCGTCGGTTTCCTCAAGTCGCACCTCAAAATGATTTACAGAATTCTATGCAAAAAGTACAACATGATCAACATTTTGCAATTCTCAACACGTTCAGAGGAAGAACAACACGCTTTGAAACCGTTTACCAAATCTAATCGAGATGAGAAATCAGAGATATAAAGAAATGAATGAGTCGCCGTACTCACGGCCCCATCAGGAACACAAACCCACGACAGCGGTACAGCTTTAATTTTCTGTAGTTTACTTGCTCAGTTGGTTTGCTTCTTTGTTTGTGAAGGACCTTTCTTCGCATTCGGAACATATTTACACATCCGTCTTCAATATACAGTTTTCGGCTATGTACACTGTGTCTCGTCTCGTCTAGTCTCGCATTCGCACGCGACCAGGCGAAGGCGATATCGCAATGATATCTTCGAGGTCTTCCTTCAAAACCATGCAGAGAAAAGTGCAGCGATCTCCATCATCGAACACAAATACTCTCGGGGGTCTCAGATTTCTCGTCGCTCAGTCTGAGGAAGCGCAAGTTATCGGAGGAAATCCGTCCTGAAATTCACGCTTCAATCTAGGACGACAAACTGCTGTTGCAGAAGCTTTGACCCGATGAGCTCGTGCTTCTGAGTTTTTCGAGAATTTTCGCGATTCCAGTCAGATGAGCGAACATTCTTGCGATGTGCTTTCGCCGAATTTCGGAACGCCTGCGTGTTTGGTGTGAGACTTCGATGAAAAGTCGACAATAAATAAAATAGATCAGTGGCACGGATCGAGAGCAAGATCCTCACCAGTTATTTTCGTACAAAAAAACTCCCTACCAACACTCAGTTCCTTCATTCTCCGTTTTGTCATAATCCCATTCAAAGTCACATCGTTCAACAGGCATTAGAAATTCTGTACAGGTGAAAAGATTCCGAACTTCGAAAATCCCTAACTTCTTGTTCTATCCGGAGTGCGGCCTCGCTTTCGACTCGGATGTGTCGTGTATTTGATTTGCTTGTATTCGTTTGTGGAAATGTCCGCGTGAGATTGTGAGCTTCGTGTATTTGCGGAACCCGGCCAGATGTTCGACGTTCTTGGGTTCGTTCTCCTCGAGAATTTTCGGAATCGAAAAGCATCGAAAAGCTGATCAGCTGGCTGGCGTCCGCTGATCAGCGGCGGCAAATCATACATGTACCCTTCGGACCACGGTGTTATCTGTGTTGTCGTCGCTCGTCGAGCTGCCGTCGCTGACGTTCGAGGGTGGATTGAGTGTGTTCAGTACGAAGCCTTTTCCGCCGCCTTGCGGAAAGCCGTACGAAACAAAATCCGCTCCGCATTCGGAGTTGATGGACGTATCCCGCGACAGCGCGTGCGGAGGTAAATAGTCGTTCAGGCCGCGGTTGTACAGCACGCTCTGGTCCTCGAAGCCCAGCTGGACTGGACTCGACGTGGTAAAGCTGAGGTCACCGAGACCCGTGGGGGGCGGGGGTGTGATTTGGATTCCGGACAAGCCGAGGGCAGTGAGGTTTGAGTGGGAGTTGGACTCTGTAGAGCTCAGAAGACTATTGACCTCGTCGTTGATAGCGGGAACATGCTCAGGAATATTGGACGTAAGCGCTCTCTGTTCGGCGGTCAGGTCACTGTAATCCCAGCTGTAGCCCTGCAGGTCGTCGTAGCGAAGGCCGGGCTGGCTTGCAGCGCTTGCGATCGAGCAATTTTTGATCTTGTCTTCGGCGTACATTTGATCTTTGTTCAGGTAGGGGTCGCCACTGCGCGGATGGCGCAAGATCGACTGTGGCGTCGTAGGAACCGTCATCGTTGAGTCGGGTCCAAGTTGAGTTGTTTGGACGTTCAGCATTGGTTGTTTGTCGAGATTGTTCATCATGGATCCTCCATCGAGCTTTCCAGTTTTTCCGGCAATGTCCAGAAGAAGGTCGGCCATCTGACATTGCTCAGCTGTAAATGGAAAAACAATGATTCGGACTGCGTTCAATCGGAACAGGCGGCGGCGATTAACGAGAAATCGAATCTCTGTTGTCGTTGCCATGCGACATCCCATTTCTCAGAAAAATGTTCTATCGAAAGGAAAGTCGCTCGTACCGGTTTGTTGATGTTTCTTCTTTTTCTGCTTCTTGTTCGAGCAGTAATCGAGTGAGTCTCCAGTTGAACCCTGCAGTATCACCTGACTTTGCAGGTGCATGCGACGGTGTTTCTTGAATTGATAACGGAAGAAACACACAGTCAAGAGCGCCAGCAGGAACACCAAAGAAACAACAAACACGATCCCGACCAGCTCCTCGACAGTGGTGTTGAGTCTGCTGGAGATGATGAGGGGCGGCTGCAGGTGTTCGCTGCAGAAAGGTCCTGTGACGTTCGGAGGGCAGACGCATTCGAAACCACCTGCACGTAGAAAAAAAACATCATTTCCATTCTAGTTCGATGATCTGATTGGATGAGAACGAGGTTTATCGAGGTTTCGGAAGGGAATTCCAAGGTCGTCGATCCAGAAACGAAGTCATAAACTTACCGAGCAGGTTAATGCAAGTGGCTCCTCGAGCGCAGATTGGATGCAGGCATTCGTCGATATCGTATTGACAGCGCTCACCCCGGTATCCGATGGGGCATCTGCACGTGAACCCGGTCTCCCCTTCCTCACAAACTCCTTTGTTTTGGCAGGGGTTCGGGTTGCAGTACTGGCCGTACTCACAGCGTTTGCCGCTGAGTTGAGGAGGACATTCGCATTGGAAATCGTTGTTCTTGCCCTGAAATCAATCAATCTATTTGAGAATGGACCTTTTCTTGTTGTTTCTAGTTATCGTACAAGACAAGATAGAGCGAACGTCTCGATCTGTCCGATGAACTTACGTCGAGTACAATGGTGCAGAGAGTTCCAAAGAGACACGGATTCGAGGCGCATGGGTCGGTGTCGACTTCGCAATGACTGCCCTTGAAGCGGGGCTCATTGCAGACGCAAGTGAAGTTATTGAGGTTCACGCCGAGAAGGCAGGTTCCTCCGTTGCGGCAAGGTTGGGCGCCGCAAGCTCCGGGGTTGGGCAGAGGGTCTTTGCATTTGAACTGCACGTTGACGAATCGCTTGAGTTGTGCGACATTCGACGACCCCGTAACGTGCAGAGGCAGCCACACGGAGTTGACTTTGATGTCGTCCATGCAGCCGAAGAAGCCTCGCCGGATCTCATCCCGGTAGTAGCCAACCAGAATCGCTCCAATGAACAACGAGTTCTTCTCATCTAGATTGAGAATGTCGTGACTTCCTGGAGATACCCCGCTGGCTTCCCACTTGCGGTCGACAGAAACGCGAGCAAAGTTGCCGCGACGTTCGAGGATGACGTGGTGCCATTTTCCGTCGGTGATGGTTTTGTGCGAGACGCGGACGAGGCCTTCGCCTGACCCGCAGTCGAAACGGAACTGCACTTTGCCGTTGTGCACCTCGAGAACCGCGTAGTCTCTGGGACCTGCAGCGTACAGAATGACGCCAGATTGCTGGAATGTTCTCACTCGGCCGCTGAACATGAGGCGTTTCTCGATGCCGTGGTTCAGTTCGTAGTGCGCGTACGACCTTTCGTCAAAATTCAGAGGATGCCGCTCGATGTAGCACGTCTCAGAATTCGAGTCCGCGCAGGTCTCGTTGCACAGCGGCCCGCCCGTGTTCTCAGGACATTGACAGGTGTAGCCTGTCGTCTGTAGTGTTGACGGAATACAAACTTTTGGGGCTATGCAGGGGTTTTTCGAGCATTCGTTGATGGGATTCTCGCATTTCGGACCCCCGAAACCGGGCTGACAGATGCACTCCAACATGGGATAGTGTCTCGGTGATACGAAGCTGACACGGTCGGTGTTGATACCTTGCAGATCGCTTCGATCCAGCTCGACGGTGTCCGAGCATACTCCGTTGACACACATTCCGTCCTTGCATCTGTTCTGCGAAATGTGAAGTATTTTCCTGTCGATCTCCTTGTCCATGAGAGATTGGTTTTCTCTGAGTTTCTGCGAGATGACCGAGGCGTCGTAGTAGAGTTGGTTTTTCCGAACAGCGAACAGGATATCGAGGTTGTCTCGGTGTGTGGAGCGCTTCGAAAGCGATCTCTTCTCGATCGAGTTGTTCTACGGACTCACAGTGATACTGGGCTGGATGCTGATGATGTGCACGTTCTGCTTCTTCAGGCCAAACAGAATTTTCAAACCGCTCTGGAATCCTTTTTGATAGGTCAAGAGAAAGTCTTCCGGCGTCACGTCCGCCAGCGTCATGATGACGGCGTTGGTGAGCGCGTCTTCGGTGATGAGCGATACGTCAACGATCACCTGGGTCTCGGTGGTGAACTTGGCTTCGCTCACGCTGACGTTCACAACATACGAACCCACATCCAGACCATTCTGTGCAGAGATTATCCCCTCCTCTCGATCGACGGTGAACAGCGCGTTCTCTTTGTCGGAGAGTTCGAATCTCAATTTGTCATAGGGGTCGAGATCGCTGGCGTGGATTTTACCAATGAGTCCACCTGGGAAATCGTCGAGGTACGAAGTGATATAAACGTGCAAACTGTCGACGTCCGGAGGGTATTTGCTCTCTTCGATGACCTTGATGTGGACGTTCGTCTTTGAGCTGAGCGACGGTGTTCCCGCATCGCTCACTTGGATCTGGAGGTTGTATTCGGCGCGACGCTCGGTGTTCAATGACCCGTGAGTGAAAATAGACATTCCCCGAACAACGAAGTCCGAGTTGAAGTTTCCATTGAGGATTGTAAGCGTGAAGGGTCCGGCGTTGGCCGGCGTGTCCTTGTCGGTCACCTGGATTTCGATGACTTTCTGATCGCGTTTGCCTTCCTGGACGATGGCCGAATAATTGCCACCCTTCACAAACTGAGGGGCGTTGTCGTTGATATCCGAAAGCGTTATGGAAACCTCAACGGTCTCGTTCAGTTCGGGTTCACCTCCATCATGGGCCACAACGAGGAAGTAGTAGTCTGACTGCAGCTCTCTGTCGAGATTCTTTCGTAAGACCACAACCCCTGACCGCGGATCTATGATGAACTCTGGATAGTCGGTTGCGTTGACGATCGCGTAGGAAAGTTCTCCATTGATTCCACTGTCGGCGTCAGTGGCTTGAATTTGCAGAATGCGCTCTCCCACTTTGGTGTCCTCACGAATGACCGAGTTGTAGCGGCCTTTGTCGAAATTTGGTTTGTTGTCGTTGAAATCTAGAACCGTGACGTTCAATAGGGTCGTGGAACTGAGGGCTGGAGTCCCTCCGTCTTGGGCGACAACAGAGAGCATGTATTGAGCTTGACTCTCGTAGTCGAGTGAGCGCATCACCGAAATGATTCCGGACTCCGGGTCGATATCGAAGTTGTCTGCGTTTTCTAGCTTTTAGCTGATTTCAGCGTTGATACCGATGTCTCGACTGAACGCCTTGACCTGTGCCACGTGCGTTCCATGTGGCGCCATTTCACTGATGTTGGCAAAGTACATTTTCTTTGTGAATTCGGGTGGGTTGTCGTTCACATCGAGGACAACGACATTCACAGAAACTGTCGAGGACAACTTCGGTTGGCCGTGATCGATCGCTTCGACCATCAGACGGTACGAATCGACCGCTTCCCGATCTAACGTTTTCATCAGTTGGATGATACCGGTATTGGACTGGATTTCGAAATAGCCTCCGGCGCTGTCCATCAGACTGTAGGACACCTTCCGGTTGTTGCCGACGTCCCGATCGGTCGCATAGATCTTCATCAATACGGTGCCAATTTCGGCGTCCTCTTGAATCGCGACAGTATAGTTGTCCTTGGAGAACTGCGGCGGACAGTCGTTGATGTCGCTGACCATGATGCGAATGCTTGACGTGCAAGACCACTCCATGTGCTGGCTGTCTTGGACGTGTGCGGTCAGTGAGTATGAAGACTGAGTTTCTCTATCAAGTGCTTTGCTGACCCGAAGTTCACCTGCGGAGAATTGGCTCTTTATTGTCCGGTCCTGATCACCATCCGAATTTGCTCGAAGCGGAGACCCTCTCGAAAACGAGCTGATACGTTTATTTTAGAATTATGGTCACGGATTTACGGAAAAAAAATTTGATCTGAATAATTTGATTCGCATTTTGCGGCAATGGTTCGAGTGCGGAAAGTCACTTTTGCTGGTTTGCCGCTTCGTTGCAAAGAACTCCCTCATATCAGGATTTCTTCGTGCTGATAACGCGTCAAGTCAAGCAGAGTTGTGTGGAAGCCACAAAAATTTGTGGTATCCCGTAAAATGGGTGCAAGTCGGATCGTCCCAAACGCTCAAATAGCTTACCCGTCGTAGAGTTGATAACGAATTGCTCGTGTCCCTTTCCGCGGAGAGAGAAACGCATTACGGCATTGATTCCGATGTCGGCATCTTTTGCAGCTACAGTTAGTATGTAGCTTCCGGGGGACACGTCCTCTTTTACTTGTTCAATGTATTTCGATTGCATACAGACGGGACCATTATCGTTGGCGTCTCTCAGTCGGATGCTGACCTTCGTATTCGCGACGTGAAGACCATCGCTGGCCGCGATATCGAGGATGTAATGTTCTTGGCTTTCACGGTCCAGGGAATGCCGAACAAACAAAACGCCCGTGTCCGATAGTCCAAAGTGATTCCGGTCATCGCCGGACGTGAGGTAGAAGTACATGGTTTGCTGCAAAATCGAACAACGGCTCATTTCGTCACTTTCGGAATGCTGCAAGGTCATGTTTTGTGTTCCGAGCGGCGACGACGATTGCGCCGAATCAGTGGAAAAAAAACGAGTGCAGGGGACGTCGGGCCATAACGACGCAATGACGCTGAATTTGCAAAAGAATGGAACTCACGGAAGCACAACAATTCCAAATAAATTCAAATGGAAGCGATTTCGTAGGAGGAACTCACACTTTTGGGATCGTCTGGATCTTGAATTTCGAGGGTGAAGATTTCGGTGTTGACAGGTGCGTCTTCATCGACCTCGACTTCGTAGAGGTCTCTCGAGAACGTCGGAGGGTTGTCGTTGTAATCGACAACGTTGATGAACACCGTGCTCGTCGAATACTGTTTCAACGGCGACCCGTTGTCCCGGGCCACGACCGTGAGGTTGTACGACGGAACGGATTCCCGATCCAGGGCGATCAAATTCGTGATCCACCCGGTTTGGGTATCAATCTGGAAGATGTCGGCTGCCGGGTCGTTGCGCTCGTAGAAGTCGTAGGTCACAACCCCGTTCGAGTCGATATCGACGTCGTTGGCCACGAGCCTGAGGATTTTACTCCCGACCGGGATGTTTTCGGCCAATCGCACGACGTATCCGCCCGCACCCGACTCGAAGTCGGGCTTATTATCGTTCTCGTCGGTGACGATTACGTTGATCTGGATCTGAGAGATTAATCCAGTGGAGCGAGACTCAGCCTTGATGCCGATGTGGTATTTCGAACACTCTTCTCGGTCCAGCGATCTGATGGCAGTGACCCTGCCTGTGTCTCGATCGACGGTGAAGAGTGAGATTTCGTTCTCGGTCGAAATGAGTTCGTACTTGACGTCGCCTGAGCCTTTGTCGTTCAACGTCGTGATCACAGTCGGAATTTTAGCGTTTTCCTTAACGTACAAATCCTGGATACGGTTTGAATCGTGAGGTTCTTTCTGGTTGGGATGCAAGGCGACCACGACAACGGGCGCCATCGTTTCGAAAACTCCATCGGACACTTTAACGAAAAACTGATAGCGGGCTCCTTCTTTCAGTGGCTTCTTGAGGAAAATTTCCCCGTTGTCTTCGACGATACCGAAGCTTTCGGTAATGTTCTGGGGGTCTCCGTCTCGAAACGAGTACTTTAGACCCCTTGGCAGGAGATCCTTGTCGGTTGCGGTGACCTTCAAAATTGCTTGACCAGCTGTGAAGTTTTTCACGTTGCATCTATATTCGGGCAAGAGGAACTGTGGCGGATTATCGTTTTCATCGGTGACGGTGACACGGACGACACTGTGCCCGATTCTGGCACCGCCGTCTTCGGCGACGATTGCAACTTTATACAGAGAGCGTTTTTCCCGATCTAGAGTTCTTTTTGTGCGAAGTTCGCCAGTTTCCGGATCCAGCGTGAAATAGTGAGTCATTTCCTCGGACTGGATGAAGTACTTCACGCGACCGTACTGCCCTCGGTCCTGGTCGGTCGCGGACACTGTGATGATGTACGTACTGGCTGGTGAGTTCTCGGGAACGATCGCCTCGTATTCGAAATGCGTAAACTTGGGTGAGTGGCTATTGGCAGGCACGATGTGAACCTTCAGTTTGCAGAATGCGACGAACACGCCATCGGTGACGGACACGTTCAGTGCGTGAACGTCCTGTTCGGACTTGACGAGTTCGCGGAAAAAGTGCAAGTTGCCCACTGAGACGATTCCGGTGTAACGGTCAACAGTGAAGGCTTGGCTTCCGGAAATGATTTGGTAAGCGAGGCTAGGGGTGTTGCTGAACTGATCTGGGAAGCGGGCCAACGTTTGGTGAACGCTCAAAACGCTCTGGGAGAAATCTGGATCACTGGCACCGAGGTGGGCGACGAATTGCCCCCTTCGGGCCAGTTGGCTTATGGAGCAATCTACGACGGGGCGGTCAAACACTGGAGGACTATCGTTGATGTCGGTGACCTGGATGAAAACCAGGGCTGTAGACGACAGCGGCTGTGGGGGTCCGGAATCCGTTGCCATCACCGTCAAAGTGATTCTGTGGAACAGAGAGGAATCGATCCAATCAGCGAACAGGCTTCCAAAGAGGAAAGACGAAACTTTGGGCTTTGCTGAGCAGAAAAAAATTAAACTTACCTGGAATGCCTCTCGTAGTCTAGGGACCGTCTCAAACTGATTACACCTGTCCTGGAGTCGATCATGAATCGATCGGAGTCTTCCACCGATTAACTGATGACACTGTTCGAATCTTTGTCGTGGGCGCGCACCGTGAGAATAGTTGAGCCCGGTGGCGATACTTCAGAAACGGAAACGTTGTACATGATTTGTTCGAACAATGGAGGGTGGTTGTTGACGTCCTCCACGTAGATCGTCACCGAAACATCGGAGTGAGCTCCGCTCAGCGAGTCGGTTGCCCGTACCGTGAGATCGTATTTAGCTGTCTTGTCGAAGTCCAACTCTTCGTTGACATACATCACACCTGTAAAATGCATATGAATTGCTTGAATTTCGATTTTTAAATCACAGAATTGGTTTTTTCAACGCAATCTGAACACATCGTCTCATTGAAATCTGAACTGGAACTTTAACTCAAGACGGAAAACAGCCGGGAGCTCAAGCGAAAAGAAACCGTACTTACATGGTGCATTAGCTGTGTTTGGACCTGGAACACACGGAGAACGAAAAAAAAAAAGAAAACTTAGCATGCAACGCAAAACATTCCCTTCATCTCAACATCACACCGATCTTCTGTCATCCATCAGATAAACGTCGAGATCAGAGATTTTCGTGATAATCTGATCATGAGTAGGGATGTGAATATTCCGCGATATGTATTTCGAAATCAATCAGAGAACTTTCGTGGAGAGGCAGATCTCTCTCGACTAGAACTCGGGAACGATCTCGAAATTTTGCGAAATATTCAAATGTTCAACTATGATCATGATCATCTACGAACACCGACACTGACAATGATGGTGGTGACAAAGGGAAACCGCAGGTCCGAACGAAAATGGTTAAACACACGAAAACGACAAAATGAACGAATTACAGAATGGAAAACAAAATGGGCGTCTTTTCACGGAAGACGTCAAAAGCAGAAAACATTCACGATGTGGAAGGAAGCACAGTCTCTTCCAGCCGCACTTACCGGCTTGATAATCGAGTCTGAAATCCTCTTTGTGATGACCTTCGGTGATGTCGTATATGAGAGGTTTTCCACCTGGACTCTGGGCTATAAGCGTCAAAACCGGTTCCGTTGGCGAATGGTTCTCTTTGACATGAGCGCTATAGAATTGCTTCTGGAACGACGGCATCGTTCGTGTGACCACTTTCACTGGCACCTGCACTTCGGAATACATTGGTGGATTGCCCTCGTCTTTGGCAACAACTGTTATCGTATACTGCGTCATGTGCGATGGGAGACGTTTCCGGAGCGTGATGTTTCCAGTCTTCGAATCGATGTCGAAGACTCCTTTGTGCAAATCGCGCAAGTAGTAGAGGACTCTTCCGTTCGCTCCGTCGTCGGGGTCCTCCGCGCGGACCTTCTGAACCTGCTCGCCTTTGTTGGACTCGATGGGAACCACACAATGGTACGGCGTATCGACAAATGTTGGAGCATTGTCATTCACGTCTTCGATTGTGACATCAATCAGCGTGCTCGCAACTCTATCTGTCGCGAGCGCTACGGCATTAACCACGAGCCTGTAGTTCGCTTGTTGTTCCCTGTCGAAAACCGTCCCCGGTCGAACCGTAAGTGCACCTGACGTTTCGCCGACAACGAATTTGGATTCCTCGTTCAGAAGTTTGAAATGAATCGGTTCCTGAAGACGAGTGCCGACCGTGCTGAGTACGAGAAGCGGAGCTTTGGTCGCGTCCGAGTTCTCGACCACGCGGCTCTCGTATTGCGGGTACGAGAATCGGAACGACGGATTTCCGTGGATGGGATTCTTGACGACGTTGATATGCAGCGAGGCCGTACGCTCGTGCAGGCCGTCGTGCGCGGCCACTACCAATCGGTAGAAGTCGAGCATATCTGGAAAAACGGAGGAAATAATGAATCAGATTGAAACTCGACTTCGATCGACTTGATGTGTTTTTATATCGAATCAGCTGCTTCGAGTGCGATCTTCGCCCGACTTTAAGCTCAAGAGAAAAAACAAACTCACTCTCGGGCTGATTGACTTTGACGAGCCCTGCCACGGAGTCGACCAAGAAGTGCTCCTCGATGTTTCCACCAATGATCGAGTACTTGATGACGGGGTCGATGTCGGCGTCGTGCGCCACCAACTCGGCGACCGTGACGCCGCGATGAGTGGGCAGCACAAGCGTCACGTTGTAGAAGTCCTTCTCAAAGATCGGCGGCGAGTCGTTCACGTCGAGGATTTCGATCGAAACTTCCGCTGGTCCCCGACTGCAGAGGACAGTGGGTCTCCCGTTATCGCAGACTTCGACGCTAAAGGAATAAGAGCTCCTGATCTCCCGGTCCAAGCGATGCGCAGCTGAGATCGATCCTGTTGACGAATCGATCCGGAAGTATCGCCTAGCCCAAGTGTCCACGATCGCGAACGAGAGGTGTGCGTTGATGTCGCGATCGGCGTCTGTCGCCGTGACCACGAGTGGCAGCGATTCGTTGGTCATGACGACGCTCGAAGGTTCGGCGGCCTCGCTGATGGAGCCGGAGTAGATTCTCGGCTTGAGGACCGGGGCGTTGTCGTTGACGTCGACAACGTGAATAGTGAGAGCCATTTCAGTCCACGAGTTGACAAGGTTCGTCGCTCGAACGATGATGAGGTATTGTTGTTTCTGCTCATAATCGAGAACGCACGCCGTGGTAACGATCTGCGGGTGGATCGAACGAGGAAGGGACGAAACAGAAGGTTAATCGTTGAGCCAAGTATTGTTTTCCGCCAGTACCTCTGGAGCAGTGGGACATACGCGATTTCGCTCGAGGTTGAATACTCACGCCAGAATTCTGATCGATCGAGAAGCATCCTTCATCGTTTCCGAGAGATATGTCATAGTAGAGAGCCGATCCGCTCTGGGCTTGAGTCACGACAACCGGTGTTCCAATGGGTTTGTTCTCTTCGACTTCCACGACTTTGGTATCAGCTTCGAATTTCGGAGGTGCATTGGTCGCCATTGTGACTGGAAATCGGAATCACAATAATTTGAAACTCAATTGATACCTGAATGAAAATCACCGAAAGGATCTTATCGAGGATCTCGTCTCGTTTCAATGGCTGCGTTCGTCTTGAGGAATAAATTCCGCTTTATTCCTTTGTCTCTTTATCGGAACCTGATCCCGGGAAGGCGCCCTCGCAGGAGAACATTTGTTCCGATAAGGAAGCAGACGAGGAATAATAAAATAAAAGGCGATTGGACTCTCCTCCTCTTTATCTCTTCCAGTTTCATTCTCTATTTGTTCTCTCTCGCTTTCTCCTGAGCCGTTTAGGTTAGCTAAGGGAAAACAAGCGCCAACTTACCTTTTATGTGGACAGTCACAGTCGAATTCAATGATGGGGATCCGTGGTCAGCGGCTCTTACCACCAGATAGTATTCAGGAAGCAGTTGTTGGCTGAGAGATTTCGCAACGCTGATCGTTCCGAGCTGGGGCTGGATGGTGAAACTGCTCCCGACATTTCCTGTAACACAGATAGAACACGAACTCAGCCGCGCGAAAGCAACTTGCGAATTCCCCTGCTCGGGCTGTCTGACCGGCCACCCGTTTGCTGGCGACCACTGGCTCGTCATCATCCGCTTGTTTGCTCGCTGATGTCAAGGAGTCAACAATTCGCATCGGTCACAGAGCCGTCGATTCTCTTCTTGTGACCCAAGAATAATTGTCGTCATCGGGACGTAAGTCCACGGAAAATCAGAGGAAGGGGTTGCGATACGTGGGGAGTCGACGAAGCAAGTTTTGCTCCTTTCCAACTTCCCTTCTCAAGCCATACACTCGAAGAGTCCACTCAACTAATATCCACATCTGCTGAGCATTTAGATGTCCACTTCGCCGAAAGGTACGAACCGCCGGCGGGGACGGGGACAGCGGTACGACGAGAAGCAAGCAAAGTGGAAGGAGGGACTCGAGGAGTGAGCGGCGATATTAAGCCGAGTGGCTACGCTGCAATTTCGTCGTCCTGAGAACCGCCGCCATCTTTTACGGCCAACTCTGTCTCTCTCTTTCTCGTCTTTTTTTGCGGCATAATTGATCCAGAGCTCCGACCGAGGGGACCGCAGAGAGGCTTCACGACGGGAGCACCACGGAGGAGAATTCGATGTTCGAAGACGGAGAAGGATTCTGAAGGAACGTTCGTCCCCGGTTCTGCCAAACCATATTTATCAAGAAGCCTCCGCGCAATTTTTTAGACCCCCTCTCCTTTTATTGCTTTCCTCCACTCTTGGTCCCATCCCATTCGTTGCTGTTTTTCCGTCACGTAATGCGATCTAACACAATCAGATCGGAGGAACTAGTATAATGGCGTCGACGAGATCGCTTTCGACCAAAGTACCTCACTAAATATTTGAGCGCCGAAGCAAATTACAGCCGGACTGGACACCAACTGAGAATCGAGCGTGGGCTTTCGTTTTGCCACGAATCTAGTTTCGCTAGAGAAGCGAAAACCACTGCGCTGGCTCCAATAAGGAGTTCGTGGAAGTTTTGAAACCCCGGTGGCGAGCCTCTATCGTCTTTCGCCCTCATTATATAAACGAGTCTAATTAAATAAAGTCCGGGGAACAGGCTTCCCCATCCCTCGACCACCCCTCCCCTTCCCCTTTGTTTCTCCTTATTCCTTTCTGTTCCTCTCCAGAGCGCCGGCCAAGTCCTAGAGCCGGCAAACCCGCCGCGCGGCACGGATGCACGCACGCACGCGAGAATAGGCGCGTAAGTAGGCGCGAGAGTGGCCAGACTTGAATTTGCGTTTAATTACAGCGACGACTCACCGGACACGATGCTGTAAGAGATGCGGGCATTGTCCCCGCGGTCTTTGTCGACCGCAGTCGTTTGAACGACTGAGGTTCCTAGCGCCGCACTCTCGAACACTTTGCCCTCGAACGAGCTCTGTAGAAATTCAGGCGCGTGGTCATTGTGGTCCGCCACGTGAATGTGGATCCGAACATAAGCGCGTTTCCCAGGCCAACCTGCAAAATCAAGAGACCTCAGACCCCTTCCTGTTTTTCCCGATCGGTTTCCTTCCATAACTCGATCTAACTCATGAGGAACTCAGCTGTTTCCTCACCTGAATCCTTAGCTAGAGCGGTGATGATATGCTCGCGGGTTTCCTCGTGATCGAGGGGCTGCGCCGTCTGCAGGACGCCCGTTGAGGCCGCCAGATGGAATTTCTGAAGGCTGTTCGTTGCCGCCGCGTTGTGAATTGCGTAAAACAGCTGATCGTTGAGGTCTTTGTCGACGGCTTTGATTTTTAGGATCTCCGTACCGGGGGCAACAAGTTCCGAAACTTCGACCGTGTAGGTCTCTTCGATGAATTCGGGATATTGATTGTTGTCGTCGATGACGGTTATGTTGATTTCGGTGTAGGTCTTGGCGAGGCCATCGGTTACTTCTACGCCTAGTGTGTATGCTCCCACGTCTGACTGCACGATCGGTCTAGCCACAATTACAGCACCTTCGTCGGGTTTCTTCAACGCAAAAAGCTTCTTCTCGTTACCCGAAACTATTCGAAAATAGATGCTGTGGAGATCGAGGTCGACCGCCGAGATCATGGCCACTACGTGTCCCACTTTGTCGACCTCAAACACCTCGCTTACGTCGACGGATTTGATTTTTGGCGGACGATTTTCCGACGTGGAGGGCTTCGATGCTATTTGCAGCATCACGACGCAAGTGGAGTGCCTAGGTACTTCTCCTAGATCGCTGACCTTGATGTGCAGTTCGTGGATTTCGTCTTTGAGCAAAGCAGATCGAGAACGGATCATTCCGGTTTGTTGATCAATCGAGAAACGAAATGTGGCCCCTTTGATTATGGAATACGCAAGCTCCGAATTGGCGCCGGTGTCGTCGTCGGTGGCAATCACTTGCGCCAAGTCGACTTGCTCCTTGAGCTCCTCCTGTTCGAGGATTTTGAAGCGGTATTGCACTTGAGTGAACTTCGGATCGTGGTCGTTGATGTCGCCGACGTGGATGAGGACTTGCGTCACGGAAGACAATGCCGGCGTGCCGTCGTCGGTGATGGTCACGTCGAGCAGGAACTTGTCCTGGCTCTCACGATCCAGCTTCTGATCGGTGGTCGTGATCCGACCCGAGTACTCGTCTATGTGGAAGTTGCCGTTCGGATCGCCGGCTGTGATTTTGAACGTGATGTTCTCCATGTTGGCTGTGTGATCGTTGTCGAATGCCTCGAGTCCGAGGACGGAGACGTTCGCCGCCGAATCCTCGAGCACGGTTCCTTTGTAATACGGCAGTTTGCTCAAGGGTGCGTTGTCGTTGACGTCGTTGACCTTTACGTATACGTCTAGTCGCGAGCTGAGCGGCACCGCCGCTCGATCCGTGGCGGATACGACGAGCCAATAGTAGGGTTTATTCTCGCAGTCGAGGACGGATCTGCTTCGGATGGTTCCTGCAAGGAGGGTTGAAAGAGAACGCGTTAGAAAGGCGAGAGAAACGACGCGACGTCGCTTCACACGAGAAACCTCGGAAGAAAGTGTCTTCATTTCCCCTTCAAGGAGCAGCGCGGAAGGAGAAAACTTCGCCACGGCAAGAATAGGGCGACAGCGAAGGGCGCAGAAAAAATACGAACGAGAAGCAGAGGCTGGACTCCATCGATGCCGACAATGAAAGACGGAGACGAGGCTTGTCCAGAGCACAGTTCGGGTGGCGGGGAGGAGTATATCTCCGCATCTCTTTCGACAACCTCACAAAGGAGCAACGAACGACGTTCATGGAAGGAGTCCAGTCGCAGTCCTTAGCTTTCCGATCAAAGTTTCGCCCTTGGAACAAAGGATGACAATCCTTTTCATATCGGCTTCCTTACCACCAATCTACCCAACCATCCGCCTGCTTTCGTCTTCGGAGTTGCAACCCGTACGTCGAATACGTTGACGACGTCCTAGTTTCGGCTGGATAGCGATGTCCAGTGACAGATTTTCTGACTGACTGACCGACCGACGGCTTAACCGATCGCTGCCAGGACGGCTCACATGACTCTGAATGGAGCGCTCTCCCACTGCAGCGGAGACCTCGCGGGTCTCGGCTGAGAAGCTCCACTCATCCTCTCCTCAATTCTCTGCTTTATGCGCACAAAAAACAACTTGTTGACGCAGCAACTTTTGGATTGAGTGCGTGCGCGGCGTCGGATGTTTCGTTCCCTAGAACTCTACCACTCGGCTGGATGGAACAATCGCCAAGAGACCTGACGCCAGCGACGGCCTCTCGATCGACCGAACTCAGTCGACTCCAACATCAGGAGACAGAGCGGAGCAGCAGGAGTACCGACCACGATATGCTAACAAATCTAATCAATATTCACAATTTCTCGATGAATTTCGTCTCTTTTTATGTACTTTATCATTTCCGACAGCTCATCACCATTTCCGTACTCTAGAGGCTCTTATTTCTCTCTGGCCGCCGTTTCGTTCGATCGTCTTTCGTCCGCATTCGTTCGGCCCAAGGCCAAAAACCGTTTGGTCTTATTCGCCGACGCTGCCGAACGAGCGAGAACATTCGTCAATGCGGTCCTATCGGACCCAAGAAGGAACCGACCCAGAGCCAGGAACAGCAGAAGCGGAAAATTAATGTTACGGCCTAATTACGGTGGACGGCATCCACTTGTTTTGGGCCGCGCGGAGTGTAATCATCGTTATACGATCGTTAGAACAACTTATTTAGCATCCGTCTAAGTAAGCTCGCCGTGTTCCTTCTCGAGTTCCTCCGGGGCTGCTGTAGCACCTCTGTTCTGCCTGTGATCCCATGCCGCTGTGAGTCGCTCGAATAGCTGCGCCGCCGCCGCGCCGTCGTCCTGGATCGGTTTGGGAATAGACGTTATTCTCTTTTTCCGGGATGTCGGAACGAGTGAGCCACCAACCGAGCGTACGACGAAGGCAAGGGAAAATGACCGACCGAGCGAGCGAGCGAACCAACCAACAGGGTCCACAAAAACGTCGTCTATGACAAATGGCCGATGACGGCGGCGATGGCATCGTGGATGGAGAGACTTTGTAAACCACTGACACCCGAGACATCTCCATCCATACATCCAACACCACCAGCAGAGCCAACAACAACGCACGCTAGGACAACAAGTCATGATCACAGAAATGCAGAAGTCCCTTTTCCCTTGTTGGGCTTCTTGCCACCGTGCTTTCGGCAAACTCGGCCTTCTGTTCCTCAAGCTTCAGCCAACAGCGAAAGAAAGAAATCTCGTACTTCAACACAAAGATGACACAAAATGTTCTTTCCGGCGAATTTCATACAATATGTAGCAGGTATTGTACCTGATGTTTGATCCACGAAACGTTCCGCGGATCACTTCACCTACCGCGGAACCGGCGCGCAGTTTCTGGCGTTTTTTCGAGCATGAGTTTTTTTCCACATGGCGCCTTGTTAGCAACGGATGGGAGTTCGGGCTAAACATAGATGTTCGCATTGTTCGCTTCGTCTCCTCCGCCAAGTCCAATGACGCGAGCATGAAGCAAATAAAACCTCGTTGCTGTGGAAAGCTCGATGACAGGAGCAGCTTAAAAGCTCTTCCGAACAAAAACCGAGAGAAACGATTCCAAAAAGGACGAAGCTCCTCCAGCAGGGCAGACATACAGCTGAACTAGCACATTGACAGAGTAGATACAATAGGGGGACAACTACGCAGATGAATGAATAGATGGATGGAGGAACGAGTGGCTACACGAACGTCGGAAGATTGAAACAGCGCTCTATGGATCCATGTAGAAGTGAACAAAAAATGCATGAATAGATAGATGGAATGCGCAGAGAGAGAGATAGAGAAACAGAGAATCCGCGTAATGCGTAAATCAACACAGACAAAAAAACTGCATCACTGATTCGACGGGATAGGAACTGATGATTACATGTTTTGGAAAAACGAGACCCGGCCATGCTCATATACATCTTCTGTAGGAGGATCTTAGGATACTTTGTTAATCTCTCACAGCGCAACACATTAAGACAAACGGCCCGCTTGATAAGGGTGACTACGAGTAACTCCAGTAAGTGGGGGAGGCGGGGGGGAGGGGGGAAGTGCAGAAAGCAGAGGAATCAATCAGATGATTCATCGAAACTAGTATTGAATAAGTTATCGTTGACAGCATGAAGCCAATGATGGATTAGTCAAAATCCAAAACGCAAAACCGACTCATTTCAGCAGCGAAATTCTCAGACTAGGCAGAAAAAGCCCTACAGAAATGAACAGCAGATGAGAATGATGAAAAAAGAACGGAGCGTGCAAGCAAGGATAAAAGCCATCTGCCCTCAGTAAGAGAACTTTTAATCTAAGCCGTTACCACATCATCAACGGGTTGCAGCATCATTTAACGCCATAATAGAAAGGTAATGGCGACTGCCGCTGCGGCTGCTGCAGCTTCTCCATCCTCTGCTGTTGTCGGACCGAATCGAGGCTAACTCAAAGAGTTAGCGTTGAGTTTTAGCTGTTTCAGTTTTTGCGCTGCCATTGTGTGCGGGAGTCCCTCCGTTTGCGAAAGACTCTCTTTGCGAGCCGGCACCGGAAACCACCCACGAGCTGCATGAATCAGGAATGGAAACAAAAGTGGCTGACCCGATTTTTGGGTTTTTGTTTTTTGCCTCCTTTTCAATCCATCTATTGCTCGAAGCCCCGCCGAGGGATGATCTTTGGTTCTGACTCACTCAGTAAGTCATTCGATCAATTCATCCTCGGACAAAGCTGCTGAGGATCAAGCGGAAAAACACTAACACGGTCGAACATCGATCTCGAAATCGACCCCTCGCACATCATTGAGAAGAGCGAGAGGTGGATGAGGAGCATCACCAAGCAGTGTTCTTCGTTTCCACCTCCCCGCTCTTCTCTCTCTCTGATTGTCCACAGACGAGTCTGGTAGTATCGTGATAAGCGACTGTTTCTGAGAAGTCCAGAGTCCAGGGGAGCACGAGGCTCTCGAGTTTTCTCTGGTGGACACAGTGAGTCCCCATGGCTACAGAAGTCGTACAGTGGGACGGGAAGATAGATCTTCACGCGGGAGTCTGAGGAAAACTCTCCCGCCGTCGGTTTCCGCCACCTGACTCATTTGTTATATTTTTGAGAAATGGTTCTCGCGCGTCCGATGAAAAGCGGATCCTTGACGCGGCGCTGGAGCGCATGAGAGTGGAATCGCGGAATTAGAGAGGAGATGCATATGGAGACATGGTACAAAATGCATGGAGAAGGAGAGGGAAATATGAAGAAGACAAAAAGCAGGATAGAGACGAGGGTGTATGCCCAAAGGAAGGCATCGTATGCTGGGGCCGAGTCTGACGTAGATACCGTCGAAAAAAAGCGCAAGGTGAAAGGCGAGGAATAGACGCAGAACCCTTGAGCGAGAAGGAAGGATTTGAAAGATAGGTCGAACAACAGCGGGGGAGGGGTGGGGGACGAGAGGAATTTCCAGCGGAAGCTGTGGGAGAAGGAGGCGTCAACAAGGAGAAGGTGCTCTCGAGATCCGTGGAGCGCCGGAAGAAGGCGTTCGTCGATGCCGACGTTACGCTTCCCCAAAACTCAAAAGGGGCTAAAGCCTTAAATAGAGCCAAAAATAAAGATCGCGAAGTCTCCTCTCATTTTTCTCCTCGATTTTTCCGAAAAAGAGGAGTTCGCAGATTCTTCTTCCGTCTCCGGGCAAGTAGACAAGCCCCACTCTGCCCGCTCGACTGTATGACTGACTGAGGGGATGGTGAGTTCTATTTCTCTCTCTGTTCGATTTTCCGCGTGACGGCGCCGTCGTCTCAACGCATGATGGAATAGGAACGTGCTGAAGAATTTGGTTTTTATCCTGCGGCACTCCGTCTACTCCCTGCCTCCAACGCAAGGCTTTACGGACACCAGTCAACGACCGTCGAGGGAAAAAAGGAGACACAGAGAATTCAGGAGGAGAGTCGATAGTGATCGTGGGATACTTCGCCCAGGGGTGATGCGAAAAGAGCGCTCGAGAGGAGTTGAGAGACGACTAAATGACATTTTTATCCCCATGAAGACAGTCTGTGAAGGGAGAAAGAAGCCATCAATAGACAGATAGAGTCATCGATCCACCGAAAACAGTCTTTTCTTCCAGAGCCGCTGATTGCTCACGAGTTCTGTACGACACCTCGAAGCGGGAGACCCTCCCGTCCGTCCATTGGGGGGGGGGGGAGGGGGAAAACTGGAACGTTGCTCTAGTCGACTAGAAGCGTCGCTCAACGAACTGACTCGCTTTTTCCAAACCGAGTAAACTTCGCGTCGCGGCACATCCGGGGAATCGGAGGACAAAGTTGTGTAGATGACCAGTAATGATGTCCTCCAGCGCAAATTGGCGTTGAGATAACCCAAAACTGTGCTTTTCTCTCCTTTCATCACCGCTTTCCGCGCGGCGACCGAGCGACTCCGGTTCCGCAGCTAAGTCGGGCAAACCAATCAAGCGGCTCTGCACATGTGTCTCTCAAAGCTGGAAACAAAGTTCCTCAGCGGATCGCTCCCCCAGTATCTCCTGAAGAAGGAGAGGGTCTGGCCTCCTAGGTGCTGGGTGGCCCCAGAGTCTTCCGGCGAACGCTCTGTCTTGTGTAGAAGTCTAGTATCCGGAGCTTCCGATGGGTCAATCGCAAAAGAAGCAAACGGCGCCAATGATCGTATAGCTTGATCTTGAGACGACCCCGAACTTCGCCTCGAACAGCTGGGTCGAATGTCAGGGTTCTCCTGTTGCTCAACATGAGGCGTCAGGGTCGCGAAGCGGATGACAAAGCCAGTGTTGAACATCACCCCCTCGCAGACACCTTTTCCCCGGAACAAAATCCTCACGGGAATTCGACACGGAGGAAAAGGTTTGGATTTTGAGTGTGTTTCTCTCGAGCTCATGATTTCGATGCGTCCCCGCCGCCCGCCGCCGTCTCTCTCGCTGTGTCCGCTCTTCTGGCGGCCGCTGATCAAAGCATCGTAAGTGGCGACGTGCGCCGTATATCAAACTGCAGTTAAACTCTGTTAAAGGTCTCCCCCGAGCTTTCGCTTGCTACAACCGAACAGCCCTGTCTGAGTCACCGAGAGCACTGTCCTCTCGAACTTCCTTCTTTTCATCTCCGCGCTACGATTCCCTCCCGAACTACCTCCGTAGAGAAAGCGAAGGAAAAACCGTCAACAACACCGGATCGGACGCCCTGTCTTCAGTAGGTATGTCGGCGAGGAGGGGTCGCCTTCGGTCTGATCGATAGATTGGTTGTGACCGACCGGTATCATTGCTGTGCAAATCAGATCAAACTCAAATATAGATTCGATTACGTCGATCGAGTTCGTCCCCTCATCCGGTCGGTCGAGCAGAGTGTCCGTGTGCAGAGTCAGCACCAATGCTCCTGAATGTCTCCTCGTTGTCTTGTCGGCGAATCGCCACTTTGTTAACCCGACCGACAGCGATTGCTATTCGGACAGCGGCGAACGAAAGGACATCTACGAGGCCAGACTCGCAAATTCAGGAGCGGGTAATCTTGAACCCGACGAAAAGGTCCGATCAACACGACCAACAACCCCGAACAGGGTGGGGTGCTGATTGCTGTAATAGTGGGAGGAGTTTGCTCTCAATTTGTTCAAAACACTGGCGATTGTGAAGATGAGAACCAGCAGTGTGAGAGAACGAGTTGAGGGAAGATAACCGAATCTCGGGGAAAAAATGAGCGGGAACCAACGCAATGAGAAGCGACGGCGGCGGCATGATGACGACCACCACCACCACCAGACTCCTGCCACCGACTTCTACCGGAGGCTAGTGCCGGAGAGTCCAGCTAGGAGAGGTTTGAAGCGGGGCCAAAACGCACAAATGGATCCGATGACCATTAGGGTAAAACGAACCGATGGCGTCCTCTTTTTTCCTCTTTTAAACTCTGTGTTCCTACTGCCCCACTCCGCTTCTCTGTCCTCATCCTCCCCTCGCTTTGTCTGCCTAACTTCGGAGAGGAGAACTGTAAAAATCTCGCTGATTGTGCCATTGGTTGCGCTGCCGTTACTTGCACTATTGGTAATGGTGGCGATGGTGATGGTTTACCTTCAATTGTCCACCATTGCCACAATGTGACGGACCGCTGTTTGCAGCAAGCATAATTTCGCACTGTTTTCAATCGGTTCTGATGGAAATTTTCGAGAAGAAGGACATTTCCATCCGAGTCCTGCATCCGTTCTGTTCGGGATAGAGCCCAAGAGTTGGAAGGGGTCGCGAGAGGAAACTTCAAGATGTTTGTTTTGCCGGCTCATCAACAGGACAAATAACATAGTGTGCCGGCTCCTATGCCGACAGGAAAGGAAGAGAAGACGAAGCCAAGGAAAAGGCTTGACGCTGATGCCCCGAGGTGGCTCCTGGTCAAAGCTCGCCCCGCGGGTGAGTAGCTCGCACTTCATCGTGTTTACCGCAAAGACGACAACTCAGTCAACAGACTTCAGGGGCAAGCACAAACACGCTATGTCCGATTGGGTGAGGCAAAAAGTCAACCACGACGTCTCGCGCCGCTCCTGTGCCGTTTCACTCATCCATCCATCCATCCATCCATCCATCCATTAATTCACAGGATGTGTTTTTACACGATGACGTTATGGCTTGTGTTCAGCTCGGTGCAGTGATCACTTGACACACGCGGTTAGCCGGTATGACCGCAGCCGGCGAGCTCTCGAAATGGAATGCTTGATGAATGTTGTAAATCATCGGTTTAGGGCATTTCCGACAAAGCCAGGCAGGTAGGTGAGTGGGTGGGCAGAGAGGGAGGGAGGGATGAAGTCAACGAAGCTGCCAACGAGCTAGCGGCTAAAAGAGAGATGTATGGCAAATGAAATATGTATGAGGATGCAGATATGCGTCCGTTTAGCAACGAGTGTCATGTGCGAGATCTATATATGTATGTTGAGAATGCGGCCATGACGACGGTGGCGGGAGGTGGTAGTGGTGGTTTTGGCAGTAGTTGAGGTGGCAGCCGAGGCTCTCTTGCAGTGGACGAGGAGGGGTCTCTTGATTTCCTCTGTGGGGAATTTATTTGATTCGCTAGGAAGCACAACGGGGTGTCTGGATCGAGGGCGATACCCCAGAAGAGCTCGACGAGGGAAAAAGACGACAGAGATACCGGCTCCCTTCGCGTGTCTGTGTTCGTGTGCGCCTGTTCTTTGAGAACAAGTTTATCCCGCCCGTCCTCCGCTGTTCGAAGCTTTTCGTCCACTCAGCGAAGCTTGTCGACAATTTTTTCTCTCTCTCTCTCTGTCTCTCGAAAGCGGTATTGCTGGCTAGATACGATGGCGAAGGCTCTCGTGAGCGAAGGTGTCAAGTGTCTTCTTCAATCGGTCATCGTAATCCTTCGCTGCTGTTGTCGCGCCGGTCGTTGCGGTTCAGAACGCGACCCTCAATTCTACAGGACGCCGATTCGAAACTTGACATTCCTTCGCCGAATCCGGAGTCTTCCGACTTTCGTTCCTCCGATTCCTCTCTTGCAAGGGAGGAACCAGAGATTTCATTCAATCAAAAGCAGACATCGAACAAAGTGTCGAGAGCTCCTTATTGGTTCTAATGAGGAGTTTCGATGAATCCTCTTCGCCCCACTGAGATTGGACCAAAGGAGTCGAGCGTTTCGCGAATCGAAAATCGACCACCGGTGCTTGCACGATGCAAACGAGCTGTGGATGGACCGATTTAGCCTCTCCTCCACACGGGGTTCTAAAATTGTCGTTCATTCCCCTCCAGACGAGCCAGACATGGAGTTGTGGGGCGAATCGAGCTACCAACTGCTTGTTTGCTTGCTCAACTTGATTGCTGGCCTGCATGCAGAGGGAGCGACGTGCGGAACGGAAAACATCGAATGTTGACAACGACGCAACGAACACCGGACGCTATCGCACGGAAGCGTGAGAACCCGCTCCTCCTCCTCGCTGTCACAAAACATCAACGAAAGCGCCGGCTGAAGAGACCGGATAACGGCTTAACGGTCATTTCGTATACAGGTCAGGCAGTACAACAACAGCAACAACAACGCAGCCGCCAAACAACACAAAGCCAACACGATTTGTAACCCGGGTTAACGACAGCGCCGATAAAACTCCGAAACCTGAGATTTACGGACGAAGCCACCCCAGAGAGTCCAAACGGGGCTCAGATGCACCAACCCTCCGGATGCGAAAATCTCCGAATTTCACGTTTAAGGGTTCTATTCGGCGAAAGGATCGAATTCCCAGCCGGAATAACCGAGGTTCGGCAGTGCGCGGGAAGAGATATCGCTCGAGTTAAACGACAAAATGATCTCACTCGGCTGGCTGGTTGCTCGACCAACTTACGCCGAAGCTTTTCTCCGAAGGTGAAACCCAAAAATCCGAACGAAGTTGAAACTGAACGAAGGAGCTATCGGAGCAGAGCCGTCTTCACGTAACGGACGAACGCACAGAAAGGCGAATGTCACTTGAGACTCACTCGGCTTCTTATGTCGCTCTGTTGAAAGGCTTCGTAATTAAAGGCCTGATTGAGACGCACGAAAGTTCGATTGGCGTTTTTGTCGGGAAGCTTCACCCGCTTCGAGTGTTCTCCATGTTGGGAAGAGCTTTTGTTTACTTCGGCGGTGGCGGGAGCTGTGCCAAATAATTCCTCAGCACCAACCAACAATCGTTAGTCTCGAGGTAGCAATGACTTCTCTCGCTGAGGAGCTTCCTTCGTGGCCTTGTCCTCACACTCCTCGAGCCAGGGGTCCCGAAGCGGCACGTGTGGATATTCAGCTGTTAGCGGCGTTTTTTGAATTTTCGCGCCTCTCGCTGGAAACGGTTTCCCCCTCGCCCAAAACGAACATACGGCCATAAGCAAAAAGGAATGACAGAACGAACAAACCAAAGAGAAAACAGGAACAAAATCGTTCCGTGAGTCGGAACCTCTCTTCCTCTGACTCCACAGTAGCGGGTTTTCGGCCAAGAATCTCCAGAAGCAAATCAGGGAAACGAGTATCGACAGCCCATCGATCATCGTTGTCTTCATGATATTCGCAAAGGGCGCAAATGTAGTCTTTTGGCTTAACAGGCCTGCTGCTCCGGACTTGCGCTGAATCCACGGATTCCATGCAAATTACGCGTCCGGTCTTCAACCTGTTCACTGTCCGGGTATTGTCGGCGGACGCGACGGCGAACGATTCCGCAATCCAGCCAATATGCTCGCTAGGCCTGAGAGGATATGTGTGTGTAAAAGGTTCTACGTGACTTCGAAACCGCGCGTTTGCCGCTCTCGACAAGCCGATCGGGCAGCAGCGGGAGCGAGCTACCGCCGACCGGCCGGGGTAAAGTATCGCATTTGTCAAATGGCTCCCCGGTATCGGTGGTCTACCCCAGCATCAGCGAGCGGGCGAGCGATCGGCCTGCCAGCAAACTACCCAACGTTACCCGCCGCACTCTGACCCCAATTAAAAGAGCAGCTCAGCGAAAATATCGCTCGCATCAAATGTGTGCCCTCGTCCACGACTCGCTTACATTAGCACGTGTTTGATTTTCTCTCCTAATTTTTCCCAGAGTACAAATTCCGCCTTTTTTCCCTCTCGTTTTGACTTCTGGCCCGAGGCATTCGCTCAGAGCACGCGTGTCACTCTTTTTCGGTTGACTGTGAGGAACAAATTACCTCCTTCGAGTTCTTCCGCGAAGCTCGAATCAATGAAATCCAGATAGCTTTGAGAGGTGATCGTAATCGTGAGAGAATCGAATTTCAGGGACTCACCTTTGTCATCAATCGAAAATAGTCCGAGTCCATCGCCGTCGATGATCGAGTAGGTGATCATTCCGTCGAGTTTAGTGGGATCGTCGTCATCCGTGGCTGTAACTGTTATCACGAAAGCACCTGGTGGTTGATTCTCGTCCACCGAAGCCTGAATCACGACATCAGCGAACTTGGGAGCGTGCCGGTTCTCGTTGACGTCTTCAACTTCGACGAGAAGGAAAGTGTCCGTGTGCAAAGGTTTCGGTTCCCCCGAATCGCTGGCACGGATGGTAACGTTGTACAGTTGGCTGCGGGAGAGGGAAACATATAATCTCTATTGTATAGAAGTTCTCTTGCCAGAAATGGAAAACGCGAAAGATCGAGAAAAAAGACAGGGTTCTGCGATATTGAGATGTTTTCGACTCACTTCGTTTCGAAATCAAGTTCCCCGATGAGTCGTACGATGCCGGTTTCTGAATCGATCTCGAAAAGATTCCGAAGTTCTTTGCTCATCATCTGGTAGCTGACTTTCCCCGCATCGTCGAGATCGGGATCTTGCGCCGCCATGGTCATGATGACGGTGCCTTTTGGAAGGTCCTCTCGAACTCTTGCGATGTAGTTCTTGAGGGTGAACTGTGGACGTTCGTCGTTCACGTCCTGAACTTGGATGTTCACCATCGTCGTCCCAGTCAACGGCAGGTCGATCGACGAATCCGTGGCTTTCACCATGAGATTGTATTCCGCTTGTCGTTCGCGATCCAGATTCCGGTGCACAATGAGAATACCGGCTTTTTCATCGACGATGAAGTCGTCGGTTTCCGTGGAGAGCTTGTATCGGATCTTCGCATTGTCCCCTTCGTCCGCGTCGGTCGCTCGCAGCTTCACCATCACGGCGCCTTTGTTGACAGATTCACTGATTTTGAAGGTGTACAGTGATTTTTCAAATATCGGCGGGTTGTCGTTGACATCGAGCACGTAGACGACGACACTTATCGATGCGGACTTTTTCGGTTCACCCAGATCGTAGGCTGTCACCGTGAGGACGTATTTGGGTGTACGTTCTCGATCCAAGGGTTCGACTAGCACCAAGTTGCCTTTGTAGAGATCCATCTTGAAACAGGAGTCGTCGTCTCCCGAAGAAATGACGTAGACGATCCGTCCGTTGTAGCCGTGGTCGGCGTCTTTGGCACGGAGTGGAAGCAGCACGGTCCCGACAGGCACGCTTTCGTTGACCGAAATCTCGACAGGTGTGTCCTTGGGAAACTCTGGCGCGAATCTGTTCTCGAAGAAACTATGGGAAATAAGGGTGTCCTCTATCTGATCATGATTACGATCCGTTGTGGGCACCCTTTTTGAGAGGAACTCCCTTAGACTCTTGGTCAGACCGGCCTCGCGGCATTCTACGTGCGGTTTGAATTTGTCTTCCTTGCGACTTTTGAGCAGATGATTCTGGCTGTCGCTGTACTTCTCGATTTTGACTTTGACGTGCATCGAGTCCGAGAAGTGCTCGCCGTCAGTCGCCGTAATGTTGAGCATGACGTCATCGAGGTCGACGAGCTCGTTGGAATCGCAGGCGACCGACAGGATCCCGGTGCGTGAATCCAGTGAGAAGCACTGGTGTATGCTAGCCGGTTTCATTCGATACTTGTACTGCACTTGATCTTGTTGGTCCAAATCGATGGCTGACAGTGTGAGAATGGCCGTCCCGATCGGGGTCTGACTATTGATGCTAACCGCGCAGTCCACCTTCTCGAACTGCGGTCTGTGATCGTTCAGGTCGCGAACTTGAACACGGACCGTCATTTCGGTCTGGCGCTGGAAAGGCGTTCCCCAATCGGTGGCTCGAATCCGTAACAAATAGTAACTCGAGCTCATTTTCTCGTAGTCGACGATGTCGGTCGTCGACACCACGCCCGTGAACGGATTGATCTTGAACGGAACTTTGTTGGTGTTCGCTAAGGCGAACGTGACGTATCCGTTCTCTTCATCGTCGGCATCGGTGGCACTCACCGTGACGACCTTTGTACCGAGAGGAACGTTTTCATCGATGGTCACCACTGATTGGATGCTCTGGTTGAAACGAGGCGCGTTGTCGTTACAATCTAAAACGTTGATATTTACAATTGTCGTGGCGACGGCAGCTCCGGTCCGGTGCCTCGTGGATCGGCTCTTCGTGTTTGTCGCGCTCACCGTCAGCGAATAGTAGCGTCTCTGCTCTCTGTCCAGCCATTTGTTTGTGGATATTTGCCCTGTTTTCGAATTGATCTCGAACACGCCGTCTTCGTCTCCGGTTTCTATTCTATAAACGATCACATCGTTGTGTTTCTCTTCGTGTGGAAGATGCGCCGACACTCGGATCATCGGAGAGTTCGGCGGAGCGACCTCATCGATTTGGACGTCGTAATCTTCTTTGTTGAACACGGGCGTGATCGCGCCCAGAGATGGACGCACTCGGATGAATACGCTCTGATCGGTGTACAGTGAATGACTTCCTTTATCCCACGCTCTCAGGGTCAGGTTGTAGCCTCGGCTTTCGCCTGTGGCGCCGTTGCGGGGATCGAAGTCGATGTTGTACTCGCCGGCTCCGATCTGATGAACTCGGAACTGGCCGTCGATGTCGCCGTCCGTGATCGCCAGACCGCCGATTTCCCCGTTGACTCCGACGTCCTGGTCGCTGACTTGCACAGCTGCCCACGTTTCGGGACCGACTCCGTGCTCGATGTACGATTGGAGATTCTTGACAATGATTTGCGGTCGGTGCCGATTCGCTGGCGACAAGTTGATGGTCACCCGGGCCGTGCTCGCTTTGATCACCGTATCTGCAAGAGAAACGAGAGAGCACAGTGAGCTCGGGAATCCTCGAACTCGACTTCCATCTATCCTGAAATCCTCTCAGATGCTTTCCGAGGAGAAACAAGAACCCGGGAAAGTGTAGCGCATTATGGAATGAAGGAAGACGCGCGACTCGGGAAAGACCAAGACAAGGATTAAGAAGACGCGCCGGTATGGCGCCTTCTCGTGAACCTCCGCGAGGAATCTTGAGTAGCGGAAACTCTGACGGTGCGAGTAGTTCATGTACAGTGTATAAAGCGAGATAGAGCCGTCGCTCGCTCGCTCGACCGGCCGGCCGAGGCAAGGCGGCAGCCTTAGGCTAAATTAAAATGCAAAGCAGCTCCTTGAACATTGTTCTGTTTATCTTCGCTGTAGCACTGAAGGTTGACGCCCGCAGCCGACATCGAATTGACGTTGTGTTTATGAAAAAGCTCTTCCTCTACCTCCTTCTTTTTCTCCTTCTGCTTCAGAAGTTCCTCCTCAGGGAAATTCGTCTCTGCTCTCACCAGTCAGCCAGTGAAGCATGCGATCACCTGAATATTCACGGAAAGCTCGGGAAATGAATTGGAACTCTTTCTCGACTACACATAATCAAGTTGAAGTTTTCTTTTGACTTTCAAATCCGCTTCCGCTCTCTGGCGTTTCTCTTCCTCGCCCCAATTCCCTCGTGAAGTCTTATTCTACAAGCCCCGATGTCGCTTTCGTCCGCCAGAAAACCCCTTCGTTTGAACATTCGTTCTCATAGCGATTCGCTGAGTAAGCTCTGGAAAAGAACTCCGAACGATTCGTTCGAGGCGCTTCGCTCCGAAGCAGAAACCAGTCGTCCGTCCTACCTGTTCCCAGTTTAGGTCCTCGATCCCTGGCTTCGACAGTGAGATTGAAGACATTGGCTTTCCGATAGTCCAGCGGTCGAGTCACGGAAAGACTGCCGAGCGTTGGATGAATGGCGAACACGTTCGAGGGCTCGGCGAGATTGTAGTAGATTTCTCCATTTATCCCCTCGTCCGGATCATCAGCGTTAACCTGCAACAAAACAACTTCTTTTAGAATCGCTCAGGAATTCCCTGCTTTCGACTCAAGTCTCTCTCAACCAACAGAAAACCCATGAACTTTAGTGATATTTCTATCCGATTCTAAATCTAGCCTTTCGTGTTTCCTTCTTGATTGATCGAGTACAAGTGCTTTCCGCCACTCACGTGAAGAATGCGACAACCTGATATTGCCCTTGTAGAGCACTTGTCTCGACCGAGAATACGCTAATAGCGTACTTTATGAACTTGTTGGGTCTCGCAATGACTCTCGCACCACATGCGAATATTAGATTTGTTCTCTGTCAGACAAGCTGTCTAACCAGGCAAGCAGAGCCACCGGCAGTCGACTAACCAGTCGACTCGGTCAGAGATATTATGATGTAAGCGGAATTCCCTCACATTCTGTCTCGCATTTTCATCATCAAAGGAACTGTTCAGCCACACTCATACGAATTTATCTAACAGAAGATGCACAAACGTAGCAATCCTTTCTCCTCTTCGGTTCCGAAGCAGAACGTTGATTTGGAATGAGTTCACGCGATTGACCTGACAAGATCGAATATTTTGTGACAAATTAACAGAAGTTCACAACGACCTTGACCGCGCGGTTCGCCAAAAGAGGATACAGAGAACAAACAGGAAGAGGAGAGCCGAAATACGGAGGCGGAGAAGCAGTGACAGCAGTGGAGTGGCCATAAATGGCGTCAGGCTCCACTAAACAGGTTACGCTAACGAGGGTGTCCACGTCTGGATACGCCTCCTAGCCAAAACGTTATGGCTGGCTCGCTCTCTGCTACTACAGCGGCTGCTTTTCATATCCTTTGCCTACGGCTGCGTCACGTCCCTGGAAACAGAACGCACAATATCCGAAGCCTGCGTGCCCGACCCGCTCCTCCATACGAAGTCGACGCGCACAGCCCGAGCCAGGCGCGAAACAAAAACTCTATTCAGCCAAACGAGCTCGAAAGAGATATTGGATAGATCGCTTCAACTGCGGCACTTGTTCAGCTTCGTCGGTGTCAATGTAACCGGCCAACTCGAATCCCTCGACGAATCTCCGCCTCGGAACATCCGCCTCAGGCTTCACAAGCAGCGACGACTCCAAAGTGAGTGAAGTCAACGGCATCGATTGAGTTGGACATTTCAAATCAAAGCGGAAATCAGGCTTCTCGAAACGTAATTCGATTCTCCGTGATATTTCCTAGACTCATCTCCTTGTCCCCCGTCATCGGCCTAAGCCCCTTTCTCCTTTGGTCCGGACTACGGACGATTCGGACCCGAGTCGAGGCTTTGACGAGCCCTTCTTCCTTCCGCGAAACTCTTCGAGTCGTCAGAGCTGGTCAACGGAGGAAATAACCTACGATCGCTAAATGCCAACTCCATCCGAGACGAACGACCTTGGCAGAGCCCGACGGTATTGCAATTGGCAAGACGCATTTGACCCGATCTTGCGACAGCCGGAGGAGAAGCCTGAAAGTCACCTTCACCGGTGAGATGTTGACGCCCGTCGTGCTCGATGAAGTTGAAAATCTTCTCTTATTGAAGGCTGTGGCTCAAATCGAATGTTTAGTGATCATTGGTCAACGGAACTGAAAAAGTTATGACGAAGGAGGTTCTTAGCCGAGCGGGAGCCGAGTCTGACGGACTTTGTTCGACTGACTACAGCGCGGCGGCTATTAGCATTTAAATGGAGTGCACTGTTGAACAAGAGAACTAAAAATTGGGAATTGGAGATTGCGAAGAGAGATAGATTCGAGTGCTCTCAAAAACATATTGAGCGAATTTCTCTTTGTCAGTCCGCTCTCGGTCTTCTTCTGCCGCCGGGCGGCTTCGAGTGAGAGCGCGCAACCTCTTCAAGGTGTGCCTCGCCATTCAATGACAAACGGAATCGCAAGCCGCGGTATCTTTCACTCTTTGTGCATTTCGTTCCGCTCGAGAAAAGAGAAAAAAAAAGCCTTTTGACAAGCGATTATTTTGCGAGTCATTGTCAAAATTCCGCTCGTTAGAACGGCTGCATGACGTTTTTGAGGGAAACTAGGATGCGGTGTGTCGGGATGCCGAGCCAAGTGACTGTAGTCGCTGGAAATGTTCTGTCATAACGAAAACGCTGATAGCAGACGAACACGCCGAGACTTCGGCATACCATTCGTTCTCTCTCTCTCTTCCCCTTTCTGTATGAGCGGATTTTTTTGCACTGTTCCAGGGCCCCGCTCACTGCGACTGACTGACTCGCTTGCTCTCTAGGTCTGTGTTAAACGTGACCCGAATTCGTTGCACGTTCGGCGTGACGTTCTTGTGCAATAGTTCTAGATGAAAACGCAAGTGGTGGCGAGCGAGCAAGTACCATGTTTTACTCTCCGTTTCAATTTCCCTCGCGTGTCGCTTAGTCGATTTCGGAAACGAGCTCGGGCTCCCAGCTTCTCCCATGTCCCCCCTTCCCCCCTTGGAAGTGTCCGCTTGCGACAAAGTTGCCGGGAATCGCGGCTTCTGAGTCGAAACCTGCAGTCAGCTTAATACAACCGAAAGAACAACAACAGTCCTTACTCTGCTGTTTGGGGGCCGGCAAGCGACCGGCGACGACGAGATAGGCGATGATATTTATGATATATTAAATGGCCACTGCGCCACACAATACTGGGTTCTCAGTGGAATGTGAATCGAACTAACAGTTGACCGACTCGCTCAGCCCAACTCTCGCCGTACAACACGCGCGGCTCGTCGAAACAACGCACGATGTACGGCACATACGCCGCGGAGCATATGACCCCGTTGTCGTCGATGGCATCATCATCATCATCATCTCCTCCTCCATATACGCAACAGTAAAGCAAATGGCCAAAGCAACGACCGACAACAACCGACCAACGAGCGAGGGCAGACCGTCGAGGCCACACAGAGTAGCGGTGCCCTTCTATCTACGGCCGAACCACTGCCCCAGGGCGGTGTCCGTAGTGTCCACATCTACTCGCCGGACATCCAGTTCGGCTTCCGAAGCGACCAGCCACGCAACCGACAGTCTTTGCGTGCCTTCACGGAAGCTCGGAGACGCCGAAGAAAGGCGTAATCAGGCTAAACTTATAGCTCATATATTAAAGGCCACTTCCTGGACCAATTGCTTGATCGGGACCTGATGCCTGACTTGGCTGCACTCTCGCTCGCCCTAGCTGCCACTCATGCTACCACTAATGCCGATGCCCCCCGATAGTCCGTCGAGCCCGCCATAAAAGGCCGATGGGAAGGAGTTTCTTCGGGAGGTTGCAATGCTCGCCGGCCTCCTGTTGGATGCGCGGACGAACGCCCAAGTTAGGGGAAGTCTTTGTGCGGGCTCGTAAAATTCACATCTTAATCCTCTTTCTTTCACGAGACATCGCCGGCCCTTTTTCGGCGAGGCCCACATTGCACAGCTCCATCTTAACGTCCTCGTTGTCCTCGTTCTTGTCGTGCCCGTCCTTCTTATCATCATCATCATGATCATGGCCGTCGACTCCGTCGCTGTCATCATCGCGGGCGTCGTTAGTCATGCATACTTCTCTTATGCTTGTACGTTCCGACTGACCTCGGTCGAGGAATTCCTTTTGAACTACTTTCACTGTAATAACAAGCTTCATTCACTTCCTCGGACTCCGTTCTGCGGTCAACGAATGAGAAATGATCTCCCAGCATGTCCAAGTCACCTCGCGGTCGTTTCGTTTGAATTTCCCGCCAAAATCAAAATCGCGCTCTTTCGATCCAAATTCTCGGCATCGTTCGAGTCGACCGGCGAAACGAAATGAAAATCCGAAAGTTGATGTTATGATGTTCGAAGCGTAGGCGACGCTGCGAGACCAACTTCACCGTGATGGAGACGCATCAATATTTGAGCTTGAGGGAGGGCCTGCAAGTCGCCAGTGGCCAGAGGCAAATAACTTCCTCCTCCCGATCAGTGACATCCCGCGAACAGAAAAGAAGCGTGCAACAAAAATGCACAAAGACCCCTAGACAAACTCCCGGGTGAAGACGCCGGCGCCGCAACGTGCTTTGCAATTAGTGATGATAGCAATGCTTTCATCCTCTCGTTGATTTCCGCGTCCATTCATGGTGTGTTTGATGCAGCAACATATTCATCCACGCAGACTGTGCTGGATTCTGTTCTTCGTGCATTCCTGAACTCGATCCCGGAAAGCGCGAGACTGCGAGCCTCGTTCGAGAATAGTTGGATACGTAGCTCTCGGTCGACCCTCCGTTCTGACATGCATTGTTTGAAAACGTCGTGATTTTGTTTCCTAATAAACAGAGTCAACCCCCGGCTCAAATCGTCGGGGAAGCTTCAGTCTCATCGAGACAGAGAGAGGGAATTAAAGACAAAGAGAGGCGTGGAATAAATGTTTGTATTCAAATCGATCAGATAACCTCGGAAAATAAAAGTAAACATCTACGAGTCAGTCTTTGCGCAGCGTAGTGTGGAACACGTAACATTGCCCGATTGAACTTGTTGCTCCCTCTTGTAGGTGTTCATATCAGTCCTGTTCTGAGGAATTTCGTCTTGGGAATCGACTCCGAGCCGCTTGTTCACTTGGCTGGGACTTCCACCTAGAGGCCATCTGCCTCGAACGCAAACAATCCTTTATCCAATACTGAGCGAGTCGTGCACATTGAATCAATGGCCACCACGCAAATCGAGCGAAGGTTGGCTTCTATATCCAGGTGTATCCGCTGCTGAAGAAGCTAACAGGCCTCCTGAGCTAGAATCCGATGCGCGGTGCGAAACGAGAGCGTCGCAACAACCACGGCGGGGGCGGTTGTTCGATTGCCGAACGACAACGTTCGAATCGCCGCCATCCCACGAGAAACTCTCCAGCGCCAGCAGCTTTATAACTTGCACGAGTCCGATATCTTTGGCAGTCGGAGACGAGATTCCGATTAAATGGATTGCGTTTGAATAAAATGCAGATTCGTGAAGCTTAATCTCATTCGAAACGAACGATTTCGAGCAGAGATGCAACGCTTTCCTCCACCGAAGTGCCCAACCGGTGGCCAGTAACAGATAGCAATGCAAGAGCGTAGGAAGGAGTCCACTCAAGTGAGCAGATGCATTGTTGGAGGCGCATTCGAAACATCCGCCGGCCGGCAGGCTAGCCAGCCAGCCACCATCGCTCAGTAATTAAAAGTCTCCGCTTAGAGTCCACATGCGTACGTAAATGCACACCTGTACTGGCGGAAATATATGGTTACACGCGCGCCCACAAATGAACGTATTTTCGATCGTGTGTCTGCGTAATTTCGGATGTTCAATAGTTCCCGCAAATGGTAACGATCGGTCAGACTCGAGCGGACCGAGGTCGTGAATCATCTTCGAGCTCCTCCTATTATGAATTTTCGGAAGTTCGAAACTCGTGAGCAGCTCGCCCTCTTTTTGGTTATCATGAGAATCGATTGGCCTCGAGCAAGCTTCGAAAAATTTTGCGAATTTCGGACATGAACCCGGAGAATTAGCTCGGGAGGTCAATCAGAATTTCCGAGGCGCTGTCACTGACAATAAGTACACCTACACATGCACAGTATATCAGATAGAAAAGAGAAACTCACCTTCAAGATGTTTTGAAACAACGGCGTCATCTCGGAGACGGTCACATTGTAGGTTTTCGGATAGAATAGAGGCGAAATATCATTTTTGTCGAGGATGGTGACCAGGACATCGCAATGGACGTCGTATAATTTCCGGCTTTTCTGCTGCAAGGTCCCGCGGACCTTGAGCTTATAGTGTTCTTGATATTCTCGATTCAGAACCGCTGTGTTCTCGGTTCGTATCCGGAGCAGCAGGTACCAAAACTCGCCGACCTGGAATAAGCATATGATGATCAGAACCCAAGAAAGTCGGATAGTTGAAAGACAGTTTTCAGACTCGAGCGCTTCATCTAAGAAATCTGAGAAAGTTGAATACTGCGGCGGTGATGTAGATTCACAGGTGATTCATCTTGCCTCACGTGACGAAGTTTCTCGGGTTACTGTCTAGACGTAAACAAACTTCGTCGCTCCCGCTCTCTCGGCACTTACCACGCCAAAGCCAAAGTCCTCTTCAATTTTCTACATTCGGTTGCCATCATTGCCATCATCGTGAACCTCTTTGCCTTCGACTCATCGCGATATCTGATTTAATGGACTTTATGAAGTTTTTTACGCCGTTGCTCCCACGTCTCGAGGCGACGTAGGAAACGTTCAAAGACGCATCGTACGAAGGAATTTCTTGAAATGCGAACGAGCGTGGAGCGCTTGCAGTGGAAGTGCAAAGCCGGACCGCACTTGCTTTAAGGAGACAACTTCTTCTCCTTCGCAGCGAAGTTTTGGCGGCTCCGATGTACATAACATATTGGATTGATGATGGCCACGAGGAACGTCACGAGCGGGCAAACGTCACGGAAGTGTCTTACGTGACATATGAGAGGACCGTTAGCAATACAAACTCTCAATAGAGCTCATCCCGCGGGAGCCTGTCGCCACCATGACAGAAAAGCGGGGAAGGGAGGCGTATCTGCAGTAATCTGCTTAGAAGTTGAGCTCTTCTGCCGCTCGCCCCTATGCTGCCGCCGAAGCGACAAAGTTTGAAGCCTCCCGAGATTGCGAGTCAACTTTTATTGAGAGAACGTTGCCACAGGGTTACTGCCGAGTAGAGGAGGCCAGTGTTGCCACAGGGAATCCAGTTCCCAAAGGCGAAATCGAAGCATTCTGAACGATGATGCCAAGTGTACCGGAATTTCGTACGTGAGGCTTGTGGCTACCGAACCCGCATCGTTTTCACAAGAGAACATCCGGCCGGGAACGATTATTTCACGTCCGAACGAGCGATTGATCGACCGATAACCGACTCGCTGGTATCAACCATGAGATAACAGAATAGGTGACACTTTGGTGACTTCGTCCGAGCCCGCGTCACCAACATGTCAGCACTCGAAAACCTCCGAGGTTAGAGACAGTGTTTCAAATCAGCTTGGCGACAAGTGTTGTGCAGGGAATCAATCGGAGTCGTGGCTGGTCCACTCGCTTTCGCTGTTTCGGAAAGTCGAGATGGAGACGAGGAGGAGGAGTAAAACGAAGGCGGCGACGATGAGCAAGATAAGGTTGAGAAGCGAGGAAGTGAACAAGGCCGAAGGTTATCGCAGAGACAAATCTGATTAAGAGCTCGGAGGATCGGAAGTGAAGTTTGCTGATGGAACACCGGTCATGCCGGCCATCCTCAGTCGGCGGATACCGCGGCTCCGTTACTCAGTTGGTCAGTCGGCAGACAGAGCGACAGATAAGTTCTCAGGGAACGGGGTCTCACCCGAGGATTCGGCAGGAACGAAACTGAAGAAGGTCAGAGGCTTAGTGTCTCTGAGGAAGTGTTCCTCACTCGATGGGTCGGTCCGATTAACGCCGAGGCTGCAATCGCCGCTAGCCAGGGAGCGAGTACTGCGGAGGAAATCGAACATCGGCGGGAAGCACACGTGCACGAATGAGTAATCTCCGTCTCCGGTCTTTGCAGTCAACGAACGACCTTCGGTTCGGCTCACGTTCGACGTCGCAGCGAAGTTTCTGCTCTAGCTTCGAGCTGGACCGTCCGTCCGTCCGGTCGTTGGGGAGGAGATATTTCGCCGCTGAGCACTAAAGCAGTTCGAGCTCCCTTTTCGTTTGGTGGTTCTGCGTGTCCCGAAGTCCTTGGACGTCATTCGTTTGTTCGTCCGACGTCAACCGCTTCCCCTCCGGTCCTTCATGTACCCATATTCCTTCTAACAGAACTGAAGGTCAGTCGGTGAGCCGGTGGGGAATGGATAACTGATCGGAATGAGGAAGAAATCCGAGGAACTCAGTAATAGGTCCAAGAAGTGATAGAGGAAAGAGACGCCGCGCCGGTGGGAAGATCAATCGGTTGCCGTTCGTTTGGTCGGTCGATGTCTCCTGCTTGATCGTTCGAACGCTGACCGTGAGCGGCAAGGTCGAAGCCCAATCCAAGTCCTCGCTTTTCACCGGGAACCCGCGGGTCCGGCAGTATGATGGATGCAGTCGCAACGAGCAGAGAACCACCGCTATCAGAACCGATAGCTCAGATTCCACCCTCTAATGTCAAGGCCGGGTCTGACCTCGCCGATGTCGGTCATCTCGTCACGCAACTGAACCCTAGCGGAAGTTTCCGATCTCGAACTTATAGCAATTTTGTAATTTCCATCAAGGTATCAGAGTCGATTCGTAGAACTTCGTAGAACGCTAAATTTCCGAAACATCAGTTCCAGAGTATGTGGAGCCTCGTTCCCACTCAGAGAGAGAGAGAGAGAGAGAGCCGGCAATGCGGAAAAGAAGTCGCGTAGCTGGCTTGGTGTTGTTTTGGCGGAGTGAAAGTGCCGCGAGTAAAAGTTGGACGCGCGAGGTGATACCATCCGCGGGAAGCGAAACTTGGCATCGTTCAGCGGAGCTGAGTTCAGGCAGAAACCCAAACGACACGGCGAAGCCTTCTTCTCGTGTGTCCATGTTGGTGGAGGGGGTCTAGATGATGACAGCAGTTTTGTGAGGCCCTTGGGTGGCATTGATGTTCAACGTCGTCGCAGCCAGCAAGCCTGCCTGGTCGTCCACACCAGCGGGTCGGATAGGACTCGTGGCATGGCGGTATCGCTCACAACAGAAACCTTCTTTCTTTCGCCCGCCCGCCTGATTGTCGGCTGCCTAAATGTCCGACAATCCTGACCGAGTGGTAATCCTATGCGGTCATAGCAGACATGCATTGAGGGCAGGTTGTTGTAACACGCAATCACTCCTATCCTCACTTCTCTCACTGTGTCCGTGTCTGTCTTCTCTCGTGTATTCCATAGATGTAGTGGAGGAGAAGTCTGAACGCCTACCGCGGCCGAATATTGAGGCAATGGTGCTCGATGAGGCTCTAGCGTGATGTCATACCGCTCACTCGCCTGCTTTCTAGGAACGGACGGCAACTTCGCTCTTAGCTCCGAATCTTATTAGAGGCGTTCACTTACAACGAATATTCGAAGGCGTGCTTGCTTCGCTGGCGAATGCTCTTACCGCAGGTGCCACTACTGGACCCTGCTCTGAGTCCCGGTCACACCACTCACCGACTCTTTAGGTGGCCACACGGAACGCCGAGAAAAAGGGAGCGACGAACCGGTCCCTCTAGGAACAGCGGAAGGAGGAGCAAGAGCTGTCGGGAAAGGATCGAACCGAGTTGAGCGGCTCGGAACTAAGGGATGCTCTCTTACCTGTTTCGCTTCGGCCTTGAAATGCTTGTCCTTGTCGCCGGAAACGATCTTGTATCTGACGCTGACCTCAGGTGTCGCCAGGATTCCCATCCGCTCCTGAGGACGCGCATATGTCTTGCCGACACAGTTCTCGGGAATCGACACATTGTACGATGCTCTGGTAAAAGTAAGCCTGCAACAAACAAGAACGTTTTCAGCATTCCCGCAACTCTGAGCTGATTTTCGATATTCTGCCGCGTCAGGTGATACGCGAGATTATCTAGAAAAAAAAAGACGGGACTTTCCGATAGGAATCAATTTCTCAGGGTTCTAGAGAGTTTGAGCTGACTTCCTAATTCCATTAGATTGGAGGCTTTGTGCTTCATCGTTCCATTAATTTTCATTCTGGTAAAGAGCTCAGGTAATTCGAACACGGGGTTTCTAGCTCCGCGTAACACAATTTGTATCGTTGTCGCATTTGAGTTAATTCCAGGGTTGGAGCAAGCCCGGCGAGTTCAACGCGCTGCGCCGCCCCAAAAGCGAAGAACTTCCAACAAGTTCAATATGCGGTCACGTCCTCTTCAACGAACTTCTGCCGTGGACAACTCATTTTTTTTCAGCGCAACTCATCACTTTTGAGATCTCCAGTGTTTTCAAGGACAGAGTGGAGTCGAGGAACTTTGTTGTTTTTCGGGAAAACACACCACAGTCTCCGAATTCTCCATGTGGACTTCGCGTGGGAGAAGATTCGATGTCAGATAACATTCCGTTCGAGGAGCTCGGAGACGGGAAGTCGAACATATTGGAGAACCACTCAAAAAGTTTCTTCTGCCTTTTCCGAATGCGAAGTTTCCACTTCTTCGGGTAGGCGTGTTCATGGGTATTCGTGTATTTCTTTGAGCCCAAAATCAACTTTACCCCCCCGTTATCGCTTCTGAAGAAATTCCATCTTCGATATTTTGAAGGTTGCATCGACCAGAGTTTGAAAGCTTCGTTGGCCAACTTCTCGAAATTCTTTGATATTCAGAGATAAGTTCCGATAAGTTTGACAAATCAAGTTGGATAGCGAGGACACGACGGAGGAGCTGGAAAGCGGAATCTGATGTCCGCGTGTCCTGGAGAACAGGGTGCAGCAAGAAGCAGTTTGAACCGGAAGTATTTTTTCGAAGCATTCGATGAGGAAATCCGCGTTACGCGGTTTCGTTCGAATGGATCGTTGAGCTATTATGTTGATTGGTAACGTAAATAATAAACGGCTTACCTGTCATCGGATAATTCGATACTGGCCGCACTTCGATTGAAAGTGACGAGAATACTAATAATTAGGAGGAGCTGTAGGGAAACTCCCCGTAAGGGGCGTCCCTGTAGGAGCTCCCTCCTATTCATCGCGCCGTATAGGCCCCTAAGGACATCACAAACTCATGGTCGGCGAACTCCGACGGTCCTGAAACAAAACAACAAGCCCTTAGTTAACATGGTCGCATTCAGCTCCTGCATAATCTTGTTTTATCTACGAACTTCAAACAGGATGCGAGTGAGTCAGGTGACAGCAGCGACGCGACGTGATTGTGACACCTGAAGTGTTGAACCAACGACGGCGGCGGCGGTGCCACCTTGTGACGGAGCGTTGTGTGAAAACCATTGTGATCGAACTCTTTTCGAGTTTTCAAACGATAGCTCTGAATTCTCCAAACTCGATTCAATCGAGAGCCTCGCAGTGAATTACGTGTATGATTTAGTTGACGTCGTCGTCTCGATGCGCAGAATCGATCTACGGGAGTGTGTGTTGAATAACCACAGTGATCGGATGAGAGTTTAGCGTGAGGAAATAGATCAGATCATGACATCACTTAAGTTTACGAAACAGTCCTTGTGTTTCTTTGACGATAGTTCGTTACTAGTGAATCAAAACAACTCATACCGTCTCGAGAATCGTTTAAAATAAGCTCTTAATGGCCTTCCAAGGCCTATTGACAGAGCGATCGTTTGATGTTGACAGCCGTAACAGCGGCGGCGGCAGCGGCGGCAGCCATCACGGTACCGGGAGTAACATCAACGAAAATCGTTCTCTGTTCCTGCGGGTACTCGTTACGTCGATGAGGGAACACCGAAGCCGCCAACCCTTTTCCACCCACCCACCGAGCCATGAACGGTCGAGGAGATTCGGCCGGAGCTTCAGAGCACCGGATCGGAAAAAGCCCTTCGAAAAGTTCAAAAGCGTGCACAAGGCTACGCTCGATTCGAGCCGGGCGCGCTCACATCCAAAAGTAGAAGCCCATAGGGTTCGTGGTAAATAAAAGCCGGAAGAGGTTTAGAGTTTGTGGCTCCGGTCGGAGACGGCTCAAATGGCACCAGAGGTGAAGCTGCTGCTGCCACAGACTCAGACGCCGCGCCGGTTCGAGCCCAACCCCATTTGCGCGAAGAGTCTCCGAAGAAGGAGGCGGTTTCGCCGCCAAGAACAAACAGCGTTCGCCGTTGCCGCAGCAACCCATCAGAGGTCGACGCGGATTCCCCGAACGAAGCCGATTCGAACGGCCGCGTAAAAGACCCACCGACCTTTTCCCAGCGGCTTCACAAGCAACTGGAACACACATCGAGCCAAACGCTTTCATTTCTTTACCGGGGGCCATAGGATTCCGCAGACGCCATCGTAAAGCCATATGCTCGTTCACTCGCTCCAATTTTTCCTTCTGAATGTAAACACTCGCGGCTCTCTCGTGCGACTCGTTCCGGCTGAACGTTGCTCGCTCTTTGATGTGGAGTTTTCCCTCTTCCTGTCTCCTGCTTTTTCCCTTGAAATTTCCAAAGACTGCCTCCCTCCACGTGGAGACTCAAATGAGGTAAACATTGATGGGACCATCCGCGGACAGAGAGTTCCGTGACCCTCACTCTTGTTTCATAAAAACTCTTCCTCAACTTGAAACATATGTTCTCATGGCTCCGTCTCTAGGAACAGAGGAAGAAATTCGAAACTCGAAACGGTCTCGGAAAGATTACTTTGAATCGAGAAGGAGACAGCACATGGTTTTATCGCGTCCTCGTCTGTATCAAAGTAGGCGACGAACTCTCGGAAATCTGTTTCCGATCTTATCCTCCGAACCGGAACTCAAAGATTCTTCTCGACCGTGTTCCTAATTTCTGTTCTGTTCATGATCGACACGGGGAAAACTTTGTCCAAAGCCACGATCAAAGAAATCTGACTTGATTGTTCCGAGAAAATCTTTAACTTCCCGACCGTGGTGCAACTATCCATTGAATCCTTGTGGGAGAGACTGTGATTCGTCGAGTCGGCCTTGATGTGAAAGTAATTTCCAGAATCGCTAACTCCATTCACCCGTCTATTTGCGTATTCGTTTGTTCGTCGAGCTATCTAGCGACGTCAGGCTCCATTGACAGCGATAAATAGAATTATCAAGGCATGCCCCATTTCACTGGACAACGCAATCAGTGAAAGGGTCTGAACGAACACACGCCTCCAGGTAGGCTGAGTGAGCGAAGCCATCTAATTAGGGAAACATCGCATCGGTATCGAACCAGAAGCAGAATCTGGTGTTCTGCTTGCAGGACATGCCTGCGTTTTCGCACAACAGACCCGCTAGCAGAGTGTTCGGCGAAAACTAGTTTTTCGCTGAAACTTCGTCCACGTCGTACAGCGTGACTTCGCTTTTCCAAAGAAGAGACTCTCACATTTTGAGGACAACTTCCCCATCACTCGGCCAAGAGAGTTCTGGTGACCTCGCGAATCTCCAGGAAACCGATCAGCACTAGAACTGAATCATCAGGTCTTTCAACGAGTTTTTCATCATCTACATTAAGTTGACTGATGGGTGAGGTCAATGGAGCGAGCAGTGATTGTTCGAGACTGAGAGACGTCATGAAAATACTTTCATGAGAAGGTCCATCACTTCAGAAGGGAGTGGCGGCTTAAGCGACAGGCGGGTTATCGTCGCGACAGAGTGCTTTACCACCACCGCGTTCCGGTTCCTACTGGAGCGCAGGGTAAACACATCTGTGCCTAAAGCTACGTTGCTTCGTTTAGCTAGCTAGTGAACCAACCCAACAGTCAGTCAGTTACTGACAGTCAGCTTTGTAGTGGCCTCCCTCTTCAGATGACATTAGTCGCTGCTGCTGCTGGTGCTGCCGGTGCCTACCTACTTTTCTCCATTTCGGTTCTGTTCTCCCTCGCGCGGTTTCCACCCAGAGCGCGCGGCAGCACTGCCCAAGGCAAACACAAAACCCGAGGAGCCGCTCGGTTGGTTATCACCTCCGACTGTCCAAACAACGACGGAATGGGCGGCCTTGTGCCACCTTTCACCATCAGGAGTTTTTCGTCCCGCGCTCGTTGGTCCTTTCGTTTCATATCCCACCACGACGGTCACTTGATTCCGTCTTTTTTATTCTTCCTCGCTGCATCTCCGTCATGGTCGTTGATGTTGTTGTGACGTCGTCGGCTCATATGTGTATATAATGGCACAGTGGCACCGTTTATTATCAACCTTAATGGTTTATACGAAGAAAAGCAGACACCGTCATTTTAGTTAGGCTTGGCTTGCTCGAGCCACGTAAAGTAAAGGAAAAAAAAACTCCTTCAAGGGCTTGGCGCCTGCTCGGTTCGCTCCATGGGATGCTACTTCGCATACTCCTCCGTTTCAACCCTTCTTTCCGTCAAACTTTGCATTTTGCAACTCAACGTCGACGACACGTACTTCTGGTTCCTTCCGGAGACTGAACAAAGTACCTCTCACTTGCCTCCAAGTACCCCAAGTACTTGGGCGGAGCCCAGCTGCTCGTCTCATTCAGAGAGCACCTCAGAGACAACGACGGAGCAAAAATTGAAACTCACACTCGATCGAACTCATTCCCTCCGCGACTACTGAGGCTAGTTTGTCCGATATTGAGGGTTCAAGCCGCGCGCGAATCCTCATATCGATAAAGTACCTCGAGAAGAGGACGATTTTCCACCACTGGATTCGATGAAGTTCGCGGATTGAGGGGTTGTTTGAATTCACATCGGTGCATGAAATCAAGATTCGTGTGGAACGCTAAAATCAGAGCCAGTAACGCGCGACCTTGAAGTCGAAAGTGGACACAGCCAATCGCGCAGGCCGACAGACGAACAAAGTTCTGTCCGGAGCTTCGTTCGAATATCTATGGAACGTCAGGATTATGAGTTGATTTATTGGAGCTTCATTCGACTGTCGCGACGGAGACGATTCCCACAAGGAAAGCGGCTTCGACGACGACGGTATGTACGGATAGGTGCTCACTATTCGTGATACTCAGTCGTACAATTCGGAAAAATGATCTGTCGAAACCTCTTTCTCGAGCGCTTCTCGTGTGACTTGTGATCAGGTCTGAGTGAGAAAATTCCACTCGATGTTATTTTTATCTCGATCCTTGATGGCACTTCTTTGTCAGCTCTGTACGGAATGAAACTGTCGCAGGTTTTCGGGGAGAAAAAAAAGCGACGATCCGATGCCGGTCCCAATGCAAATTTTCCAGTTTATTCTCCCACGATGAGAGCCTAGTTTTCGTTGACATCGAGTCAGAAATCTCATTTGGAATTCTCCCTTCTGGAACTGAAATGAGATTCCATCGTCGGTTGAATGTCTCGGTGATTCCAGAATTGTTCGGCGGAGCTTCTCCGAAAACATCTTCTCGCGATTTCCCTCAAATTGTCCTCTCATAACTTATCAGGTCCGAGATCTGAATTTATCTTCACTATCTTGGAGATAAAGCTGCTGATTTCCTCAGCTAGAAATGCGCTGTCAGAGTTCCGACGAATCCGAGTCCGAATATCGTTCCTGAGTTCAACGTCACAAATAGACCCGGCATCGATCGTGGTGAAATGGAAGATGATTCGCGCTTCCAGATCGTTCCGATCGCGGACTCACTACCACCACCGCCGCCTCCGACAACAACTTCTCTCGTTTATCAATTGGCGAGAACAGTTTCGAACTTGAAGCGAGAACTTGTTCGGCACTTTGCCAAGCGTACAGGGTGCTCGTCGGCCCATATAGAGGCCCGCTTGATTTTCTCATAGTTTTGGTTTTGGTTTTACCGTTATCGTTAGAAACGCGCGTTCTTGCCACTTACTTTTAACAACATTCGATCCTCGGCAAACACTTGCTCCTCACAGCTAGCACCAGCATCGAAACTCACAGTAATCCGCAAGCGAGACACAAACAAACAAAAAGTCCAGAACATAATCCGCGTAAGTTGTAACTTGCTGCTCCCTCACAAACCGCATTCACGGCCGCCGCTGCCGACGGTCATGCTGGCCCGGCCCTCTTTCGAACTTTTGTCAAATTCCAGACTCTGTCAAGTGAGTGAGCGGAGCACTAAGTCGAGTGTGATTGTCACGTGAACAGCGCGACAAGTGAGCGACGATCTCTGTCTCTCGCGGTTAGAATTCGAGCTCCACGAAGTTCGCCGAGACGAGAAGTTTGCGCTGCGTTTTGTCGTCGGAAGAACTCGATGTCCGATCCGCGATCTCGCCGGATGGAAGTGTCGTTGTTGTCACCGTCGTTTTCCACAAACCGAAACCAAAACACAAAAAGAAAGATCCGGCACTCGAGCACTCCGAGCGAGTCAGACAAGCACTTGGCCGATGGGTCGGTCTATCGTTCGGACGGTCGGGTAGGCTGGCAGCCGGCAGGCAGGCAAGCAAGCGCAGGCGGAGAGGCATCTAGCGAGAATCCGGAGAAGATCACTCTCCTCTCTCAATCAGCCAGCCAACAACAACAGCAGCTCCAAGCACCAACGACGACGACGACGACATGTGAGAGACTCTCGCCCACCGACGGCGGCAGCGGCGTCAGTTCACTTCACCTCACTCGGCATTCAACGACCATCTGCCGCCGCCGCCGCCGCTGCCGCCGCCGTCAGGCGTTGTCGTGGTGCTTTCTGAGCGCCAGTTCGCTCCAGCAGCCGTCAGGTACCCAGGCGAGCCAGCGGACGGACGGGCGGGTGATCGGCACCAAGAACAACTTTGTAACTTGAAGAAAACAGAAATCGCGGTTGCTGCCCCTTCCCGGGTTCCCTTTGCCGGCCGGCCGGCTCTCACTCACTCACTCAGACGACTCGGTTACTTTCGTGGTTCGTATGAGGGCGGGCGAACTCAACTTGGGATCGACGGCATACACTAACTGAGAGGCCGAGGGCCGACTCCGTGCGGTATTTATGACTTTATGGCCAATTTGAAACGTATGGCTCACTCGCGGGATCGCAGCGAGGATTCTCAACGAATTTGTTCGGCTCCAGCGGTAGCGGCGTCTCATCCTGTCGTCAGAGTGCGAGTCAATAAAATTTTCGACAAATCTCAAGACGTAACTAAACTCGTATTCAACAGTGAATTCATTGGTCTGTCTCAGCATGGAATATTTCATTCCTTAAGCGGAACGGTATTTTCCATCATAGAGATCGACCCTGTTTTGGTTGGAGTATCAGAGTAGACGAACTTTTGGAAGCAGAGAACTCCACGAGCGCTTTGACATGAGTCTGTCAAAAAGCGTAAAACACCTGTCGAGTGCTCAAGGTCTCGTTTCATTACCGTACATCTCTCGAACAAGTCCACCGTTCGTGATAACTTTTGGACATTTTTCCGAGCTGAACCTCCTTCGCGAGAGTTTCCAAACCGACTCAGATTCTGCGTTGATTATTCCGAGTCCTCGAACGATGACGACGGATTTCGAATCGCTTTTCTCGGAAAGCCGTTGGTTGACTGATTGTTCCCAAAAGTTTCGGTACATCGAATGAGATTCTGTCAGAGAAAACTTGGATGGGTATTTCGGGTTTCCAGGCGGAAAACATCTCTGAGATCATCTGTATAGCTCGTGCGGAGCGGCAACGACGCAGCTCCGGTGTATCCGAGGTAGAATATCAAATCTCAAAGTTCACAATACATCACAAGAATTCTCGTAAATCTTCACCCATGATTCACGCCGTTCGTGGGAAGAAATAACATAGCCGTTGTTGTATACTTGATATGATGTATTTGTGTGTTTGTGGTAAAAGAAACTCATCGGTCGCGCCGGGGACGAACTCGAAGCGAATGAATTCAAGCTCCTCGAGGGAATTCGAACCCATCCTTTCGTTTCCATGAAAAATGAATTCTATGAGTTTTCTCCCTCAGTCACCGGAATTTCCTCACGACCACTTTTCAGGCGGCCAGACACAGTCCATTGAAGATCATCGATCACTTATTCAGACGACGATCAATCCGATCATTCATCATTGAGAACATTTCGATCCGCGTTTTTACGACTGTTCAAACGAAAGCGCGCCTCTGTACCAGAAAAGCAAAGTGTCCGACGCAGATCTTATCGCACCAATCGAAACACTTCATGTGTGAACAACTTAAAGGCTCCAACCAATGACTGACTGACGGCAATCCATACATTCCAGCGAAAACTGACGAAACCGCACGACGAAATCGTACGCTCGCTTGACGTGAATGGGGATCTGTCAAAACGTGTCAGTCTGCGTGTGAGTATGTGTCCGTAACCCTGCGAGCGTGAAAGTGCGCCGGCTAAATCAGATTAGAGCCAGAGTAAATCCTGACGCAATTTGTTCCTTGATCGTGTGGCGCCGATCAACACGCGTCGACTCAGAAGACGGGCCGTCGAGAAACGCGACGCGTTCAATTCGATTCGGGGGGCGACGCGTGACCCGAACACGGAGCGAACCGCCAGTGATCGAACTCGCTCAAAAACTGCGATTCAAGATATGCAGATAGAAGGTGATGAACTTGGCCGGTCAGGTCCCGAGCGGCCTCGCGTACTCTTCACCGACGCGACTTGTTCGCAGAAGCACCCAATAACGCTTTTTTTTTTCTTGAACGAAGGCGTGAAATCCTTGAAAGAATCGACCTGCCCCGTCTTTCGTCACAGCGGCATCGAGCAACCACAAAAAGAACGAAGAGTAGCCGGATTTCGAGAGAAAACCTCACACTCTCGATACGCCGCAGCTGTCAATGTTCCCAACGGTTCTAACCCGATCAGAGTCGGCAGCTCGTTACCATTCACGGATCTCTCGCGAGAACTCGTTTCGTCGTTCTCTCTCGATACAATTCTGATCCCGCGGAAGCTCAGTTTCGAGCTAAGAATCCATCTTTCGATTTGTTTTATATTCAAGATCCAAACACCAGATACGTATTGTGCCTCTCCTCTTCCCTTTGATACGAGTTTTCGTCCTTCTTCCCGCGCAAGACATGTCGGAGCTGCCGGAGGCTGACAAGATGCCAAGTATGAGTGGTTTTTCTCCCTAATAACGATCATTAAGGCGATGACAAAGTGCCCGAGGCCGCAATCTCGGGCTTGAAGGCTGCGAACGTTCAGCTTTGCGTCGAAAATTAAACCAAGCAGTGTGCGCCTGGCCCATCAGCCTGGATTTCGGAGAATGTCGGAGCAGCTTCAATTCATGAAAACACTAACATAATGATGATGATGATACTGCGGAACAAACTCACTATCATGACAACTTGTGTTTAAATATGTTTATGCGTCCCACGTTATCGTTCTCGTCTTCCTTCCATGACGTATGTTTCAATCTGACGGATGACGCTCGTGACGAACGGTCAATGGGACCAAAATAGCTTCAGGATCCGCTTCTCTGAGTTGATGTCCTCCGCTGATCCCGGATGACCCCTTTCCTCCCTCCAAGGTCGTTTCCCACCTCCCGCCCCTTCACGAGGGGAGTCATGCGGGTTTTACGAGCTTTCCGACGCAATATAAGGTAGTCGTCGCGGCAGCTACGTCGATGATCGTAGCTATCGTACGGCAACCGATCTTCAAGTAGCCCGCCTGCTCCACAAACCGCGCCTTCATCCTCAAACTCTTGGGTGCTTTCCCTGCAGCTCCGTTTTGTTTTCCAGGTCGTTCTCCCTCGCTACCGCCTTCTCTCTTGCACCTTTTTCGCTTCCTCGTCCTGTCTGAAGGTATTGTCGACGTTTCAGAAATCGTAGATGGGCTGCAGTCGTAGCTGTCGAGACCCGAGCTCGAGAATTAGACACATTCCTTCTTATACGTTCGAGTTGAGATTCGATCAGCCAGCCTCCTGCCGCTCATTTCGTCCGATCAGCTGGCCGCCATAACGGCGGGGGCGGTAGCAGCAGCGGAGTCAGGACAAGACAGACGAGAGACACCTGAACTCTGCACGACACAATCAGTACCCATCGGAGCCGCATACGTCCACGTCTAAATCACTGTACAACACGACATTCGGACATATGGTTAACTGATCATTCGCCTCAATAGCCGGCTGCCGCCGCCGGCCTTGCGGCTGTTGTGTAGTGGATGTCATACGTCGTCGTTTCGGATCGCGCAGATCAGGCGTTATTCTCGAGGAGCCGTTGTCGTCGTCGTCGTCGTTGTGAGCGATAAGATCAAGTCGCATGATTCTATCAAGATAGCTCGACCCGACGTGGGTGTGGGAATTCGATTCAGTCTGCTCAGGTGATTTTACGACAAATCTTTAATTGGTTTCATATTTCTCGAATCATTCGCCGATGAGAGTACAGGCGAAATAAGAAACGAGATTCTGCCGCGCACAAGTAATCAGTACTCGGCCGCCTCATGGGCTCCTTACGTGATGGTGGACTTCCAGCATGAAATTTGAATCGAGAAGCTTCTTCACTTCAAGTTTTTCGTGGCATCGAGACGGAAGAAGCGTGTGAGGCCGAAGGGAAAAACGAAAATGTGATGTCGGATCTCCAGGACGGCGTTCGTGGTTACTTTCATATTAGCGTTGCTCCTTTCTGTTTCGTAGAGCCCGTGTGTGCGTTTCGAAACACCGCACAAAAGAGAAACAGTGTGGGCGTACGTACGATGATGGAATGGAAGCTCGCCCGCAGCAGACGGACGGAGGAGCCACGATGCACGTTTCGCTTTTAGAGTTTTTCGTTTCAAAAACCCGAGTCGGCATGAGCCTCACTCATTCGACTCGGTCCGCCGTCGTTGTTGATAGACGAATTTCAATGTAGTGGCATCATTCCAAATCCTCGACGACCCCCTTTTCCGAGAGACTGAATCGCAAAGTCTGCAAGACATACTTTCGTGTCTTGGCAACCGAGCAAACAACCAAAAGACTCCTTCGTATTCACGAGCCCACCGTTCTCAGAGCACGGCTTTTCGGAATCAAAAGACAAACCTCGGGAACTTCGGAGTACAGCGGTTCGCCGTCCACGTTTTCCAGAGTTGAAATTTAATTTCCTCATCTCTGATTCTTCCGACTCCGCAACCATTACCGACATCGGAACGAATCAATCGAGGAAGCCGCTCAAACAGAATATGGAACCACATCTGCCATCGTTGAAACTCAAGACCCGACCATTCCCTTTTCCTCCGAAAGTTGGAGACGCAGCGATGTCCGTGACCGTTTGCACGTTTCCGTTCCTCAGGAGTTTTTTTTTTGGCTGAGCCTGACCGAGGGAGAACAGAGAAGACATCACGGCGCGGCGGTTTGTTTCCACGTTGAGGTAGTAAACTTTAGTGAAGGATGGCAACGAACCCTGGCCGGTTAAAGGCCGTCCGGGGCGGACAAGCGGGAGAATAACCGGAAAGGCAGACGAACTGACGGATGGAATAGTTTTATAACGTGGAGCTGGGCGCCAAGGAAGCGTCATAACATATTTATGGTGGCGTTTCACACTCGTCGGCTTCTGGCTCAGAGACCAGAGAATCCAAAAATACCACCGAAGCAAGTTCCGAGAGAGAAAGAGGGCTCTGGCCGCGGTCCCGACCTCGTGTTGGCGGCTCCTAGACTCGCGCTGGTCCAAGCAAGGAGTCATCCGAGAGGTCACGACCTCCGGTTGGCGTCAATCAAGGATGATTTTCGAAACTGTTCCCGAGTCCCAACAGATCCATGATGGGAAGACGCGGAATAATTTCGAAATCCTAGACCTTGTCGTAGATCGCACACCACCAGATGCATCGGTATGTAGTGATCTTGCGATATTCGAGTTTGCTTTTGCTTCTCCCCATCTGTGCGTTGATGTCGAATAACGGATCCTCACTCCATCCATCCCTTGTCTGAAATTTCAATAGCGGTCAAGGAAATTCCAAAAAGTTCTCAGAAATGCAAACACTGTTTCTGGGAAGATCGATGTTGTCTCTCATATTCAGCCGCCTCGGGCTAACTTGTTGAGCCTTGGGAGCAAACAAGCTCATAAACCTTATGAGTAATGAGACATTGTCTCGATTCACGTGGAATCGCTCGCGGGCATGTTCGACGATATTTCAACAAATGGACGAACTCAGCGTAGACTGAATAAATTTCGGCTGTCCGTCGAAGCCAATCTCGTTTGGGCGGCTCGACACGAACTCGCTTGCCTCGCCGAAAACCACACCGGCCATCGGAATATGGTTCGATTCCGGTGCTGTTCACGCTCAAAGAATATCAATTCGATTTTGACGAGGCAGCGGACTGGCTGTCGTGGTCATCCGACGTACAGACGCACATATGTTGCGCTGGCCGCCCGCCCCCCTTCCCCCACCCCCGATCGACTCGACTTTCCTGTTTTTCGATTCCTTCCTTCCTTTCGATCTCGGTCTCCGAAGGTAGCCCCGAATATCGAGCGAAGGCGACGATGGGCGAAGTCTCTGAGACGAAGTCGCGGACAATTCGTGAGAAGAACGATCTCTCCTGACGAAATATTCACGGACCACTCGAAGGAAACCTTGCTTCCAACTCGTTTCCGTGGTTTTGAATAAAAAAAACTCGAAGGAGCTTGTGGCTTTGACGCTTCTGCGAGCTTGGCGTCCGTGGATCGCATGAGTGAGTGAATACAGTTCGTTTTTCTGGGTTCCGCTGGCGGGAGGAGTCTACGTGTTGATTTTCTTCTTCACTTCGAGTGACAAACTCTGCTGCATCGCGAAGCTGTTGTGTGACTCTGCATTCGTTACCTCGCAACGAGACTCCCTTACGAAGGTCTTACGGCGGTGCTCCCTCGGGTCGTAGTCCTTTTCAGACGAACTCCCGAAGGACGACGCAACGAACCAACTCGCCGAACTGGTTCGCCGAGTCAGTGGGGTCAGGTTCTGAGCGTTCACGGTTTCCGTAAACTCCGAAGATGCAAGTTTTTCCCTCAACTCGATCGTTTTGTCCTACACCAGAAGAAGCGGTCGGGGTGCAAGCTCCGGTTTGAAGTGGAATTTCTCCCAGGTTGGAATTCGGTCGGAGTTTCTCTTTTTGCTTCAGAGCTGGTCGAGGAGTCATAGAGGCTGGAAGCGGTTGTAATTAACTTCTCGTTAAAGAAAGGAGCACTGCCGTAGCGGGACGGAATGCGAAAAATGCGAAACTGGGACCGCTTGACGGCGCGGACGGCGGTTGACTGGATGGCTGAATGCCTGCCGTCGACCGTTAGTCCAAAGAGAGAGAGAGAGAGAGAGAGAGAGAGAGCGGCAAAGAAAAGGACGATGTTCCGGTAGAGGAGTCAGGATCGGGCCGCTAGGTGTACGCTGACGGACTCGAGTTCCGACATTTTTGAGGGTCCGCTCGCTATCCTTTTGTCTCCCGTGAACTCCCCAGCCACGAAAGCCTGGGACGAGAAATTCCGGAATCTTTCACTTTGTCATGAGACCGTTCTTCCTCTCGGTTGCGATTTCAGTTCATTCCTTCTGCGAGATTCCCTTCAGTTGCATCAGCTGATCATAAGATCGAATTCAGCTCAGAGTTACGGTTTCTCTGATTTGTCGTCTCAGCATGACGTACGCTGCGATTTCGACTCCTCGTATGACGTATATTGGGCCAGAATAGATTCCACGACCTTTCGAAGCCATTCGAGCGGGAAAGCTTGGCGGAAGCAGTTCAAACACGCAACGTCAGCACCATGAATCACTCCTGTCGATTGCGAATTGCGCAACTTGTGCGATACTCGCTCCAGGCTTGAGCGAGGTTCACAAATCCCGTGAATTCAGTAATAGCATGATGTATCCAATCCCTTTCCTATGCGAGATCGCCACTGCTCTCGAGGAAAATCATCGAATCCGAATCTTGTTCGACGTCCAGCGACACCCTTGTTGTCGAAATAACTCACAACAACCTAGAAAACCATTCTTCCTGATCTTGGATGGACGCGGCTGTGGAGAGGAGAGGGAAGGGAAGCGAACACCGAGTTCAAGAAGGAAAACAAGTATGATGGATGGGGAAAGCAAGAGACGAGACGAGGGAATAAACACGAATACGTAAGAAGACGTCTTCCGTAAGAACCGGAGCAAGGAGACAAAGGTGTTCTGAGATGAGTCAGAAGAGGAGCCGCGTAAATTTTAGCGCCCGGATAGCCTTGACGGGGACGGATTGATGTCCGCTCCAGGAGCAATATAGTCAGTCTCTTAGTTTTCTTATGATAATCTCTACGAGGGCGGGCGGGCGGGCGGTCAGTCACTAAGACACACATACGCAGCATGATAAAGTTTGCGACTGGCCGCTATGAATATTAAAGTATATATCTTTCCTCCGGACGGACTGTTGCCCAAACGGCCCCTCGTTCCGCCCGCTTGCTAGCTACGAGCTAGGTCGTTGCGGTGCGGGGGCCGGATGGGCAGGAACGGCCATCTTGCCTCCTTCAATAAACTGCGCTCCCATCAGATTTTGATGACTTTGTTGTACATATATGTATGCCGACAACTTGCGTCACTACACCCGCGCGCATGAACAAACGCACACGAAGTAACACTAGCGCATCTTCCGAAAACTTCGACCGTTCCAGTCAAAAAACTTCTCGGTCCATGCAACGAATCACCGGAGTTGATTTGAACGGCATCACCTATACTGTTTGTTGTCCAGTCGATTGTTGTATGTACGTTGAGAAATTATCGAGGTCCGTTCCTTTTTCTAGCTTTGGGGTCGATATCATATTATTTTCTTGTTGTAGAGCGTCTGACACGGCGAGGGAGCCATGGCATTGTACATATTTCTTCTTTCGAATCGAATTTCTCCAGTCCTCATGCCCGACGCACAATATTGCCGCGGGCAGACTGCCGTTTATGGAAATCGGTTGCAGGTTTTTTTTCAGGTTAGGCCCCGAGATCCGTCTTCTTTAGGTTCTCATCCAATTTTTCCTTTTTCCTTGTTGTGGCTGTTTCTTCGATTCCATCGCTGTTTGGCCAACACGGTGGCCAGATGCAAGATTTCCCAGTGAGAAAACGATCGGCAACGCGATAAAGGGAATATCCACCACTCGAGAATGCCTACCGACAAACGATCAAACCATTCAAAGCGGTAACGGGAAAGTGAACGAGTTGAGGCAATGGGCTAATCTAGCGAACAACAATCGACAACACGAGGGAATATCAATCATCGCGACTGGGAATGTGAGATGTTGCCATCGGAAACTCCATCGCCGGAGAATGCGATCGAAAATATTGAGGAGAGCGAAATTATACAAAAAAGTACGTAGCGAATCTGCTTGGAGCCCTCGTCGCCTCTGACTGAGAATTCGTCCGGCTGAACTCCGTTTCGGTTTTCTCCCAGGTTCCGGGAGAACTCAAATATCTTTCGTATACCACACGATCTCCCCGAACCCGAACCTCCTCAATGCCCAAACTCGGTTCTCTCAACTCACTCAGCTTCAAAGTGAATCCACAAACGGGACGGGGAAACCTTGCTGTCCGATTTGGAAATATCGACAAAATTTACACACGCTGTCGAACGCCGGAATATAAATGAGTTGTTGCAACCATAATGGAAGAGGGATGTCGGGAACAGGAACGGCGAGGGCGCGAATGCAAGATGGACAAAGAAGTGGAGGGAAACGTTGAATTCGATGGAGACGAACTCGGGAGAGGAAAAGGAAAGTGTGGCTCCGGTTGACGGTCAAAGACGAGCAATGGAACCTTGGCAACAGATTCGAACCTTTTTTGTGTTGACATGAGTGGAATTTGTTGTTTGTCGGAAACCGGTCCTCGTGTTTTCAACTCAATGGAATGAAAACTATTGCGTAACGACAGATCTCAGAGCGAGTTTCAACAGACTCGACTAAAAATCTCTTCCGCCATCCCTTGTTCTGGTTTTCCGCATCGTTGTCTTCCTGCTTGCCTGTTTTTTCTCTCTTTCTTTTTTTCGCAATTTCAGTGTCGACCTCAGCAGCATGGTGTAGAGGTCAATCTGCAACAGAGCTTGAACCGCTACTCTGCTCCAAGAAACGCCCATTGCTAATATATACTGTACTCTCACTCATTCCTCCCTCTTCCGAGCTGAAACTCCCGAAACTGCGGTTTGGAAACTTCAGCAGAAAGACACATTTTTCTCCTCCAACGAAGCGGAAACAGAGAAATGAGGGATGCTTTTCTCGGAGGAGCAAAATATATTTCGGAAAGTATTGAGCTCGTGGAAGAATTACACGAAAACACATAATTTGGACCCGTACTTTCGAGAGGGCTCGAAGCGTTCAAGCGCTTCAGCTTGTGGAAGAGACCTGCGAACTGAAAATTTCTCTTCCACCAAGAGTTTTGCGGCGTTCATTAAACAGCAGTTGGAAGCGGTGGAATCAAGAAGTCGAGAGAAAGTTTCGAACCGAAAAGGAACCGTTTGGTGCACGAAACCGAAAACTCGAACATCAGCATTCGGATTTCGAAAGCCACCATGACATTTCTATGACTCTGTTCCGTCGCGGATCAAAGCCAGAAGACCCTTCAGCAATAGGGAAGTCGAGACGGGACAATCGCTTTGAGCGGAAAAGGTTTACAAAGGATTTGGAGCCGCCTCAGAGATTTCCTTATCATTCAGTTTTCCTCGAATTCCTTTCGGCCTCCGGCCTGATGTGTCTTCTCCTCCGGTCCATGTGTCTTCTTTCGAGAACATTCAATGCCATATTTCGATTTAGTTCTTCTCAGCAGCTCGAGAAGTGAACTGTTGGCGACCCAGCCGATCGAACGGATGGACAGCATTTGCATTGAAAGATCTTTTGCGACTGCTTTACGCGCTCCAGAGTCGAATATAATGTGGTGGAACCGCTACTGTTTGTATCGGAGTCCTCACTGACGGTAGTCGTCGTCGACGTCGTCTTCATCTAGCATCTGGGAACGAGTGTTGAGTGAGAGCTCTGAAGACAAGAGAAAACGTCAAGACAACCAGTCAAGCATCAAACGAAAGAGCCAACTTCTTCGGATTGTTCTGTGTTGTGGCTCCTTGCGTCTTTGTTTCCAGAGTCCTCTCCTCAAACCCAGAGAGTTCCTCAAAGCTCTCTTTGAGTATGCAGCACGAATCTCTGCTCTGTTGTGCGCTTTAATCGGATAGGCGTCAAACAAGCGCCCGCCGTACGCTCGCCCTCTTGAATAAGCAGCAACCCAGCAAAACTCAGTCAGTGAAACGGCAGACAGGCAGGCAGGCAGGCAGGCAGGCAAGCAGTCATCCGACCATTCAGGCTGCAACGTCAGAACAAAGCGAGGCGAGCGAGACTTCGTAGAAGCTCAGCGACTGCTGTCTCGAACGGAGCAACGTGGACCGCAGGAAAAGGATTCTGTGCGTTCCTTTGCTCCGCCATTCAGCGGAGTGGAGGGGAGCTAACAAGTCAGCTGACCAGAGACCTCAGGATCTCGAGAATTCCTGCAGATGTTGATTGAAATTATCAAATTCAAGGGACATGAAGAAAACGTGTGAGAGGAGAAATTTTTATCCGTTTCTCGAAATGCTGCTAAGCTGGCTAACGGAAGAGATGTGCTCCTTTTTCTTGATCTGTTTCTAAGCTTCTCTTTTGCACTCAAATGCTTTCATGGCTTCATCGCTCTAAGCGGCCAAAGCGGGAGCCGGACAAGAGGCGAGTGGACATTCTTCTTGGATTTCGCTTTCATGAGAGCCAGGAAACTAGACAGAAATGTCTGATCTGGAATTCCACCTCCACTCAGCGAAGCGTTCACTAGTGATGCTGTCGACCATACCTCGTCACAAGAGGAGGAAGGTTTCGCTCGATTCCGATTCGAAGAGAAACCATTCAACTTCAACTTCTCGAAGACCTCGAGAATCCCTCTCACCGTGGACGTCGTCGCGGACGTGCACTTGTGAAGGAATTTCGATGAAGAGCTTCCCACGATCGCGGGAGGTTATTCACGGATTCACTCAGATCCCCTTTGTCGACTGATCTCTTGGGATGTTCGGAAGAAGGAACTTCAAGTAATAATGAATCGCTCGATCCAGTATTCGTGAATCGTCCGCATGCAAGAGACGAATCTAAAGCTCAAGGAGCCTCTGCTCGATTGAACAAAACTGTCGGAGCTCAAGTCAGTGGAACGCGCTCGAGTATAATATTTCAGAAATGACTTCTGTGACGAACTTCGCAGTTCTACTTCCCCGGCGTACATTATGAGAACCAAGGTCGGGTTGGAGCGGAACGATTGACCCTTGTTTGTCTTCGGAAGAAACTTGAGTCGATGAGGTCAAAGGTTTGGTGTTCAGGTCTTCGGGAATCGTGGTGGAGCTGCACTCTAGGAATGGCTCAGCCAAATGAGCGAGGCCGCTTTTCTGTTGGTTTTCCGCGTCTTTCCGTTTGTGTGCTAGTAGTCGGTATCCCGATCAATCGGCGGGTCGGGAAGTGAGGGCACAGCTGTTGTCATCCAAAAACGTCACAATCGATTGGATCGGTCAATGACTCCCAAAAACTTGGAGCGGCGACACTCCACCGATCCTGCTCTGTGCTATATGAACTACGTACACCGAGGCCATAGGAACGACAGGCAGACCAACTAACGGACATGGCGGAGGCCGTGCTTCTCTCACGGTCATGACAGGACACGCGGTACACGCGATAGGCGTACCCGAAGCGATGGAAACAAGCTCGTAAGTGGAGTGTTCGGTGCTTGGTGCTACTGCATGCACGGTATCTCAAAGGAGCGGAAGACGAAGGGTTGTAGCCTCGCATCTCTCGGTGCATTGAGGGGCTGTCTCCGGGACCCGGGGGTCGGCTGGTTGCTCTGCTCTGCTCGCTATCTATCTATCCGCTTTGAATGGAGCATCGCAGCAGCCATTGCCAACAGAATGTAACCGACAGAGATGGAGCAGAGACAATAGAGTCGGGGTACAGCTTTTCGATAAACCCAACAGACTGCGAGCATAGATGGAACAACGCGTATTCCGACAACCGACGAATATCGTGGGCATTATATGTATTGAACCCTCGCAACAACCTCGGCTGCGCTTACTATCAGAGACCTACGCACCCTTGTATGTCTGAGTTTCTCGCATGGGGATCGCTCAGATGGTTCACAGTCGGGGTCCGAAAAATGGTCCTGAAGGGACCGGCCGAGTACGGGCTGGAAGGGGTTCCGGAGAGCGGGCAAGAGCAGAGTCAGATTGGATCGTGACGCGAGAGTAGAAGAGTCAGGGATTAGAAGCGGGGGCAGAAAAGGGCGGCGCGCTCGATCTCCAATGCGAATGCCGCTGTCACCGACTATGTGGGGGTAGAGTCGCCGACGGACTCAATAAGACAGGACTCATTCGTCGATACAATGAAGTCACGCAACCCCTTATGATTGAATCGTGGAAAGATAGAGAGCGAATTTCGCCGTCGATGACGACAATGACGATTCTCGTTCATCTCACGAAGCCGGTCCGCAGCCGGATCCGGCGGACTCGTTATCGATGACTTTGGACTTCCGAAATAGAAATCGCTGCATCGGAATTCCAATCAAAGCGAGTCGAGCTCCAGGTTCTGCCGCTCACGATTTCTCACGTTTTCGAGCTTCAATGTTCTGTCAGAGCTCCGAGGTCGCAGAAAGTGTGCGGCTCTTCTCTCGACTTCATCGGCTTCGAATCAAGTTGGAATTCGAGCTGATTAATCAAAGCAAGAAACTGAGCAGGGGCTCAGAAAGTTGAAAGTTGAGAATAGTTGGAGCGCAGCAGGTGGTGCAACTCGACCCAATCGGCTTAATGTTCCGCGTCCGTCAGCCTGTTAAATTTGTCGCCAACTGTAACACGCCTGTTTGTTCTATTCCCGGCTCCGTCCGCGTGAGAGTCTTCGTGTTAATTAACTTCACTCGTGGAGTTCGTGGTGGTGGCGGTGGCGGCGGCGGATGCTCCGGTGGGCCTTTGCTCAACAGCCGGTGCGAGCAGAAGGAGTGAGGAATAAGGAGAACTGAGTTAATCTGTGGTCTCCCACTCCTCCTTTTTCTCCGAACCCGATTCAGCGCAAAATTTGATTCATTCGTCCTCACGGTGGGGCAAAATGTGAAAACAGCGTACAAGTTCCCCGAAATCGAGATTTTTCGAAGTCGAAATATGAAGAATCGAGGAAGGAGCAACGACAAACGGAAGGAGGGCAAGATAGCTGGACAACAGCATTGAGGACGACCGCGCCAGCGCTGATGATGGCGATGTCATCAACAGCGAGAAGAGCAGCGTATGGTTTGTACGCGAACGTCATAAGGCCTCAATGACCCCAGCACAAAAGAGAAAAAAATGGATGCTCTGGCCAACGCCTTACGTTCGCGTACCTTCGTTCCTGACTTTCTTTGCCAAACAAAACAAAACGTCAGCCAACGATTTTCCTTCTCGATCTCTTTCCTCGCATTCCGCTACGTCGCCAAAGTCTCCTGCCCGATATTCTGAACAAACGCGGGGAATTCAAGATAAAGATCATGTGACCTTTAAGTGATTCATGTGTAAATGGATTCCAGGATAAATACTTGTCGAGCTCACTTTGGTGGACGTAGGACAACGCTCTTACCTTTGACGTTTCGGGATCAAAGTGTTCGCTTCATTGTCAACACTGACGCAGGCACAATCTGTCGCGGGCTGAAAAGACAATAAACCTTTTGTCACATTCTGTAGCTCATTGACCATGTTTCTGACGTGTCGTCCAAGTTCGTATTCCCAGAATAAAGGATGTCATCGAAGTTTCATCGCGGAGCGATTATCGGGATTAAAGGAGCATTGAAGGCTTTGCTCGGACTGAAATTGAACAGTTTTTGATGAAGTATCAGAGTGAAGAGTCCAGCCCAGGTCTTATGGAACGGCATCACGTGGCCACTAAACACGTCTAAGGTCTTGTCGCAGCACACCTGCACTCACTAATAACGTATGATTAAGTCTACAAGCGAATTAGTCTGCTCGCCTGGGGACCTGCGATGGTTTGGGACGAAGGAGCTCGAAGACCGCGGGACTGAGAAACGGAGGAACACGACACGGGGCAATGGGACATCGGGGAAACGCTCTACGTAAAGCGGAAGTGGGTCTGAGATTGAGGGAGAGAGGGGGGTACGGTAAAAATGTCGGAAAGGAGGGTCTAATGAGAATGAATGCTATATCTTAAACAGCGACATCCGTTTCAAACAAGCAGACGGGAGCCTCACTCGACCGGAGGAGTTGTGGTGGAATCACGTAGTGTCCCCTCTTTAACGAAACTCATTCCACCTCTCGCTTGAAATGGAGACATGCGACAAACAGACAGACCCGACAATTTGGACAACCAGTGCCCAGGATCGAATGCCGCGCGGAAATTCCCACAGATCGCGCTCGTTTGAAAACGCAATTCGAGGGTGTCGCTCCTCGGGTTCAGCGAACGAGACGAACCAATCTCTGTTTCGAGCAAATTGGTTTGGGAATCCGGTTGAAATATGCATCGCACATTCAAGAAGGCTGCCTGGCATGACGGGATCATGGTATGGAACATCATACAACATGCCAATGTGATCGCTCCACTCGACGTCGTCATCACGCTGACTAACGAGAGGCAAGACATCAAGAGGCAATTTGCTCTAGTGGCAAAGTTTTCCAAGCGAACGTCAACCAAGCATTAGGAGCTGTTAGTGCCGGACGGCTACCCGCCTCCCAGCCCTTCCCGACCGCGGCCGACGACGACGACCCGCTTGGCCGCCCCGAATTCTTGTGCCCGCCATATCGAATCAATGCACTTTTATATCAATAGATAGAGTCCATTTACCGCGGTCAGATTGCCTTCCTTGCCAGCCACTGCGACTGCAAGCAACGGCCGCAGAAGAAGAAGGCACCGCCCGAAAAGCCGAACAGTGGCAAACCAGCAATCGCCCAAATGGGAAGAAGAAACCGCCGGAGTCGAGTCGGCAGACGAACACTTTTCCCAGGAAATTCTTATTTCCTGAAGTCCACGAATTGCCAGCCGTTGGCTGCTCCAACGCGACGCTGAGAGAACACAAATGGTTGATCAGAACAATTTTTCGCGGGAAATTTCGAGGAGGAGATGGAACGTACAAACTAAGTGCTGGAACGAGATTGTGGAGAGGAGGCACGCAGCTGGAATCAAGAAAATATTCTCCCTACGGACGTCAGAACAGGAGGACATTCCGCGTGTCGGCAATCGGAACGACCACTACCGGCACCTTAGCGAAGGTCCAGTGGCCAGGCCCGCGGATTTGCCGCGCTTGCAGCACTTGAGGCCGAACTAACGAAGAATTACGGACGCAGTGGGAGATGCTGCCGCCTCTGTATGCCGTTGCCAGGAGCGAAGGAAGCGAAGAGGGAACTTTCTGTGGACGATTGTGGTGCACTTTTCTCACGCTCTCCTTACATGCAGCAAGTTGCGTTTCTATTCCTCGAGTTCAGGTCTGCTGTTCCCGCTAGTCGTTCTCAGCGCACGTTGCTCGTTCTAGTTGGTCGAACTCTCAACTGAATCGAGGTCGCAGACCTGTCTCCTCCGAGGAGGTCGGAGCCCCAGCGGAACTCGAACAAGAATCCAACCCGTTAACTTCATGCCCCGCGCTGATCCTTATGATAAGTTGTTATATCGAGACATGCTCTGCGTTCCCACCAATGCACTGTTTGTTGAGGGAATGAGATCGTGATTTCACTTCGGGAAATTCGCGGGAGGTTTTTCCATGATATTCTATCGGGAGAAGTTTACTCCAACCTGCCACGAGGCAAGGAGATTCGGAAAAACCGTGCGCACTCGACGATCTGACCTTCAAGATCGATGGAAGACCATTATTTCGAGGCTCAGTCAGAAGTCCTGCCGAATCAACGGACTTCGTTTGAATTATTTATCCAAGGCAATGTCCGTCGTTCGCATGTGATCAGAATCGAACGATTGATTCGGCCGCTCGTTGGCCAACAGGTAAACGACGTCCCGAGATTATTGACATTCTATGAAATGATGAGGGCGAACATGTCTTCTAGGATCTCAATAGAGAAAACTGCTCAGATTATGCTGAATGAGGGAGTGGAATTAATGGCAAGCAGCGATCGGAAGTCGACTGATGGAGCACAATAGAGGTTCCGAGATGCCTTGATGATCGTCGACAGGGTTGACGACGACGACAGCAACAATCTTCTGTAAGCGAGGATGAAAGCACGAACGCAAAAAAGATGAGATAGTGCATTTCAGGACTCGACATTCGATATTATGGTTGTCTCGGCTGTCTTCTCGCTCCTCCCTGATGTCGTCAACAAGCACTAGCCCGTAGTAAGGATGGTTGTCCTGCGACGACGACTCGCCGAAGATCTAATAGACTGGCTTCCCCGGAAGTTCCTCTTCGCCTTTCCTGTGACTCTCGGTCGGAAATATCTCCCAGATGAATGGCCTGAGATTCTCTGGAAGCTGCTCCATTCTAACTGTGCCTTGAATGCGAACTTACTCGTAAACAATTTTCATTCCTAGAGGGTGAATCAAGTCCTGATCTCAAGACGACGAAAAAAAGAAACGAACGAGATCGCTCAACTCCCGCTGTTTCGAATTCTCACGGAGCGGATGCGAAGCAAGAAAAATCCACAGGAAAATCCGAAATAGGACGCGAATAGGTTTTGGGAGACGTTGGAGAAAGCGTATGAATTTTTCATGCGCGCACCGGAGAGCGAAGCATATTGGGACTGGCGTTCACAACAGTTGCGAGAGAACGGAAAGAATAACCTTGAAATCTTCTTGAAGATTGCGAGATTTGCGATTCGGAATGCACTGTTGCAAGAGGACAACGTCGAAGCTAAACAGCGGGGTCATATGAAAGCTTCCGCTCGTTCGCAGCCTTGAGACATACACAAACGTTCGACATCTCTCCGCGTTTATATAATATTTTCTTCCTGCTTCCTCCTGTACCCGTACCAAGAGTTCCACGCTGCCCGCACAGCTGTGCTACATATGCATTGCATACCCTGACGAGGAAGCTATCTGTCTCAATTTCAAAATTCAATCGGATAACACAGCCAATCGCGATTGAAGCTTCCTAGAAAACATATCATCCCTGAAATATTATTATCACAGAATCTTCCGGGATCCAAGCCGCGTACCACGCGAGCCACTAACTCCACTCTAACGCCGAATTGATCCCTTTTCCATTTATCCTTTGAGGGGTCCTTCCATGGTGCGCATTCAATCATTTATTTTCAAGAGAACAGAAGTGGCTGCGTGAATTCGCTCAAAATCCGCAGAGTTGTATTGGCCTCTGCTCTTACGGATACGATTCCGGACAGACACCACGGAGATGACCCCGAAGGCTACGCAACTTTTCGCGATTTGTGTCTTTCTGAGACTCTACCCCACACTCCGAAGGTTTTCTCGGAGAACTCACAACGCTATCGTCACCGCTTTCTTGTTCCCTGACTGCATGGGTGGCAGCTTGGCGGTTTTGGCAAGTTTTCCTCCGCGTCTGCCCGTTCGCTTCCACTTCACATTCCCTTCGTTTGCCGTCGGCGAAGACCGCATTTAAGGACTTTCCTCTCTTAGATTGCGCCCGCCGAAGGCTCCCGAACGCAAGAACAGAAAGCAAAGAGACAAGCAAGTGGGCGTACAGGGAGGCACCGAGGCTTTACTTGGCCTTCCAACATAACGAACTCGGAGAACGACGACAACGACAGCGACGACGACATTACACCATAGGGTTGTGCGAAACGAAGTCGACCCGAGTAGAGTATGGCTGTCAACTCAGCAGACACTAGTCACCCTCTCTTCCTCCGCCAGTCGTAGTCGTTGTCGTTGACTTCTTCTCTTGTCGTGTCTCTTTGCCTGGCGCCGCCGCCGTCTTCAAACGTCGAATGAACTCGCATCGTCCGTTGTATTAGGCATCACTCGAGCTATGGCAACATCATTGTTGGAACTTTTGACAAGCAACGCATTACCATAGGATACGAGACATTTCTAGATGAGGCCAGAGGCGACCCGACTCAATAGACTTCCGAATACGATACGACAATACCCCCACCGTCGGACTCGTCCGCTTCTTCCCCGCAATCAAACGACTCCCGAAATCCGCTTTGCCATTCCGTCTCGGAAACTCGACATAAAAATTCGAAGGAATCTGAGAAAGTATCAAGACGGATACAGTACGAAGAGAAAAATGGGAGCCGTGAAGCACTTTCAGTGAGCCCGGAGACAATTAGGAAGAATCTGTGACTGGGAGGGTGGAGGGTGAGGGCAAAGAAGGAGATTGACATGGGGGAGATGATGCTTTAAGCTTTCTATTCTTTGACAACCTCACAGCGATCCCCCCATGGGCAGCATTGCGTACTTCTCGGGATGTACGATGGGGTTTTTGGGATTCAAGGAACGAAGGAGCCGTGTGTCACTCACTGACCACAAAGATGAAGATGAGGCGGATGAGTTAGAACCTTGGTGCAAGGAGAATATTATGATGACGGCGAACATTATGGTCGCGATGGTGGTGGCGGTGGGGTGGGCGCGGATAAAAACGAAGAGGAATGAAAGAAAACACTAAAACCCTTGTCAGACGCTGTCCATTCAAAGCTAATGCACGGACGATAGAAGCTCATGCTGGACAGGGATGCGGATAGAGGAGTATGATGAGCGAAAAGGGGAAGTTGCGAAGGATCGTGATGCGATGAAGACGAGGGTCGGAAGAGGAGCAAAATCGGATAAAGCCTTGTCTTTGTCCGCTTTTCGCTAGCAACTCCCTCGGAACATCAACAAAAACGACTCTGGGACACTTTTGAACGGCCACGGGACTCGCTTGAAATTCGTTTGCAACCTCCTCCAAAATCCTCGGTGAAACTTGCGTGATTGTCATCAAGAGTTGGTTCTGATCTCCCTCTCTACCGCCGATCGAAGAAATGTTTGGCAGACGTGCCGATGGACAAATTTTCAGGTACTTCTCCAAATTGAAAAACTAGTTAGCTGAAACGTCGTTGAGTGAAGTGAGAAACCGGCGCACGAGCACGGCGGCCGTCGGGTAGTGAGCGAAACACGACCATGGTGGGCCGACGAGCGGGCATCGCTGCCAAAGTGTGGATAATGAGGTCCCCGGCGACTTCTCAATGGAGTTCATTAAACATAATAAAGACCCGCAATGTCGAGCCAGTCCCACTTTCCGTCGCCGTCATCGTTCCTCCTTACGCCCCCTCAGTTCCTCAGCCATGCTTCGTTTTCCTTGGACTCCCTTTAGGCCATCGTTTACGTCACGTTCCTTCAAGGCACTCAGCCGTTCCTCGTCCTTACGAACTCACTTTCGTCCCGTCTGCTCCCTGCTCATGCTCAGCCCCAACATCCTCTCTCCCCTCCGCAGCTTCTTTTCAAACCTCCTCCTCCTTCTTTGTACGGTCCCCTCCTTCGACTCCCCTCTTCCTCTTCATCATCTGTGTCTTAAACTCCTCCTCCTCCTCCTCGGGTTTTCCTTCCTTTGTGCCCCAGTAGTCGTCGTCCCCTCCCTCCTCCTGCTCGTGTGCCATGCGCAGGAACAACCTTTATCAGTGGGTGGGAAGGAGAGATGACGGTAAAGATGGAGTTATGAAGGACGATTCTCCGATTATCATCTCTCACATCTTGTAAACCACTAAATGAAGGGGACATTAGTGGGCAAATGGTCGTTGCCACCGCCGTTAGTGAGGAGACGTAAGGGGAGTCGTGAAATCATTTTCGGGAGAAAAGCTGTTCCCGGAGCCGCGTTCGGTCCCCATCCCTCGATGGAAGGTTCCGCCTTCTCCCTCACTCCGAAGTTTGCACTTCGGAAAACTCCGGAGCTCAAATTCCTCCTAGTGATGCCGTGACCCGGTTTCCTCAAGCGTCTAATCATCTCACTGGGCTCGCGAAACCGGCGGCGGGAAAAGCCGCGATATTAGCCATCAGCAAATTGAGGCTTTCTCTCGCTTAGCTACAGCGTCGCGTCATCCCAGTGCGCTGCGCGGTCATCCCCCTTTTTCCTTGTCATTCCCCTCGGAGTCTTCTCTCATTCTCTCGGTGCTGATCGTTTCCCTCCTTTCCCCCTTTCCGTTCTCCCCCGCTCTCCCTTGAGCTCCATCTTCGACGCTTGTTTCTGTCCCCATCTCTTTTCCCTCTGTCTTCCCTCCATTTCCTTTTTTTGTTCCCGAAGTGGAACGAACGTGAATTCCCAACTCGATCATGAGCCTAGGACCGTTGTTTCGCTCCGCTCCAAGTCGACGATCGACCACCGATCTGCTTTAATTCCCATCAGCCCGCACTGACCAATCGCGATCTACGCTCTGTGTTTCGCTCGGGGCTCTCCGAGAGAACCGAATGTTTCATGAATTCATCGCGCCGCCGCTGTCACAGCAATGTTTCTCAACGCCTCTATACAATCTGCCGCGTTGGATGTCGGATTTCTTTTGTTTTAGGAAATCGATCAGCTTCGAAGCTGTCCAGATCTTCTCTCCGGAACGGTCGGCGTATGCCTTCGAGCACTCATTGAGATTTCCAAGCCTGGAGTCAGAGACGCGTGGTTCAGTGTGCTCGTAGGGGGAGAACGTACCGAATGCGAGATTCTGACCGACGTGGCGAAAACAGGAGCACGGCCATAAAACACGACTGTCGGAGGAGTCGAATTGTTCTTCTCTCTCTCTCGCTTTCTCTATCAAAGGAAACGCGGCCGATGGTGATGCTGAGTGGGGAAGACGAGAGTGAGAACGAAACGAAAATTCTTTTCGCACCGACAGATGGCATCTGGGTTCCTTTGCGCCACAAATCACTTCCTCAGGCAGCTCGCCGATGCATCGTCCGTGGGCCCAGGTACGTTTCCTGATTGTCCGTCTGTTGTCTGCCTAGGAAACTGTGGTCTGTGCGATCTCGGCAAAACAGTAGACGAAGCAAGGGAACGATCAGAATACATGACTGCGATTGCAGGACCGAGAGGGCAGCAAACAGACAAACGGAAGCGCCGACCGGCGGACTGACGGACTGATTGAATGAGCGGGCGAGCAACCGACATGAATGTAAGAGTAAGTTGGGAACGTCGCTTGACGCAATCGAAACTACGAGTTTGGATGAGAGGAGAGAAAATGTGCGTTGAGGAGCCTTGTTAAAGAAGTGGAATATTTTCAGAAGGGAAAAGGAAAGTGAAGTGAAAAACTATTCTGATGCTGGAAAATGAAAACAGCGAGAAAGACGCAAAACGAGACGAAGACCAACTCAGGAGTCTTGAGATGCTGCGCTGCTCCGGGGCCCGTTGCCTCAGGAGACGGCAGCGAGCTTCATTGGACCTTTTTAGACTTGATAGATGGAGTGTGCTCTGAAAGGGGACCCTCGGGGGTCCCCTCAGAGTTCCCCTTGAAGGAGCGGACGAGGAGAAGAGGTGCTGGTGGCGGTGGGAAAAGCAGGAAGAGTGCCTATGGAAGTGAGGAATACTGTGAGCGGTCGAGTGAGAAATGGGTGGGGGATCTACACTTGAGCCCGCTTCAACTTTGTTGACTATTCCAGCTCGGCAGGCGTGAAGGTCTTTCCCTCGCTGCGAGTGGCGAAATAAGTGAATGCACTTCCAACAGCTGCCGTTGCTGAAGAACAACTGTGTCGAGAGCCAGGACAAGACTATTGAAGGAGGAACGTGTTGGGGTTTCAACAACTGCAGCTGGCAGGAGACCAAGAGGATTTCAGAACCTACAAATAGGACACGGCGGTTGAGGAGTATTCTCAGGAGTTCGAGCCGTGCAGAAAAGGAGAATAGGGGAGACAGGTGGCTGAAAATGTACAGCGGGTCAATACACTTACGGCTGAATTTGATCTTAGCTGCAGAGGAACGGATTGGTCGCTCAGAGAACCTCGACAATGACATTTCGATCACTACAGGACCCTACATCGAAGCAGAAAGGAGTAAGAAAACTGAAGAGGAGGCCTTGAGCAGAGTGTCTGAACTACAAGTTCTTTGGTCTTCCGTGGATCGTGAAACCGTCGCCTTCGGGCGCGTTCTCTTTTCATACAGAGAGTTTGAGAAGTGATCTCACAGCGAAAATTACGACATCGACCGGAGTGTGAATTCTTCATTATCTGAGGGAGAACAAGACAGGTGCTCCGATCCCTGGGAGTTTCTTTGAAAGCAAGAGCTGACATGGGAGCCGGACCGGGTTCCGGAGCTTTTGCGAACTTATAGAAAGCCCAAGTATCGCGTTCATTCATCAATGGTCCATTTTCTGAAGTGTTTCGGTGCATTTTGTTTCGTTGTTGTTCCCTTTGACTGGAGCTGGAGGCAAAGATGACGACGTCACAGACGTCGGAGCGGCACCCGGGCCATGGCTTGCTTTCCTCGAGTAATGCGGCGGTGGCGGCAGTAGCGTAGGCCGGTGGTTGCGGTCGCGGCGGAGGCAAACGTGCTCGGAAACCCAGTCGATCTGTTCGTTGCTGGTTTTTCTTCTGCTTCTCCTCTACCCTCTGTTGTGTCGTTGTTGGCCGAGGACCCGTTCCCGGGACCAACGAAGCTAGACAAGCAAGCAGGCTTATTACAACTATAAAATGGCGACAGAAACCGTCGAGCCATAGTGCCACGAACGTCGCAAGAACCAGGAAAAGCGGAAAACGTGGCATGAGAATTCTAAGCTGCGGGATAAGGCGACTGGAAAATCTTTTCCCTCACTCCCTCGACTTGAACTGCTCATTGATTCTCCGATTGCTTGGAATAGAAACAAAATGGCTCGGCCGAGCACCCTCGTGCGGCAAACCTGGCACGTGGAGGAGAGCCAGTATTGGCCTCGCGATACACAATTCGGTGATGACTCCGGTTGCACATGGGTCTTGCAGCTGCCGCTTTCACTCATTCAGTCAGTCAGTCGGACAGTCGAAGAATCGGCTGGAGGACGAAGGCCGATTCGTTCACAGGCGGATTCTCCATCACAGAGCCACGAAGCCGTAGCGTTGTAGCAACCAATCAGTCGATGCGGTTTAGTCGCCCGTCTAATTACTCCTCTAATGTCGCATCCGGAAGCTTTGTTGCATGTTTCGTTCACCGTAATGGTGTCGCCAGCAGGGACCGATCGCGCGCTGGTGACCGCTTCTATCAGGTCCGTTCGGAATCCCGAAATGAGTCTTCTGTGACCTCTGCGCATGGTATGCCTGCGCAGTATATGTACAAGTCCGATTCCCGGATGACGAAAGAGATCAGAGAAACGAAAAGCGGACTCGGTTCCGGCAGGGACGGTCGTTCCTGGAGGCTCGGTCCCAGGGTTACAAAACTTTTCTGGAAAACAGTTCTTACATACGGAAGCGCTTCACGCAATCATTGGCGGCATCTATTGGATCGGCACCGGGTAGGTCTTGAAGTGCGCCAAGGGAAGCGTAAGGTGAGAGGAGAGGAGAGGAGATGCAGAAGGGCTTGTACATGAACAGAGGAGTTGCGACACAAGGCTCGAATACTCGAGCAAACACAGATACTGATTGTTTCAACATCTTGTGAGGCCGAGCTGATACGAAGCGGCCAGTAGAACAGGACTCTCGAAGTTCAATGATAGAACCTGGGTAGCAAACATGAGAACACGCAACGCTTTGCAGAGAAAACAGAGGAATACGGAGCTGTTCCAAGTGGAGCGATGCAGGCGTCATGGCATGAGCATTACGATCACGAAAGCTGGGACCAGCAAGATGCGTGGATGTTCGCTCCGTGCAATGAATTCGGGTTGTTGGGACGACCCTCGTGCATACTGCATATCTATCATTTCGCCCACTGACTGCGCGAGGACGTCGTCGTGCTGAGGCTTCTGACAGTAACGGCCGGCGTTTATGATGGTTGGTAGAAGTGTTAATGGCTGTCAGAGTGGAAAAAGCTCGAAAAACAATGGCGAGAACGGCCGCCTCGGAATGCGAGCCCGTGGTCTGGTCGAGATCAAGAAACAGAGTAAAGTGAGGCAAGAAGAGCGCCGGCGGCACTTCCACGACAAGCAATGGAATTCAATACGACCGGCGATCTTATGAGCGGCTGTCAACTCGGAGGACGCTCCAATGCGGACATCGAGGAGCGAGGACACGCAGCGGAAGGTCGCGGACGACGACGACGTGTGATTTCTACTTTTGTGACAAGAACGAGCAATATACGAAGTCGAAGACGCCGACTGGGTTCACAACTAGTGACACCAACATAATGATATCCTCACCAGCAAAGAAGACGACAACAGAGACAGCGAGAGGCCACGACGAAACGCGCGGACACACAAACATCGAAGATGCTGGAAAATCGGCGCCAGAACAGGATGCAGGCTTTGACGAAACTTCCGGAATCGTAAGACACAGGGTTTGGGCGAGTGTTGGTGACGTTTCTGAAATGACGGAGTTTTGCGATCCGCGTCGAGCTCGACATCGCAGTATCTCTTAACAAAAATCAAAACACGGAAAGAGGTTCTCGTTCTCCACGAGAACTCAAACTCGACGAATCTGATCCGTCAAAGATCACGCTCATTCAAATCTCTCGAATCCACCTTGATGGAAGATTTCGTGGAAGTAAACAACGAGCAGTCCCAAAACTTCGAATCGGTCACCCGTGGTTACGTCTCGAATCGCGTCGCTGAAGAACATCCTACCGTCGACTGCAGAGATTCGAAATATTCAGCATCAAAGGACAAGATATCGTCCGGCATCGTGTCTTGGCGGGGGACAAGGACATTCCGTGCGAGAGCAGACGAGCGCGCTGGTTTCGTTTGTTTGATCGTTTGTCCTCGGAGGATGTCTTTGGGGCCCTTTCGCACGGAATCGCGGAGATGTCGATCATTGCTCGCTTCTCCCTCCTTCTTTGCTTTTGAGCGAATAATCATTTGTATTAATTATGGCTCCCTGCCGGTCATTCGCCGTTGTTACGGTCCGCCAGATTCGGCCGCTTGCAGGAGTAGCTGGCGTCTTTGCTTGCTGATTGCATGGAGAACAATAAGATATATTTTGAAAACAATGTTCGAAATGCTCCCTTTCTCCGGCTTCCGAGATATGTAGTTTGGTTCCTTCTCTTGCTCTGATTCCCCTCATGTCCACGGCTGCCTTTGACAGTGTATCATGTTCACGGTAACCGAGTTCAGTGACTTCTCATGTGGTTGATCTCGAATATTGGCCAATTCCCTAAGCGGTCGTCTCCGACCTCCACTGGGTTCATACTCGGAACGAGATTTCGGTCTCGGCCATCATCCAATGGAAGCTCGTCGATCTGATTCGGTTTGTCCTGCGCGGGTCTCTGTGACGTCCTCGCACCCAATCAATCGAATCTCAACATGCTATCCGTGCGATACGAACGAGAGACGCGAGATTTTATTTCTGCGCGCGTGTCCCGGAAAATAATGGGAAAAGGAAACAGAAGTATTGTCGACGCTCATCCGAGCGTAATCGACGCTGAGCTGGGCCTAAACTCGGCTCGGCTGCAAAGTTGCGGCGTTCGCTCGCTCGCTCGGTGGGTCCAAATCTAGATAAGCCATTTAGAACTATTCCCTCGTGTTTCTTTCCGTCAAGCTCCTCATCTCATAAACCGAAAGTTACGCGCTCGTAGGCGTGGACTGACGGAAGTCGCTCGCGGAACGGAAGCCGTACGACGCCAAGTACTCGCCTAATGAGGGCCACGACGACCGAAGCAAGTATCCGATAATTAGTCGCGAGTCGTTGTCGACTGAACCCGTTCCTCTTCTGCTGATTTTTCGGCTTCCGATTCACAGCTATCAACTTCCTCTCTTCGGGACAATGACGTCTGATATTCATCTCATGTATTGCACGACATCCACCTCGTACAACGTTTCCGACGTGTCACCAGCTGAGCTTCGTCGCGGAACGAAAGAGCAGGGGCAGCATTTCAAAACGAACTTGGACTAGGTTTGAACCAGAGCCTTCGTTCGGGAGAGGTTCGACATCAGTCCACTGTTTCTCCCCTTCGATCCGATGTCGGCGTCGTTTTTTATTCTCGAAGACGTTTTATTACCTTTGATTTCTTGGCGGCGGCGATTTGCGCCCTTGACGGTACACCAGTTATCCACTCAAATTACACGAGACAAAGTGTGGCCAATCGGTAACTGAGACGACGCTCGCTTCGACCACCGCCATTTTCAAAGTGATGCTTGGGCGTAGCAGCTCGCCGCTGTCGCAGCAACAGAAATGAAGAGGAAGAGCATAAGAGGTAGCGAGCGACTGCAGTGCTGATGGTGAAACCGTGGTAATAGATCTCTATTTCGACGTAACGACAACAACGATAGTAACGAGACCAACTACGACCAATGTGCAGAGACGCCGATTGCCTCGTTCGTTCGTTCGTTCGGTTCCCTGGATGGCCGTATTGCACCCGATGTCGGAGCGGCACCGACAGCAAAGTGGAGCTAAATCTGGTTAAATTTAGACAAGACAGCTTTGAACAGCGGAGCCCGCCCCAGGACCACGGCCCCTGACGGACCCCCCCCCCTCCCCCTCTTATTTGCTTTTTGCTTTGGCCAAACTGCTTGGTCTGTCGCTTGCTAGTCGGCCGCCTGGCTGCTCGCTCGGTGCAGAAAGGACAGAAGATAGAAGAGGGGTCGACCGGCTGGAAGACATATGACCTCCTGTACAAGGAGAACCAATGCTGGAGGGCCGACGACCTCGAATGCCGATATTGAGACAGATGTTCACATTAACTGGGCCACAAAGCTTTTTCACCAACAACAACAACAGCGACAACGACGGAGACACCGAAGCAGCAGGAACGAACATCAAACGTCAATCCAAGGGTTCGGGACGCCACCGGCGAGTGACCTTCATGCACTGTCTGTGTCTCCAGGTCAAACGAAAAGTTCCGCAATATAGGTTACCACCATCACACCTTAGGCTACGGAGGAGACGCACCATTGCAATAACTAGACGCTTTCGGTAACTACCTACTTGCTGAGGGTTGTTCCACCGAACAAACGGGTGGAACACCAAACTAACGACGCAATGTATTCGCTGAGCTCCTCAGTGAAGTTCTCGTTTCGATTTCTAAGTCTCCTCCTTCAGCTCCGAATTTCGAGTACAGAGTCTCGATTTTGTCCCACAAACGCACAAGTTCAAAATATTTCACTGCATGCATTGCATCAATTCCGGACGATCTCTGAGATCATGTCGAGTTGTTGTCGAGTGACATAACGATCTAGACAAAATAGAAGTCGACATTGATCACGTTCGGAGACTTCAACAAGCGCTCTACCGTACATTCTCTCCTCATTCGCTTTTTGTCGTTCAACATCTGAAGACGCTCCTCGCGAATGTTGTCCTTGTCGCCCAGAACGACAACCTCGAGTGGGAATTGTTTCCGCTAACAACGTTTTTTGTGCCTGGGTAAGATTTGCCAGAATTTATTACACTCGTGACCATCAATAATGCATCTGCTGCGAAGCCAGCGTACGTTCGGACGCACAGATAGATGAGACAGCCAAACAGAACTACGTACGCACTGACGGCTTGTTATACAAACCCGACGACTGCGGTGGCCCGTTTTTGCAGGACTTGTTGTCCACGCTGCAGGAGCAAATACGTCCGTCTGACCTTTCTTCCCTCTCACACGAATCTCCGGCTCACCCTCTCGTGCGAGAGGATGACGATGGCGGCTTGTTCGTTGCTTTGTCAGTCAGAGTGAGGAGGCGAGAAATTGGAGATGGAATACTAGATCAGGGAAATAAGGAGAAGCCTCATCCTCTTCCTGCTTTGGCATCCTTTTGTTTGGCTGTTCGCCCTACCTCGCTCGCAGGCAAGCGAACCGGCCATACCATACGACCATGAGCGCAAAAACCGAATGACGAGGTGGACGAGTTCTGGATCTTTTAGTTTTGTTAATTGTCTGTTGCGGTGGAAGAAAAAATTACTAATTGACTCTTCTCGGAGCGAACTATCCGTGTTTCCACGATGAGAACCGAGATCGCAGAATCGTTCGCCGGGGGCAACTTTCTATCGACAGCAGAGTCCGCAGCAGCACCCGAATCATATCATATTGAATATAAAGAGCAAATAATGGCGAATCAATAGCCAGCCGTAATCGCTCGGTCGCGACGAGAACTTTCTCGATAATTTCTGCCCAATTTGGCTGCTCAGCCCCGGAATCGCTCTCGCAAGCATTCAAACCCCTCAGGTGATCTCCAATGGAGAACGTTCGGAACGAATTCTAAGGCACGCTGGAAAATCGAGGTCGCGTGACCGCTGCGGAGAAGTTGGAGAAGTAGAACAGCATATGAACAGCTGGCGTCGAACATTAAAAACAGGTGATTCTTGGAATTCAAGGAGCTCGACATAAGTGTATGGGATCTTCATCAAGGTCTTCATGTAGATCACTCCTCGGGTCCGATTAATCTTTCCGGCCGGTGATATAGTCTTCCAGCAGATAATTCAATAGTCTCAAGGTGATTAGTTCTTGAGGATGAAAGATTTGATCATCCGGGAATCGCCCGAAAGTCCTGCAGGCGTTCCGGGGTGAGTCCGATCTGAGTATATTTGATCGATTCCCCGGTTGGTCTCCCCGTCCTCGTTCGCAAAAACTCTCCTCCTTCCTTTCGATGTTCACATCATCAATCGAAGACCCAGTGACCAACCCATGTGATGTAATTAATTTCTTCGGAACCTCTCGAAATTTTTCTTTAAACGATTTCGTAGCCTCCCCGAGCCGGTAGCTGGGTGGGTGGGTGGTGGGCGCCCGGCCGGCCGCGGCGCCAGCCACCGGTTTGGTGGGTCGGCCGCAGCGAGAAGTGGGAGGGAGTCCCATGGCGAGGCAGATCTCTTTGAAGTTGTTTCTTCAAAATGATATCCCCGAAGCGAAAAATTAATTATAAATACACACGCACGCAAGCTTGGGGTTCTGTTTTTCTTCTTCTCATTCACAATCATACGAAAATTATACCTTGATCCAAGTCGTCCAAGGAGTGCTCGCGCCGCACAAGTAGAAGTTGTGGATGATTGCTTCGGTTTTGTTCGATAAATTCACGGCAGAATCTTCGGGATCGAAACGGGGGGAGACCGACCTTTGACTCTCTGTGATGAAAGATGAAACTATGTTTGTGGCCTTTCGTAAACCGTTTCTGTGCCCGAGACGATCGAGCCAACTCTGAATAACGGAGGTCGTCCGAGAACGAGTATTCACGAGCACAGTTGGCAATACATGAGTTGATCATCTAAATGAATAAGTTACTAAGAATCCAGCCTCTCAGTCAGGATAAGTGATCGAGACTCAGCGGACGAAGTAACGCACGGACGTGATAGCGGATCGACGGAGAACGCTTGCGAGCAAGCAAGCAAGCAAGCAATCTAGCACTACATATTACAGGCCAGTTAATATAGATGGACTTGCAGGCTATCGCACTTCTTTCCGTAATCTACTACTTGCTCCGCTATTGACTCTGTTCCTGGGCTTTCCGGGTACACAGGACCTAGGAATACGACCAAAGGAAGAAGACTCACTGAGGGAGACGAGTGACTCTGCCAGGATATCGAGAGGAATGAACAACGAGGAGAACGAGGTAGGAGGAAGGAGAACGAGCGACGAGGAACGGGAGTTATCGGGAAGCGTGAATTCGTTGCTTGTCTTTCTGTCCGCGTCGATCGGTGCCAGAGCTGCTTTCTCGATACACGATGTTATTGGCAAGGACGACTTGTTTTGGGAAGTGACTCGAGCTATCGGATTGCACGACGTCGTTGGCCGGATATGGCCATAGATAGGAGCGGCCACAATTTGATTTGAATATTCTACAAGGATGGCATGATCAAACTATTGATGTTGGCGCCCATGTCGGTGGTTCTATTCCCTGCAGGCAGGAAGGCAGACATCCTGCGCCGTCGAATCATACTCTATTCTGGGCGAGGCGAACAAGAAAACAAACAGCACTTGATGGGAACCAGCAGCACTCGACCGACCGAGATGGTTCGCCCATCTGTGGAATGATTCAGCGATTTCTGTCAATGTTTCGACACGGAGAAGGATTCGGTGTTTCAGATCGAGGCATTTGCGATCAAATTCACGGCGCGTACTGAGAAGTTTCAGGATTTTTCCAAAACTGAGTTTTCGGAGAGAATAGCCGAAGGAAGCAGACGAAAAACAGAAACAGTCCGAATATCCGATAATTTCTCGATTCGCGAGCGATTTCCGGTGTGCTCGAGGGGGCGAGAAGCCTTGATTCTTCGATTTCGAGCGGAAAGAAACTCCATTTAGAAAGAGAACCGAATTACGCGCTTGACATGCTGAGGTTGACGTGTCGACGCTTCTTGAAACAATTGATTCATCAGTCGCACGTCAATCAAACGAGCAAGCGGACTTCTAGAAGGAACGAAAGGCCACGACGATCGCTCGATTGCAGTGAAATCGATCGAGCGACACCATTTCTCCCGAACGGAGACAGTGTCCGTCAACTTCAGCGAGAAATGAAGTGACCCGCGATGAAAGCGACAACTTGAGAGACCGTAACGGATTTGCGGACCTTTTGAAATAGTTGACGCAACTCCGAGATCTCAACGAAAGAGGAGGGGAATGACGGATTCAGGAAAGATCTCCATCGGACCGCCGCGCCGGGTATCTGCTCCGGCTTTCGGTGAGTTTTCGAGCGATCGGACTGCTGAAGTGATCTCGCACGAATGCTGTAATTGCGCACTGCTGACTGACCCCTTGAGGTGGCGGCGAATAATTCACGGGTTTGGTCAACAGTAGTATAAAAAGTTTCCCCTCTGCTCTTTCTCTCTGCACAAATGCGGACACCCGTCAGCCGAGTCCGGATGGCAGAGCGAGCAGACGTGCGGACCGAAGCAACGAGAGTTTGGGAAGATCCAATGTTGGGACGGCGGGCGCTCGTAGGAACATGTATCAATCTCTATCTGGAGCGAGATTCATTTCATCGCAGCGGAATCGCTAACAGCCGCTTTGCGATGCCGAGTATGAGGAAAAAGAGAAACTCGCTGCATTTCCATTTCTGTTCCCCTTCCTGGACGGCAGCCCCCAACGCCGCATCCGTTCCGCGCGCTTGAGATCCGCAGGGAACCATATTTCACGACTGGCTTGCTTCACAGACGCGGTGGAAACGTTCGCAACAGCAGCAATTAGAGATGTTTGATGATGACTCCCCGTTCGTTTCGTTTCCCCGAAACGTGTCAGTTTGCCCCGCATTGGCTTCATCGGGCTTCTCTGGTTATTCCGCGATGTCCCGCTTCGCTCGGTTTTGCACTGTCGCTAATGTCTCTCGTTCGGCCATCGGCGTCGATCCGAATTCAGATGACAGGGCGGAGAATTTCGATTCTTTAAAAATTCACACGGAAACTTTTAAGCTGCTCGTAAGGCTTCGAAAGAATTTCGTGTTCGATGTTGGCTCATTGGAATTCCCCCTCGCTTCTGTTTCTGCACGCGTCCGACTAGACCGCTTCCTGGTCTCCAACGACATACAGTGGCGCTGAAAAAGACGACTCCTTGTAGAGGGGAACTGAAATAGTTGCGACAACGACGAAAAAGTCTCCCTGAATAAGTTCAACTTTCAAACTCGTAACGAACTCTGCTATTCAGGCGCTCTGCAATCAGCTGTTCGAAGTTCGGTAGGTGTCAGTTCAACGAGGGGAACCGAAGCTGAGTTTCTAGGCATTTCACGAATCGCCGGCTGAAAGCTGAAAGACCCCGCTAATCGATTGCTGCCGTCCAAAGTCTGTTCAATGTCTCTTCGTTCTTGATTCACCAGATCATACTTTAATGAAAGTCATTCAAGGGGTTCACGGTTTGATCAATTTTGAATCTGGGCTCTCCTTCCGTCTGGAATCCTGATCTTCGGATTTTTCCACATGGTCCGATCTTGACAGCGTCCTCTCCAGACTTTCTGATTTTGACTTCATTCAACTCTCAACACGGAAACCTGCAGTATTTTTGGCGCCAGCGAAGTTGAAGCTGTCGTGGAAGTTCACGTTTCTTCGGAGGACGCGCATCTGGACAGAGAGAATCTCGAAAGTCTCTAAGAATGGTCCTTCTATTTTCCCATAGCGCCGAACATTCCCGGGGAAATGATGAAATTCTGATTTTTTCTCTTTGTCTGCGAAATTGTCGCTACAACAAAACTCGCTGCAAGACTGCACATCCAAAGCATCTTGCCAACGTCCATGCAGCGATCGAAATATAGTGTTGGGGGTTTTCTGTGTATTTCAGGGGGAGAGGGGGGGGGATCGAACACATGAAGCGTCACATGGAGGAAGTGTCCATACTCAACAGCACAGATAAGGCTTTACAGAGAAACCGGGCTCTGGTGATGCAGCAGAATCATCCAATTAAAGGCAACAACTCAGAGCATCATTATTAAGAACGCGCTTCAATTTCTCATGGCATCGCCGTCAACGGTCCCAGAACTCAAGAGCTGAATTAAACACGAGAGGCGCCCGTAGCGCGGAGACCAATTTCAAAGCGATGCCGCAATCGACACGAAAAGCACCCAACACCAGAAACCACTCAACCAGTAGCAATTGTTGACGGACCCTAAATGCTTCAGATGTAACGAAAGAAACTGTAATAACAATAACAACACTGCGCTGTTCACCGTTCAAGGTTCCTTTCGGCGTGTCTTCTTTCCTGCTCTATCAGAGTGAGCCAGACCTGAGAAAGAGGAACCGGAAGAATAAGAAGAACGGGGAAAATGATTCGGAAAAGCGGAATTTCAAACGAAAGTGAGCTTCCACCGCAACGATACACCGATCTGTTGGGCCCGATCGGTGCTGTCAGTGCTTGTTAGTGGTGAACAACCACAAACATTGGAATAGCCGTCCTGGAGGATAATCGGCCACATAGTCATTTGTCATTCCCTCGCACTAATTTGCTCCATCATTCGGTGTGTGGTGTGCTCCCTTACATCATCTCGAAATAATTCCACCGTAATGGCAGGAGTCTCGTTTTCTGAGCTTCCGTTTGAGCTTGTTTCGTTTCGCCATTGCTCGAACTTCAGCCTTCGCAGAACCTTCTTCTTCCAAATTAGCGAGAATTCCACTGCAACTCGAAAAAGACGCTGAGCGAGGACGTACAAAACTAATTGCATCTTTCTTTGAATAAATAAGAGCCGCTCTTCGCCATACGAGAAACGCTCAAGGCCGCAGCTTTCTAGAAACGAAAACTCCCTTCTGGAAACTTCCGCCGAATACGAAGCTTTGAACTTCGATGTTGATTCGATACTTGCAGGAACTTGAGCTGACATTTGCGACAAGCAAAATCAGTTTTGTGTCTTAGAGAAAGGGTCCGTCCAGGAAAGTACAGCGATGTCTTTCTCTCAAGAACAAGGGGAGAAACGGCTCCCGCAACTGGAGTCAAATATCGGTTGAACAAATGAATGGACGAAGCTGCGTCCCATTGCAAGACACAACTTGAGCATCGGTCGCGGAGAAAAACTTTGCCGCTCGTCGCGGGTAATAGCGAATCTCGTGAGTTGAGAGTGACAGACAGGCCATTGCTCTTCTTCTTGGTATTTTTCTCCCACTGACTCATCATCCGTCAAATCCTCCGGCACAGAATAACTTTGCCGGTGGCAACTTACCAACTTGTCCGCGCCACGCTGCCTGTCCGTCGCCATTTTCCTGCCGCATGGTCAATGGTTTTCGCCTGTCTTCGAAAGACAACTCTCGGCGCGGCCGCTGTTGTTCTCGCCGGATTTCGTCGAATTCATTTTTCAAGATTTCTCCCGCCGCGATTCATTTCACGCGATATGAAAAACGCAAACAAACATTCCTTCACGGCGACGTTTGGTTTTTTTTTCTTCTCTCGATTCGGGGATTCAGGCTTTAGACAATCAATTTGATGTGATCCGCTTTCTGATTGATTCCGATCAAAGTCTTCATTCCGAGATGCATCGCCTCAGTCGGCCCATATTTGTTTACTTCGCTTCGATTCAAGAGTGAGGAAATGTCTTTTTGAGAAGCAGTTATCGGATCGGCGACCTTGTGCGATTCAATGTTGCGTGGATCACCTCTCTTGTTCCAACCGCGCGGCCAGTCGCCCGCATGTACTCTTGCGGACGATTTACACCGATGTCGGTGCCGCTGCTGTGGACAATTGTACGCTTCGAGGATTACAACAATCGCGTATTCGTCGACATGAACGACTCTCAGATAGCGTGGCACGGAAACAGCGAACAGCAAATCGTGCAACGTACCATCACCACGTCCGGAGCATTTGCCATCCGAACGACCTGAAAAGCGCGGACTCTGAGAGTACGCTTTGTTTTTTGAGCTCCTGTGTGGCAACTTGTCATACCTCATCTGATTCTATGTCCTACGCATTTGATTCATCAGATTTCCAGCGAATGCGATTCCATGCAATGCAATGTCTCTTTCGATGGGAAATCTTGTTAAATGTCATCAAGACTCTGTTTCTCTCGTTTTGGAATCCTTGAGATGATCGGTTCAAGCTCCTCAAGGATTTTCCGCCGATCGCGGCAAGAAAGAATCATCGCACTCTTTCTCTATCAAAGTTTTCGGTTTCGACTTCAATGAAATCGAAAAGCGAACGTGGCAGTAACCCATCCTGGTCAGTTTGATTACGAGGAGAAGAGGAGATTCCTGATCTCCTCGTGGAAATTTATCGAATTTCCAACAAGATTTTGTGGAGTTTACTCGTTGGACGAGTGGCCCTCGTGCTCTTTTGCGAGAAGTTTTGCTAAGCTCACCTGGGTTCCGTGGAAGTATGAAGTATCCCACTCCTAGCTTCCGTCACTTAGAGCCATTTGAGGCGACTTCCAGGATCGAGATTTTACCAATTAGAGAAAATCCGCCTGAAAAGAGGAAACGAAATCTTGGTCAGCTTGGTAAATGCAGTCTTAAAACTTCTCTATGTCGGGGGATGGAAACGATTTCCTGGATCGTCTCAAATTCGAACTTGTGTTTCCATCTCGAATCCATGAGCATACTGAGGCTGCTTTCACGAAACGTGTCCTCTAACGGTTCACTCGCAAGATTCCATCATGGCAACGCACAGAGTGCTCGAACTCTTAATATGAAAGATAATAATTGAAGGTAGCCGCAAGAACATTTCCCGAGTCCATGTGTTCTTCGTTCCATTCCGTGCCTCAGCATTCTATTCCTCTTTCGTCTCCTTCAAACGCCCTCTGGGATCGCGTGCGTGAATTCAATGCTGAGTTGAAGGAGGTTTTCCAGTACTTCGTGCCAAGGAACTCTGGACACGTGGTCGTAACAGTTGGGGGTGCAGTTGCGTAAAATGCACCACACATGCTAACTGAGGAACTAATTCTTCATGTTCCATAGAACTGCGGAAATGCTGTTCCTTCTTTTTCTCTTCACTTATTCATCCACTCCGCGTTCTCGTCCGGGATTTGCGACCGAACACGCCTGAGCTTCTCCCTTCAGTCCTGGAAATCATGGAATTCAACTGAAGTGCCCATTTCGTTCGGCGCCTTGTGTAGATGCCCGAGGAAGACTCGAACTCGGCCAGAAGATAGTTGATGTCCGCCAGTCGGATCCTCGGAACTCTACTTTCGGCGGCCGCTGTCGCCGCAGATCGATCTCTACATGGGAGTTTGCGGGCGTGCTGCTGAGTGAACGAGTCAGCGGGTGGGCAGAAGCGGGACGTGCCTTGAAAAAATATCCTCGTCTCGACTCCTGAATATGAAAAGCCAGCACGTCGAATTGGAACTTGGAGGAAGAGGCGGCACCAGTTCCTGGACCCGGGGCTGTCATACTCATGAAGTGCCGAGAGAAGCAGCAGACCCGACGACGGCGAATGAAGAGCGGTTGAAGGTGGGCAAGACGACTCTTGTTGCTGGAAGACTGCTTTCTGGGCTTGGAGTTCGTTTCTCTCGTGGAGGGAGTGGCTTTTCGTGCCGGTGGGCGCCGGCAAGCCCCTGAAGAGAGCCTTCTTGTTACGGCGGCCATGCTGGAAGAGTGCGTGTGAAATATTCACCACGCCGGGACGCATAGAAGCAAGCCGGTTGGAAGTGGAAACGAACGAACGGACGAAAGAGAAGCGAAGAAGTAACTTTCCAAACTCAGTGCAAAGGAAGCTCTTTTCCTTTTTATTAGCAACGACTTCTCAACCAGAGCACACCAGGCACAAACGCCAGCGGCACCCGGATGTCAAAGCTTCTTACTCCCGCGTTTTTATCTCTCCTTGTCCGCCGATTTCCACAATCCAGAGACTTTCTAAGAGCAGGCTTCCAGCTGTGTATTTTGCAATCTCAATTCCCCGTGGGAGTCTATTTTGGAATTCGCGTTTCCGTATTTCGGAGTGGCTTCGTCATTGGAAACGTTCAAAAACAGCACTGCATTTGATGACTGCTGCAGTCGATATGTAGCGGTAGCCTGGTCGCTCGGAGCAGTGAAGGAAAGTCATCGAAAAACTACTTTTAGGGCGAGCAATCGAGGTCCCGGCAAGGCGCACCTACAGCTGCTCGAATCGTTGAAAAGTTCATTCACGGAAATCATTCGTCTTCTCGAGATGAATGCCCACCTGGAGGTTTGCGTCGTTCCGGATAATTATCGACAGCGATGGAATGACGACATCTACTTTTTTTGTGATCAAGATGAACCGTCGAGTTGGACAAAACACTGCACGCTTATACCGAGGGCTTCGTCAGGCGGTGCTGCTGCTTATCTTGAATTTGACTTCGGAAGGGAAATGATGAATCTTCAGGAGGACATTTTTTTGTCCCCCAAGGAGGGTATCTTTCGTTAGCAGACGGACGGACAGACAGAAAGCGGGCGGCGCCACTGAGGAGGATCCCTCATTCGCTCGGGAAACCTCGAGAGCGGTCGGTGTCCTAGTTCGTTGGCTAGTCCGGTCGGCCCATGGAAAAAATTGATGAAAATAAATTTAAATAAAAATGCCATCACGCCGAGAAGGATCAATTTGCACCGCACACGTCGCCGATTCCGCCTTTGTCGCTGAGGTGGTGTCATCCGGTTCTGCATCGAAGGTCCGGTCTAATCAGCGCTCCCGATTTCGTCGCAGATGCAAAATCAATGTGAACCCGTGCAGATACGACGCAGGGCTGGAAACCCAGTCGCGAGTCAACGAGGGCGGGTTCGGTTCATGTTCCTTCTATGATAGGAGTCGGCGTCTGGTGGGAAACAGACGCAGGCGCAGAGATCGCGGGACGTGCTCACAAAGTTCCTGGAACCACTTCACAAATAAATAGCGAGCGAACCGACGAAGTTCTTCTCTTTATCCTCCGCATACGTTTGTACGGAGCCGTGCACGGAGCCACTGGGCATGTTTTCGTGTATGTCAATTCACTTTGCCTGGAGCACGTCGACACGCCGCAGCAACGTGCATAAGCCGAACAGAGCCGACTTGAGCTGAGTCGCCTTGGAGTCGAATCGGAACAGAGAAGTGTTCCGCTCGTCGCTCGTTTCATCCGCCGCATCGGTGACTGACTGACTGTCTCTTTCACAAAGTCAGTCAGTCCCTCAGTCGTGGAGTCATTCATTCGGTAGAAGTTTGGTAGTTCATGAATGGTCACAGCACAAGAAGACCTGCGACGTGACGAAATCGGACACGCCAATCAATTACTCACTGTCTTCCGAATGACGGCGGGTCGCCCAGCCGGCTTCCTGACGGCCGCTGCCGAAGCAAAAGTCATGCCGTCTCATTCGTCTAGATTGGACAGCATGTTAAATCAGCACCTGCAGCCACTTTATCTAAGCATGTGCCCACGTATGTTGGAGCACGTAGACACACGAACATGTACCATATGCGAACAAGAGGCATTTGTTGCCGCAGTTGGCAAACTGAATGGAATGGAGAATAAGGTACAAGAGTCAACACGGAGCGCAATATGAAACATATATGACAGGCACGATGGAAAATTTTGAGCTTTTCGAAATTATTTCATGAACTCCCGAAATGAAATGATTTTGCCCATTAAAACTCTGGAACAATTTCGAAATACCGAGAAACATTAACTTAACTGACAGCATATGATACGAGAAAACGATGGAAGGTCTTTCACTTCGAACTGGGCGTTGGATTGAGAAAGTCGCTGGACACCTAGCGAGTGGAAAGCTGTGGATTTGAACGCTTCCGGAAGATTTCATTTCTCGACCGCGTTCCCCAATAGAGTTCTAATGTTTCCCTTCCGGCCTCGCCTTCTGTGGCTGGATTCGATACTGTCTCCTTCCTCTTGGGTAGCATACGTCAGAGATTTGATGTCTTTTTCTGTTAGAAAGCCCTGAGGGAATCCGTGCGACGTGATCTGCAACGTCCAAAAACGCCTATTCTTGCTCGAGCTCCGACCTTGAACTGACAGACACGAGACAGCCAGTAATGGAGAAGAGCCGATGGTCGTGTCGAATTCACTAGACCATGTCCGAGCTTGCGATGGCAAACTTTGTCCGGGATAATTCTCTCTGGATTCACTTAGGCATACCAGGTGGAAGAGGCGGCGGACAGCTTGCGGACAGAAGGTTGTCTTCTCCTGCGCGTTCGTTCATTCTTCCGTTCAATCTTTGGTTGGAAAGCTCGTTTATCCTTTTAGCGGCGGCGGCGTCAATGGCTGCCGCGGCGGCCTTGGTGGCGGTGGTCAACCCTCAGAGCGTTCGAGCGTCTGCAATCGCTGCTCTGCTCCTGGTCAAGGAACTGAAGGACACGGCCGGAGGATCGTCTTCATTAGCGTGTGTACACTTCATTAACGGCGCGGCGTTCACAGCGAGAGGATCCTGAGTCCGCTTCGCGTGCTGCGATCTGATCTGTTGGGGATGCCGCTCCTCTGATTTTTATTTAAACGAATCATTCACGAGAGTTGGAAATACAGAATGCTGAGAATGATTCGCAGAGGGAGATCAACCATCGGGAGAGTGTCACGGAAGTGAAAGAATCGGGAAAGGATCGGGTGTGTTTTTAATCGGTTTCCAATCGGATTCAGCCGTTTGAGATGGCCGGCCTCTTCCATTAGGGACTGTTTCTCGAGGGAGATACTTTCTTCATCGCTCAAGTTTCCGATCTCGAACGCTCTCGGAAGAATTGAGTTTCGTGTCGCGTTTGTTCCCGCCATCTAACCGACATATTTGGATATTCTTCCAGATTGACGTCCTTCTCGAAGCGAATTCCCGACATCGTTCGACGAGAGAACAGTAGGTTGGTTGATACATAGGTGAATTACCGAATGATTCATCTTCACAACCATTCTGGAGGGTGGCCGAGAGAACTTTGCAAAGTGCCGCAGAGCCTCCTTCGCTCCTTGTCTTTGCTTCTTGCGTCTCTTGTTCCCTCCTCCTCTTCCCGCTGTATTCCTCGCTTCTTCCAGCGAGTGTGGCCAGTCGCCTCTCCCGGACGAAATAAGTGCACCACCCAATCTCCCTCGGTCAGAGTTTCCGGATGCTCTAATACCAGAGCCGAGTGCTTGTTCCTGTCCCCCTAAGTCGCATCACGGTCCGAACCCACAGTTCACCCCAGAGTTCCCCGTCTGTGCACAAATTGCTCGGTGACTCGGCGGTCTGAAGCGGTAAAACGCTGACTTGTAATTCCGAAACACCAAGACGACTGCTTCCGAACGCTCCGCAAGATATTCCACTAATTACAAGTAGGAGCAGCCTCGACTGCTCCCGCCGCCGCCGCCGTCGACCCGCCGTATCAATGATTCCTGATAGCGGCGTGTCTGCCGGCTTTCCGGCTTCCGTCGTCCTCTTGATCCTCCCAATCGTTCCTCTCTAGTCTTCTGAGTCGTCTGGCATGTATTAGTTTCACTTCTGAAGAGTTTTGAATCCATTATGGCCCAGGGACTAGACTTCCGAGCATTCGGAAGCTTGCTGATTAAGCCGCATGATGGTTCAGCATGATTGGAGCGTCCGACTTCGAGCGTGGTCCCCCGGTCCCTCCTCTTGGAACACTCGTTCCAGAGGGAGAGAATCAGAGGGTCTTCAATGTTAAGCGTGGTTTGCCGATACCGATTCAAGATCCACGTCGACGAACTCGACTCTAAATTGAACAATAAGTGGCGGCCATCAAACCTGCAAGGTCAGAAATTAGTGTTCGAGGACAAAAGCTCTCGCGAGGGGACCGAAGGGAAACCGCATCCGGACTCTAAGTGCACTCCGATGTAGGTCTTGCGAGATTCTAAGGCAGGCCAGGCGGCTGCTCGAGTGAGTATCCTGTAGCGTCGAAGCTGTTCTTCAATGTCGTCCGGAAAGGCTCGAGGCGGTTCTTTTTCGGATCAGAGCTCGCCATGAAAAATTGCCTTTATCGCGATCTCCCGCTGTCGAGTCCGGCGACATGCAATACTTCTCGTTGCCTGCTCTCACAGGAGACTCGAGGAGCAGCAGGAGCGGCGGCGATGGCAACAAATAAGAATCTCATCGCGGCCGACACACAATGAAGAACAGACTTTTAAGGCCTCTCGACTCAGAGCCGTGCATTGAGAGCTCCGCAGAGTTTATGCTGAAACAAAACGTTTAGCAGCGTTTTATTGCGACAAGCACAACCAGCAAGCACCAACATCGCTCCAATGTAAGAAACGAGCAGGATCGACGCTACGGTCTGGGTTTTACTCAAAAGGATTGAGATAAGGCAGATGACAAGAAAGAAGTTCCAATGAAACAACAAGGAGGCTCTTGGTTCCGATTCTGGAACAAGGAGAAAGATGACAGAGTTTCGAGATCGGGATGGCGACGTTTTCAACTGGCGTCGATTTTTCAATCTACCATTGACATTCTACGCGAACCGGAGGTCGACTCAAAATCGTTTTACCAACCGTGATCATGAACAACCAATCGAAAACAACCGATCGAGTAAACAATGTAGGTCTTTTGACAAAGAAAGGCGAGTATCACGTAGTTAGGCAAAAAAACCGGGCTCGAACCCCGACAAGCGCCCGGTAGACTTGAATTCCAGGAATACAGACAGCTTCATCACCGTCATGTGATTTCAAGGATATGCTCGATAGAAAGAGAGAAAGAGAGAAAGAGAGAAAGAGAGAAAGAGAGAAAGAGAGAAAGAGAGAAAGAGAGAAAGAGAGAAAGAGAGAAAGAGAGAAAGAGAGAAAGAGAGAAAGAGAGAAAGAGAGAAAGAGAGAAAGAGAGAAAGAGAGAAAGAGAGAGAATCAAGGATCCCACACAGTTCCCGTTGAGGTAGTTCCTTTTTCGTCTTCTTCCTTCCGGGTCTGACTTTCCTCGAGTCCGTATCTGCAGCGCCCGAGGCAAATTGTAGTTGGCGACACTGTTTGGTGAGGAGCACCTCTGACTCTTTGTTCCTATCATGTCCCAACTGCCTATTTTCGTGGCGGGGCTTCCTGTCAATAAATTTCCCCTGCCGATCCTTCCTTATCTGCGAACTGTAGTTTCGCGAACAATGGCGATTTCGCATCGACCGTCGAACCCTCGAAGGCTTCCCTTCGACGTCAACACCTGTTTGAATAATGACTGAACTCGCGCCTGTTCATCATCTTCTCATTTGGAAGCTTGAACAGGTCGAACTTGTTCAAAATCTCAGCCAGAGTCATCAGTTTCTACATCGAACGAAGGTGATTCCGTCGATGATTTTCTGTCCGATCTACTGACGGGGAACCCCATGGACACAATCGAACCTGGAAGCAGCAGATTAGGCCATCGGATGGAGCTGTTGTTCTCGATCGCGTCCCGTGTGATTCCTCGCTCGACGCTTTTTGTGCTCTCTGGATGGTGTAGCGGAGCTCATAATCAGCCACACGATCCGCACGAAAGGTAGGGAGCAAGCAAACGAACGAACGAGGGAGCGCAGGGTCACCCAGACGCACAGACCGACAGAACACCAACAGACAGAGAGGGGTATCAGCCGTCGCAGTAGCCGGAGAGGTCTGGCCCGATGCCAAGGCTGGCTGTTGATACGAACTCACACGGCTCAATGCGTTCGGTGGATCACGGGCGCTCTCTTTTTGCCCTCTTCGCCCAACTCGTCGCCTATGTCTCATGACGGAGCAATATCGTCGACCGAGCTCCGTGATCCTACCATTGAAACGTCGTCCGCGTGTCCCTCCGTTCGTTCGTTCGAGAAGCGGTGAAAAGCTCCAAAAGAAGCCGAATAGCCCCAGACCGGCCGACTGGCTTACCAGCTTTGAGACGTGGCAAGCCTCGTGGACAACCAGCTACCGCAGCTCGAACATTCTTCGATTCAATGAGCAATCGCACGTGAGCAAACAAATGGGTCCTCTGGATCGATAGTTTGTGAAGTATCATGAATACTTCGTCGAACACATGCGTCCTAGACACGGCGGGCGGTGGATGGTGGATTTTTTGTAGAAGGGAGATCAGGTCTTCTCTTGAGTCCGCGGGTGGGTATTAACAGCGCTGCCGGGAGACATTACCGAGGCGGGAACAAACTAAAAACGTTGTCGTCCTCGTAGGCAACGAAAGTAAGTTCCAAGAGACAGAAGCACTGAAGACAACTGGCAGGCGGCGTTGGGAGAGTTCCTAAAAACAGGAGGCTAGTAGGAGAAGCGGGGAATAAGTCTTTATTGATGAGCAGTGTAATATCTCGATTCCGGGGACGCAATCGGCCGTCGTTGGAATAACCTTGATCTAGTTATTGCGGCGGCGAAAATCGTTTTCAAAGACTGTCTTGTTCACTGACGCCGCGCCGGCGAGCAAGAGGGATTGAGGAGGAACAAGAACGAATGGATGAATCAAACAACAAGCGGGAGATCCTGTCGTTTGTAGACGTTGCGTCGTATCCTTAACGAGGTTGACGTCTGATGTAAATGTTGCGCGAATAAAGTATCGTCGAAGATTGCTTGATGCGTCCATCCATGCTCTGCTTCGACTTTCGTCCTTTGGACGATCGGTTTTCGAGATGCGAGCGCGTAGGACTCGATGAGCTCAGGACTTCCAGGATGATATTCGGAAACGAGGTTATTCCGAAGTCATCGACACCCGCGTGCTCGAGGCAGATTCACTGTCGCCGCATTCTCGTTCCTGGTGGTCCCTGTAGGGAACAATTATATGCGAGAATCTTGAGTGAAGCTCTCTGTCAGGACTGCTCTTCGGCCGGGTTATGGGTTCTCAGGTTGAAGAGGCACTTGCTCCATCTTCGGGACTCTTGACGTAAATCTCTCCACTCGTCCAGTTCGCTGCCCGCCCGGTCGACCGAGCAGCCGACAATCTCACTAGCGAGCGTTTTGTTGGCATCCTGATACCGGGCGACCGAGGACACGAGACACGTTTGAGTAAACTCTCGAAAACCTAGGAAATCCCAGAGGAACACGGCTGCCAGGGGTCAACGGAAGCGTCCATAGTCCGCGCACGTGACCGAAAGACCAGGAAACATCTGAATAAACGTCAACAAGAGCGACAAGTGTTGATGTCTATAAAGCTCCTCGTGGTCTTAGGACCAGACCGCGAGACTACGCTGAACGTCGCGACGCTCAGCGAACTCGTTTCGGGTCAGTGACCGGTCGGCCAGCCGGCCGGCCCTCTTGCAGAATGCGTGCGGCGATCTCCGAAACAAAAGGAATCCGAAACACGAGTTCGATCGAGAAGGAATTCAGTTCATGTTCTCGATTCTCAGCGACCGAAGTCCCGGCCACAGCAGCCGCAATCGAAAATGATACATCACGAGCCCCACTTTCGCCCGACCCAGCCCAACACGAATCATGACCAACCTGACGTGACGGGACGTTTGTACAAGGCAAGAGAGCTCGAAGCTCCTTTTTGGTCCCTAGAGAAAGTTGAGCTCCCCTGTTGTGCGACAGCGAGTTTGATCAGATAATCTATCTCTTAATCCGCCGTCACCTGTGGGGGTTTGGTAGGAAATGTCGCGTCGGCCGAACTGTGTACGAATGATCGCCACGGCGCGGCACCGAGCCGAGGACTGGTGGCGAAACATCGCAGAGAACACGGAATCGACCAATCTGAGAATCCCTGTCCGACATGGACGCTGTTTGCTGTGTAAATCCTGAAGGACAACGCTGACATAAACTATAAGCTTTCGTCATCATCGTCTCCAGAAATATACGTAGCCTGATTCGCTTTTCCGGCGTTCGCGTTTTTTCCGTTTTTTCAAGCTCAACATACAACTGATCGCTTTCAGTGTCTTCGTCAATTTAGAGGAAGCCAGTGTTCGGGTGATTTCTGCTTCGGAAACTTGATAAGTCGGCCAACGCCGTTTATTTTTGTTACAGACAGGCACTGGAAGCCGAACGTTCACTGTGCGGCTTGGAAGATGGACCAACTATTGTTTTTGCCTCAGCCGCCCGAGCATGGACTCACAGCACAAACAGCGATTACGACTGCCTAAGTGTAAACTGACACAGATATTCGATCTCTGAAGCGTCCCTCGGCGCCAGTTCACTCATTTCAGTTTGTTTTTTGAGCAGGTTCGCTATTCGAGATCGCCACAAAGTCCGAAGTGATGAACTCGAGTGCGTTGCCTGGTTCCGATTCGAGCCACAAACACTTCTCTCATTTGGTATCCTTGGCGGCTCATTCCTGTAAAGAAGCATGTTGTTGAGGATTCTGAAGATGATTTTTTCAGACTTCAGCGAGAATCTTGTTCTTTGGTCTTCTCTGTTTTGTTCCAGCTTTTGTTGTTTCATTCGTTCGTTGAAGCTGTGACCTTTTTCCAATTGATAAAGCACCTTGGGAGATCAATCTGCGAAATCGATGAGCAACAACCAAGGGACGTCGCGGTGCCTTGAAACTGTCGTTCAATCATCATGAAATACGGAAAAATAGAAAATTATTGATAATTCGCTCGTCAGTCTATCGCCGCGCCGGGAGAAGCGGTGCCACATTCGATGATCATTGAGAAACGATCGAAAATGAAAAAAAGAAAGGATGAAAAATCACCGAATTTCTGGTTTTGTCGGATCAGCGCAGGAGGCATTGGCAGCAAGGCACTAAAACTCAGATTTAGACGCGCTCAAAGGAGGAACTCACGAGCTCCCGGTTTCGAAGCAAGTCACGCAGAAGATGAGAATTACTGGGTAGGCAACGAAGCATAAGGGATTGAGGAAACATCGATCGCAGGTTCGAAAAACTCGCTTGTTTCGGAGCGCTTGAACATTTCCCCAAACACCTATCGTCTTCCCTCTGGTTGCATGTACTTCTCGCTCATTGGTTTTCGCTCCGCGGATGATAATGATGACAGAACATTCTACTTTCTTTCAGAGCTTTTCCTGTGTTTCATCCGTATTCTGTGACTCGAAAACGTCGAGTTTTGGAAGAATTGGTGAATGTTCTGTTCGCTATTCTCGCCCTCAGACACTTACTGATCCTCAAACAATAGTGAGTCGAACCCTCTTTCAGACGGAGAGTCACCCCACTACGCTCAAAGCCGTTCAAAACAATGTTCCTCGATCCTGAGTATTACGACGGGACGACATCGCGACTCTGAGCGATTCCAAAAAGAAGGATTTGAAAGCCATTTTTGCATTCATTGTTGTTTATGGGTGTTTGAACCTTTCTCGTGTTCTCCCGCCTCAGATTTTGTTTTCCGCGCATCGAGCGGCTGCGCGTTTGCTCGGCTGATTCCATGGCTGGCGGTTTGTCTGTTGTCGTTGTGTCGAAAAAGACCCTTTTTTTGGCAACACACAGGCCCGCAGTGAAATATCGAGAGAAAATAGAGATCCAAAGGAAACGAGTGAGGAAAAGAGCAGACCATTCATTTTTCTCCGCTTTTCTCGTTCACGTCCATCTTGAGATTTATCTCGGGGACCAGTTGTGGCTGGCATGGTTCGTCGCTTTCAGAAGAACAGAGCAGGACGGCCAGGTTGTGGCATTTTCCTCCTCTTACTCGCGTCCTCTCTTGAACTTCCATTCCTTATCCGTGGTTCGGTCTAGATTTATTCCTTTCGGACTCCGTGCCTGTTTCCTTCTTTTCTTTCTTTCTTTCTTCCTTCCTCCCTTCCTTCGTAGTTATACGCATCGACGATTTATGAAAGTATCATTGGCGCAGCGCTCTTGTGCCATTCGTTAAGCGACCGCCGATATTTGAACTGCTCGCTTAGAAGACGACCGTGACGCGTGTTCGGTTCCTCCTCTTGTTTTAAAATTTATTTTCTCGGAGGAAAAAAAAATTCTATTTTGGCTCTCCGTTCTCCGACGACTACGCACAATAGGAGCCACTTCCTACCCGCCCTGAGAGACCAAAATACCCGAAATCGAACAACTGGCGGCGGCGAAGACAGAGCGGAGAACGGAGCCCGACATACTTTTCGAGCGGGGAAGACACTCACTCATTCGTTGGTTCGAACGGGCGTTCAATGCACAAATCGATTCTCTACCTTTTTCCGTCCATCGCCTATTTCCCCAGGTGCTCGTCTTGACTGCGGGGGAGGGGAGGGGGGGAGAGGAACACGGTGCATCTCACGACCGAAAGTTCATCGAATTTCTCCATTGTTCCCCCAACAAGACCGTCTTGTACCTTCCTGCCAGGAGGCTCATTATCCTGCATTCTCTATTCTATTCCGTTTCCTTTGCGGCTGTTGCTATTCTCCTGAGTGCGTGTCGTTCATTGAATTTCAGGAAGGCGGCAGCTGAATGACGAATCGTTCAGGTATAATTGAAAGGAACTTCGATAACTGGAGAAGACGCATGTGATTAAGGGAAACGAAATCATGGCAAATCACGACGCCTGAAGAGAGAAGGAAATGGAAGCTAAGGAGTCCGAACTTCTCCGATTTTCTTCTTTTTGCATCAGCGTGCTGGCACGTGGAGACCGGCCGTAACGAATCAAAGAACCGAAGGAGAGTGAGAGGAATCTTCAGGGACTTAACGTCAGATATTTGTTGTTTCGGAGAAAGTCTTGTTCTGAATTATCCACAAATGCAAGTCATGAATCCACGTCGCTTCCCACTGAAATCTCGTACAATTTCTTTCCGAGGAGCTCCGAGTTCTCATTTAAGCCCTTCGTTGGAGTGGATTTTCTTCCTAAGATGACAAAAAGCAAAACGAGAATTCGGGTGGATTATCTCTCCGTGCCGTTTCCTGCCGACTTATTTCGGAAGGCGGGAGAAAAAATATTCCTCAAATGTGCTCAGCTACGGAAGCCGCGGGACCGAAGTTGAGTTCTCCGACATTACCGGATGTACCCATATGGCTGTCTAGCTCACGATCCGTTCCGAACGTCTACGGAGATAGAGCATAGCCCGTATCGGGGCTCTCGTAATCCCTTAAGCTCGCACCGAGAGATTCAGTCCGGGAAAACGGTTGCTGCACTCGAGGAAACTTCATTAAACCAAACAGGTATCTGCTACGGAGAGCTCGGAAATTAGCGCGAACCGAGAGAACAAGTCGCAAACGATCCGCGGAAGTTGTTCCGCGCGGCGACGAAATCGACCAAACGCGTCGACACCTGTTGAGCGCGTGGCGCCCTACGAGGCTCTCGAAATGAACAGGTTATAACGACGATTCAGCATTTGCTCAAAATGGGAGAAGTGTTCTGAGCGATTGATTTCGAGTCAATGTCCGTTTGTTGGCTCTCATTCGATGCGGACGGGGACGCCACCTTTTAACTCGAGATACTGGATCAGAGAAGCAAAGTCAAAGTCAAAGGGAAAAGAGCTTAAGGAAATAAATTTTGGGGGATTGGAATGGAATGCGAGAATAAGGGAAATCGATCATCAGCGCGTCGCCGGCGATAACTTCATTTGATACGTCAGGATCTATGATTGATAATCTTGAAGAAACGATTTCGATAGGTTCACAAAAACGTTCCTCACCCGCTGAACGCAACCAGGATCACCCACGAAAGCCATCGCGATGAGAATCGGATCACACAGAAAAACTTGCCATAGGTTTGTAGGAGACAAAAAATAAAGAAGTCACTCATCTCAAGCGATTGAGTGACCGTTTCACAAAAACGATTCAGCTGCAGCCGCTTTTCCCGGAGGACACATAGCACATTCTGACCGTCATCTCTCACATCGACATCCACTAACAAGGTGCTTGAGGAAAGCGACATCACTAAACAGATCGAGCTTCACCTTTTCTAGAGGCAGACGATGCACTCGTTTGACCTAAACAGCACTCACAATCAGTCATTGGTATGGATTCTATTGTCGTCCCGTTGTCCCGAGGATAAGACGTCGCCTGACTGAGGGGCCGTCACCCGAAAGAAGAAAAGCATTGCCAGTCAGCGGCGGACAAAACGACGATGTCTTTTTGTTGTTCGACATCTTCCCAAATATGGATTCATGATCGAGCAGGACCAAACAAGTCTGCCACAATACGAGCTTCATCTAGATTGAGTGGTTGTCGGCATAGGCAATGAGAGTGACAGAACTAGGGAACACGTGTGGACATACAAACATTCCTCCGTGCTCTAATAGATTACTCCCACTGGCCCAGAGGCAGGTAGTTGTGCGAGTTCATCCACAATTGTCGCCGAATGGGAGTCAAGGATGAAAAAGGACGAGATTCATTCCGTGGAACACCGTTACAGGAGTCGGTCGCCCCGAGCTGGAGTCCTGGAATAGGAGTTGGCTCTTCCGAGAACACCGCTTGCAGGAAAATCACTTTTGCCGCGGTTGAATTCATAGGGAAAGAACCGGGGAGAGAACGCTTGACGAGCCAACAGGCAGCGTAACAGGGATCCTTGTCCGATCAAAATTAACTGACAACAAGCCATACATGTCGACTCAATGAGGCGGAGTAGGGTATCCATATTCTGTATTCGGAGCTTTCGTCGCATCGATGAGGCCGCTGTTCCGCATGATTTATAAGGATGGCTGAATGTATAGTCCCTGGCAAGACATTGCGGCGAAAAGTGTCAGCAACACCGGCGGGTGACTAATTGAAATATAAGCAGATACGTCACGCGTGAAGGCGACACGCCCCATTTTCACCTAGAGGCCAAAGCCATCGTTAGAAGTAAACACTCTGAGCCGATCCTCAAGTTGTGCCCTCTGGAAAGCACTGCCACGATTTCGTCGACATCGATGTAGAGGTTTTCTAGAAATGTGGAGAACTTCCAGCAAATAAAAGGAGCTATCTCAGCGAAGTTCTGACTTTCGCTCGATATCCACCAACATCTTCATTATCGTACTAGAGTCCACTTCGCGAATCCAGTTGAATAGCAGAGCTCTGACGTTCGTTCAGCCGTCCGCGTTTTGATTCTCCGACGGCACTCCCACGGACTTTCAAACAAAAGCCAGATCCCTCTTCGAGAGAAGGATCTCGACTCGCTTTTCAGACGAAAAATGGAACGAGTGGAATTCCTGTCTGATCTCGCAATAGTGATCTCACCGGGCTTCGCGATTTATTTTCGGATCGACTTCCTCTCGCAACGACTTCCCCATAAGCGACAGGTAATTTTGAAACTGCGTGTACGACCGCAGGATTCTATTTGAATCTATCGCTCTAGAGTTATCGTCCAGACGATTCCGAACAATATGTTTTGGAGTCATATTCTCTCTCCTGACAATAACTCATCGGGTTCCAACTTCTGCAGACACTCTCTCGTAAGAAGATGACTGACCTCAGCTTTCGGAGCAAAGGAAGAATCGCGACTCCAATGATCAATGACTCACCTGCAAGATAAATAAAACAGGGTTAGAATTCAACTCGAACTCCTGAAGATTCGCGGCCGAGAAGATGACCAACACAGAGGAAGCAATGAACGAACGTTCGACCTCGATCCCAACTTGAGGCTGACGGAATCATCCGAGTTGGCGATTATGTTTTTTTCAGCTGCGACGTAGATCTCTTTCTTGTGGGCACGCTTCGGACTGAAGCTAACTCTCTTTGACTCTTTCGATCCCGTATAAGTCATCCGGGAGGAGAGCACACGAACCTTTTCAGCGTTGTTACAATTATTGGACGGACTGACGTATGCGATTGGAATCAATAATGAACTATTCGAAATTCAACTTGAGCGAGTCAGGAACGGAGAAACCCCGAGGGTGAACATTGAAGTCGGACGGTTGGAATCAAGAAGAAGGAACCGAGCATGTCTCTCGTGCTTCACTCGTTGAGTCAGCGCTAGTGAAGTCGAATTTTAATGCGAAATAAATCATGAGTGGGTCGCTCACTCAGACCCTCTGAACGCGCTCACCAGAACCATTTTCAAGCTCGCACTCAGCTCAAGTCGTCGACGGCAGCGACTTTGACTAGGGTTAGTGGGAGCTGTGTGGAATCATTAGGACTGGCCCCTCTTCGGGCCAAATAACAACTTCCGCTCGGTGGTCCTCTTGTCCCCCCGTTACTCCATTCATCCACAGCCAAACGGCAGTCAAAGCACTGGACGAACCAGAGTAAGTTGTTCGAAAATCTTCGAAGAACTCCGTGCTTCGGATTTGGGTTCGGTGGGTCGCGCTAGACTGACTGCTGGGGCAAATGGCGGATCGTAATTGGTCTCTTCTTGAATGGAATCGGACGTCGGTTCTCGGGACCGATGAGACGGCCGTGTGGTCAGGGCGGCCCAGATCTAAAATCCGAATTCCCTCAACTACTCTGGCCCTGTCGTGAGCGATATGCGAAGTTAGATATTTCCGTTCAGATTGAACGAACCGAGTACAGAGTGATATCAAGTACAAAGGAGCTTAAATATTCGTGAGATAATTCGGCTCGTTCCCCGATTCGGTTCGTTCACCCGGTGTTGAGTTATGTTAGGACGTTCACTTCGCCGAGGTAACTTCGGTTGGAGTTGATTCGACCCGCAACAGCATGTGTGTGCATCGATTGATAGTGGAAATGAAAGGGTCATCCGCTGATAAGAGCCACGATACAAAATACCAATGCCAAGGCAGCGAATCCCACCCCGGGGAGACCGAGAATAAGTCGCCGCGACGTCACCGAGTGCCAACAGAGAAGCCACCGGAGAGGCCGAACTGCGAGCGCGTGATGTAACCGGGGAGTTGGAGGTCAGCAGATAAAACGCCATAACACACTCATCTGGTCCTTTACGCGCACACTTATCAGAGAGCAGCGTCACGTTGCGTTACGCAACGTCAATTTTCCCCTCCTATCATGGTTATCGCTTCTCCGGCTCGTCTCCGAATTCTTTTCTCGGACACAGAATTGGATAATCGCTTCAATCGATATACCCGCCGTTCAATCCAAGCCCGTTCCCCCAGAACGAACCTTCTTCGCGACATCAGATAACCGTTTTTGCTTCCTCCGTGACTTTTGCGTAAGTCGCTTCTCGGTTTCGATTGAGGGTAATATTTCTCCGATGGCGTCTCCTCTCAAATGGGGAATTTCGTTGCCCTTCATCGGTTGTGACGCAAAGAGCGACTCGTCACGGTCCCTTGTTGTTCCCTGATACAATCGACGATCACCTGTCGCTTTTGGAGCTACGACAGGATGGCCCCCCTTCAAGCACTCCTTCTCCTGTAGTTGGCCAACGCCCACCCACCCACCCCTCAACTCCCACTTCGCGCCCATTCCGTCGAACAGGACCGCCGTGGCACAGGAGAATCGCCCTAGGGGCGCTGATGTGGAAGGCCTCAACAAGCCGCTGGAGGATTCACCGTAGACCTCCATGCCAACCCTTCTCGAACCCTACCAAACTCTATTTCGCCCGACTCGAATGTTATAGTCGGACGACAGGGTGGGACCATTGGTGGCTCACAGGTGCTAACCAAACTCGAGATAATCACGGACCCGTTGCAATTTGTGCTCGCAGATCCAAGGGCTTCATCGCCCTGGAGTCGTCCTACCCTCAGCCCTCCTCAAGTTCGTTTGTCGAGGAATCTCTGTCTGCGCACTCATTTGATAATCAGCTTTCTCTTCCCCCTCTTATAGCGCCCCTTTTTGGTGTAAATTATTGGAGCACAGTTGAAGTTTCGGCTCGTTCAGAATCGGACACTCTGTTCGAGCTCCATGCGAGGTCTCGAACGTTTAGGATATTTCTCGCGAGAGCTTGTGCTGTTTTTCTTCCCTTGGATTCTTTGTTTTCCTCTCTCCTTTTCGCTGCGGCGAATAAATCAACGAGTTTGCTCCCTCGTAATGCGTATTGGTCCTCTCGAGTCTGTTCTCTTGCTCGCCCATACTCGCCCGTTTAGAAGTTTCGAATGAGTTCGTGCCAATCTTCTATCAGCGAAAGTGTAAACCGTTCTTTTCTCGTCAGTATCGTCAGCGTCGTCTTCGACGGAAATTTATTCATGGGGGTTTCTTTGCAAGCGGGATCACCAAGGCGCGCGCGCGCGCACACAAACTTCTCACACATAGTGGACAAAGGAGAGAGAGAGATCTCGCCTCCGAGTCGTCGTCGTCCTCTTCGTCTTCCGTCTGTCTCGTCAACCAGCAAGGCGAGAAAAGCCAACACGCACCCTACTCGCAACAGCTTCCTTTCGTTGAGAATAGCCATTGCCACCCATAAACCTCCCTCTTGATGCCAAGTCCTCACCCCCTGTCTTCTCTGCGTCCGTCGCTTTTTGAGTGGTGGAAGCCTCTTCTTTCCTCTTGTCCTCATTCTTTCATTTCTCTATTTTGACAAGGTACTGTCCGGATGCCCCCTCCCTCCCCTTGTCAGGAGCCTTGGCGGTGTCCAATCAGCCCTTTTTCGCTATGATGTGTCACCATGTCTCAACCCTTTTTCTTGCGAATCGACCCCAATCCCTGTTCTTTCTCGCTTAGACCCCAATTTACTCGCTAAGTCCCACAACGCTATATCTACGTTGAGTATGTATGTATATCTCTGAAGCTCGTCTGGGACCGGCTCAGCCTCGCCGCTTCCTTCCCACCACAACTTCCCTCATTAGGCAGCCATTGTCAGACGCTCATCCGTTCCCCCCTCCTCCCCCATCTAAGCCCTTTTCCGTCTTCCGCAGCGGCCTCCGCTCTCGATCGCTTTTATCAGTGATTCATATTCTGTTTTAAGCGGTTTTTTACTTCCGGTTATGGTTTGTGATTTGCTCTCGTTCCTAAGCGCGCTATTTCAAAGAGCGATCCTGACCACTCGCCAACTCTTCCTTCCGTTTTCAAGTCTTTTCGTCAGAGAGACACGGGCCAACGCATCTTCTCTGATACGGATGTGGTTTGCCTAACATAGGAATGAACGAGTACGCGGCCTGGTAAGCATTGTGAGGAAGTGGTGCCGCGGGCTCGATTCCCGATCTCCAGGGATGCTCTAATGATAATACATACCTCCGAATAATTATCACCCGTTCGGATCAGGATTCGGGAAGCTTTCTTTCCCAACGCGACGAATAAAGAGAAAAAAAAGGATTCTCACTCAGTGGAAGGAGTCGTCGAGTGAATCGGTGGAAAGAAATGTGAATCGTTCTTCCTCATTTCGACGTCTCTTGCAGCCGCCAAAAGTCACGCGTTTTTCCATGGAAAAGTGGGTCAAGGGAAAAATGGATTGGCAACACTGATCTAAAGTATTTGAGCGCAGTCGTTGTTGGAAACGAGTTTTCAGAGGTATCTTCGTGGTATCCGCCGATGCTACGCTGGAACTGAGTCTGAAGTCCGTCGTCTGTCCAATCTGTCTATTACCCAGTCAGCTTAAATTTATGAGCACGTCTTACATGAGGGGCGACGAAGAAAAACGCGTCAGATAGCTCCGTCAAAGATCACTCATTCTGCTTTGAACGTCAACGTTCAAGAAGAAAATAGCGTAGACACTTTGAAAAGTGAGATCATTAATAGCCGAGCATGAAATCGCTCGCTTCTACCGGGAGGTCAGAGAAGTACCCAGAAGAAGTATTTTCAACGAAGTGACTAAATTTCGGCGCTCGATTCTTCTCTGAACGAAAGCGAACACTCGAGAACGGATCTTCGATTCTTGATTCCCGAAAATTCAGAGTCTGAAGAAGGAACAACAAGTGGGATCAAGATGATTGTTCGGCGTCAACGCTTTGACTTCATTTTTCCTAAATTTTTCCCGAAATTTCCTCGTCGCGGCCACCAGTTCACAGAGATCGTCGCGAGCTCCCGACGAGTCGTTAAATAGCGGAGGGAGAGGTCATTAGACAGATCCAGTAGCAGCAGTAGGTTGTTCGACGGACCGAGCGGTAATCCTCACGACACGGTCCTCTTATGGACCTTGACAACGTCATCGACGACGACGACAAGAAGTGGCTGTAGACCTAATAGAGCTCTTATCGAGCGGACGTTGAAGCCGCGGTAGAGCGATGATAAGTCCTCTCCCGTCGATAACGAACGCTTCATCGACGCAGATTTAGAGAGAAGCCAATGCCGCGCCGTTTGGACCATATAGGATCTTATCGTCGGTTTTAGTCATCGTCGTCGTCTGTTTCATCACCAAAGTCATCATCGGCATTGACAAAGGCGTTGACGGCGCGCGAACTGAAATGAGCTTTTTGAGTGACAGGTCACGCTGCTTTGGAGGGAACGGCTCCATTGTTTCTTGCATCGACCTATCGAACCTCAATGATTACCCATCCTGTGGCTTCAATGGACCAATTTTGAGCGACTTTTCAAACCATCATAATTTGTCTCTTGCGATCGAGGTTGTCGAGATAAGGACACCGAAAAGAATAGAACATACCGGCAGCGCGAATCAAAGTAGGTTTTGTATCCCGTCTCGCTCTTCTCATGTCAGGCAGGACATATCGTCCTCGATCCGAAAAGATCGATGCGGGTACTCAGGGTTCCGGGGAAAGGAGTCATCAAGAAACTTGAATCGTTGCCGATTCAGGACATAATGGCTGTTCCCAGTGCAAGTATAACGATTTGATTCCCGACGGCTGGACGGTCTTTCGGAAGACAAAGCTTTCATTGACGCTCTACCTCACTCCGTTTGAGTCGTCCATTCGTACTTAGATACGATTCCGACTTGAACCGAACGTGCCCGATTCACTTCATCGCTTTGTGCTCCCGTAAGAGACGTCGGCGATTGAGACAGCGGATGAAAGCGCCGTCGTTTGCTGAACATTTTGTCCTTGTGAGCAACACGCACCGACTCGGTCTTTGCGTTCTCCTGTTTCCTTTGTTCCTCTTTCGTCCTTGGTTCGAGCAGACATCGGATGACGTTGACCTGCGTCGTCAATTCAGGAGAACACGAGCCTCCTTACGAATCTCCTCGCGTTGATGTTGTCCGAGCGGATGGCCCATTTCTGGACAAACGAGCGACTAACAAACGAACGAACCGACCGACAGACAGACCGACCGACCGACCGACCGACCGAGCATCAGAGTGAAGGACGGATTGACCGATTGACTGATTGGCTGACAGGTTCGGCTGCTTGCGCTCTATTGGGCAGAAAGGCGGAAAGACGGGGAAGCAAGCGGATTACAGACAGCTTGCTTGCCGTACCGATATGAAGCGTGCGGCCATTAAGCAAATAAGGCCAAGTCTGGCCTGGTTTCGATGCGAGCAGGATGAATCTTCCGCGTAGCTACGGTTGCCTCCAGGTGGGTTGGTACGTTCGCTGGCTGGCTGACTGACTGACTGGTTCGCGCGCGCTCGTCCAAGATCGATTGCGGCAACGTTGCCTGAACCAACATACGGAACGGCCTCTAGTTCGCCCGCCTGTCGGTCTGGCCCGACGTAAAACCGATAGACTCATACGCGGACCTTCGGGCAAGCCTTCAGGCGAACCTTCAAAGAACAGACAGGCAGATGGTCGATTGGATGTTCGGGCCGGACGCACAGCAAGGAAAACGGACAGCTCTTGTTCGCGTTCACTCCAGATGTGTCGTACACCGTGCCGCCGCCCATGTTTATTCTAGGTTCTACCTCAACCGTCTTCGGCCTTCGCCGCCGCTACCGTCGATCTCGGCCACTTCTGCATCGAATGATTTTGCCACCGAGCGTCTAAAGATAGCAGGTGTTTACTGGTGAGCAGCAACGTGTTCAGTTGGAAGTCTTCGGCGGAAACAGATGTTGACCCATGCCCAGACCCTATGCCCGACGGAGCTCGTCTCGAAGTCTTCCAATTCCAGACTCGGAAACGGACGGTCTCATTGCCCCCCTCAACTTAGACTCTTCCGCCGCGTCGGCCGTTTCCTGAGTCTCCGTTTTTCCCCTCGAGCTGGACGTGGATCCAGCTGTACATGATCTCCAAGCGGAGATCATGTAGGGAAACGGAGTCGATGGAGAGAAACGGAGTCGGTTGCCCACCTCTCAACGACGGATGTTTCGATCGGTATCCAATGCGATATCGGTGTCAATGCGAAAGCAAAAGACTGTGCATCCGCTGAGTTCGCTTCGATCGTTTGTCAGATCAATCATTTGGAGAGTCAGTTGTAGATGTACAAACATACAGAGTGAGCGACGCAGACGGCGGCGGCGTCTCACTGAGGCGGAAGTCTCACTGAGCGAGAACACGGCACAAGCGAAAAAAAATACTCGCTGATTTATGGCAGTTAGCAAAGCCAGCGACTGAGGTGGGGGGGAGGGGGGAGGAGATAGCAAAATCAAGAATCCGAACCGCTTGCTAACGGATCTCCCGCGAGATACGAATTAGCCAAGCCTTTAGGACTAGCATGCCTTGGAATATCTCATTGCTGAGACCTCATGGGTCACCCGCCTGCCATCACAGGGAACAGTCAGAATACAACTCCATTAATTCGGTTCCTGCTCAGTTGCCTCCTCCCAGCTCTCCCCATCCGCGGATAGCGAGAAAGAGAGGAGGGGGTGGGGGAGGGGGAGAAGACTGTGGAGTAAAAATCAACGATCTGTCATTTATCATTTCGGGCAAACCGTCTTGGCTGGGGAGCTGCGTTCGCCTGCAAAGGGAGCAAAGGGGCAGCTCGAGCGGAACATGCGCGTGGCAAGAACGAGGAGACCATTTATGCAGAGAACGAAACTCGCGCAAGTGAATTGAAACATTTCTGTCGTGACAACACAAATGGAAATAAACAAAAACGCAATCGCCGTAATTGTTCATGATGTGCGTTCACGCGTCACTTCCACGAACGGCAACAAGCCTGAGAGAAAGGAAAAACGTCGCCCGAAACGGTACCGGAACGACAAACATGTAGGGGGGGGGGGGGCTGGAAGAGGACGACATTCATTCATTCATGATGCGTGAGGGGGTGCGAAGTGAGATATTTTTCATACTTGACAAGGGAGCGTCGCCTCAAGACTTGTTGGCACCTTCGTTGGCAACAACCATGACGAGCCCCGTTTCGCCTCCGCCAAGCGATCCAGGAGAGGTCTCATCCCATCTTCCCTTGCCGCGTCTGAAAGTTTGACGCCTCGGTGTTTCGAGAAGCCGCTCACGAACTTTTTTCCCGCTTCCTCGATCTTCATGAGGGCCTCTCTCTCACCGGTAGACGATGACAGAAAAGGTAGAAAATTCGATCGAGTTGAGAGCAAGTACTACGTAACTTCCCAGCGGATATCTATATGAATGTTTTTTCACGAAAAAGAAACCATATTCGTTTGATATTTTTGACGGTTCTCAACCTGCGGCTCTCGTGGAAACTCCGAAGGCGGTGAAACTGTTCCGATTCCGTCTCAGGTAACCGAAGTGCTCGTGTGGTGATCACCGATAGGATCTCCCCGCACGATCGTATCAGAGACCGATGGTGGAACTGCCGAGGAATGACTGAATCAACAATCGGGATCATTAAAGTTAGGAAGTCCGACGTAACTTCCGCGACCACAGAGTGTAACTGACGAGACGACGGTCGTGGTTACGCTACAGAGGAGACAACATGTTCCGTGAGTCTCAAATCACTCGCTGATTCGATATCAGAGCAAAGCTTTCAGTCACGCAGTAGCTCTCCATTCAGAAAACATTCTCGTCGCTCGACATGAGGATTGTGTGGATTTTGATCTTGGTCGGTAACTTTTAACGAGTGTGCTTCGTTTATCACTCTGTCAACCTTGAATGCAGAGATGTTGAGTAAACCTTTTGATTTTCAGTTTTCAACCTCGAGTTTGTTTGTCGGCTTCTCTTTTTCAGGGTCGCTCGGAGACTCGCGGAAGTCGCAAGGTCGCGGAGCCGCATGAATGGACCTTCGATTAACCAAAGCCAAGAATGGGAATCTCTTCTCGTTCTGTTGACTGAACCTTTGTATGAAAGTATTCATGAATGTCTGTATGCAGCCGGCGGGCGAGTAGGCGGACAGACGGACGGGCAAGGGGTAAGCTGGCGAAGGATGAAGCGAGCGAGCCATACAGCCAACATGCAGAAGCGAGACAATGACGATGGCTATGCCTCGCTAGACCTCGCTCCACGGCCAGACAATTGTGTATTCAACGATAAACGAATGAATATTAGAAGGTCCAAGTCTCACAACAAACACGACGCGCATAATCTTCGCACCAGTAGAACAGTTTGCCCAGCGGAACCGGCCCTGAGCGTGAATGCTGCTCGTCCGCATGTCGCGAAACATCGAACCGGTTTTTGCGACCGTCCTCGTTTACTGTTTTTATCGCAACGCGTAATTATTATCTTTCAGGTGAAACGCTCCCGGATACTGAGAGATCGCCCGACCCTCCGACGGAGCGCCCGACCGCGAAATTAACGAATCAACGAGTGAACAGATGAACTCGACCGCGCAAAGATCCCTCTTCACTCACTTGCACGCCGATGTTTTTCAAAAGAGGAAACAAAACTCGAGTTTCGGAGCTCAGAAGCAGAGCGAACGGAAGTTGCTGAGCGACCTGTGGTGTATCTGAACTCTCGTTCTTGAATTTCCGGGGTAGACCGAACAAGCGAGGCCGTAATCAAAAAATACTCGAATCAAAACTCACCGTAGATTTCGCTGAGGCCTCCACGAGTCGCGAAACAGCCCATGAATAAATTAGGTAGTCTAATTTCCTGCTTCGCTCGCACGGCACTGCCAGACGAAGCTTTTCCTCGAGAATTGTTTTTTATTCATTTTCGTGGAAGAGGTCCTCGAGTTTTGTGCAGTTGTTTTTCCTGTCTCCCAGTTCCAGGTCACTCCCTGTTGAGCCTAACGGAAAGTTCTTCATCCGCTGGACTCGTCATCTGATGTGGAATTCGATGATTCCACATCAGATGACGGAATCATCAAACGTTCCTCGGAAGCCGCACGCTCTCTGACAGAGTTGTGTGATGATAATCCCCGGGGCCTGCAACAAGCCCGTCGTCCGACGAGGATGCACGATTGACGTTTTTACACACGAGAGTGCATATTTGTTTGCACGCCTCATAGCGGCCGACATTGTCGTGGTCAATGAGCTGGATGAATGAATCAGGACCATTGTGAACGACTTATGAAAACACCAACACCAGCTGCAGCGGTGGTGTCAAGGTCAGACTTCCACTGAACGGATTTACCAGGAGCGATCCATTGTCCAAGGAGTCAGTCAGCTCCCGGCGGCTGTCGTCCTGGTCCGCTGGCCGTCGTGTGTGAACCATGTGTTGCTGCGGAGGTGGCGATCTCTTTTGACCTCATCGACCGAAGACCGAGCAAGCAAATCAACTGAATTCAAGAGCATGTCCCGTAAAATGAGTTCCAGGAGAAAAATGATCAGTGGCTCCAACACTCGATCGGTCCACTAGACTCCTTTTGCATTGGGCCAAGGGGAACTCGGAAATCTCCGATGTTTTGGAGGAGCTAACAAAGTGCTGATAACGTTTGCAGGGAGTCGGTCTTAATACTGCTCCTGTTGGCGTTCTTTCCGGGAATTTTCCCCATCAGCTAACAAGGTTTCCGACATATGTATGTATGTATGTCGGAGTCAGAGCCCTGCGCGGGGGATCTGGCAGTGCAAATCAGCCATTGACAAACCCTGGAGGCCAGGCTCGAATTGACACTGACCATGCCGGGGCATCTGTTCCGCCTGTACGACAAGCCATCACGGGTTCGTTCTTGCCTGTTATCCAGGCTTCCGCGGATCTGGTTTGAGACTCCGTGCTCGTCGAGCTCGGCTTTTGCCCTCGCTTGACTGGCCGTCAGCCCGTCGGTGACCGGTTGGTCAACAGATACATCTTTCTTCTACGGCGTTCCCCTGACTAGTTCATGCGTCACGGACTACGTGACACATCGCGACTTAATTCATCTCGTTGAGTTCACACAGGGCCATCGCACGTGATCATGGAGTGGAACGGAGCCGCAATTTTGTTTCAAGTTTCCATCAACGCCATTTTCCACCGCGCGCCAATCAAAACCACAAACCGGCGAACCTCGAAATCGGTCATGGAGACAGATCACGAGGATGTTGAACAAACTGTCCCCAGTCCCAACAGACCCGAAGCGGAACGAGGTCTGAGTCAACTACAAGTTCTTGAAATCGAGGAATGCTCAATCCTCGAACGTCGCCGGAAGTTTTAATCGAGATTCAAACTCCAAACTCCGAGTGAGTCTCACTCTAAATGAACCCGAAAAACAGAGAACCGACGAGACATGTGATTGAATGGTCGCAGGCGGCGCTTTAACAAGGCGAGGGTTAAAGTGCAAAGAGCTGTGCACACTCTGTAATTTGGTTCTCATTACGGAGAGAGCAGGGACGAGTGTGAGTGACATGAAGCATTGTGCTGCCCACCCCTTTCAAGCCGGTCGGTTAGGCGGACTAGAGAGTCGGCAAGACGGCTGTGGTGGTTTGTAGGAGGATTCGGCTTTGAGGGTTCGAGGACCGGACAGACTCTCAGCTCGAGATCGCTGTCGAAGATAAGTACACATAAGCTGCTTCAAACCCTTCACCAAGTTGGAACCATTGACCCCCAACGAGATCGCATCAAAATAGAAGAAACCTTTCCTTCCCTTCCTCGGCCGCCGATGTACACATCGACATTTCCATGTCAATCTCACATCCTTCAGGTAGGGAACTTCTTTCCGCAACTTCGGTCCCGAATCGGGAGTTTTCCGAACAAAATGAAAAGTGGTTTGAAGAGATTCATAACGAACATTCTCTTGGAACTTCCGTTTCATTTCCAGACGGTCATCGTCGCCTTTCTTTCAGTCATCCAACGCCTTCGTCCTCTCATCAGCGAGCTCCATCTGTTTGGGGATAACGAGCCGCGGAGAATTTTCCCTTCAGCTCGCACGGACTCTCTCTTTGCTATTGGTCTCGATAGACCAAGCGTGAACACTTTACAAAACGACGACGACAGCGACCGGTCGAACGAAGCAAATCAGGCCGAACCCACGGGAGAGATTTGCTCACGTAGTTCTCGTAATGATATCATTCTCCTTGTCCCCATCGTTCGTTGACGTCGTTGTTGTTGTTGTCGTCGCCGCTCCTGTCGTCGGATGACATTTGTTTAGCCGGCAGCTAGCGATGGGACGGACGGTCGGTTGGCCGTTTGGCCATCCACCCCGTCAGCCCCAACGATGCCGTCGATGGTGATTTGCTGCCACTGCAGCGTTCAGTAACGACAGTCGAAGCGATACGCTCTTTTGCTCCATGTTCAGCGGATCCCAGCTTGGTCGAGCCCACCTCGAAATCGCGGCTTCGATTTTGCTCCGAAAACTCTTTTCCTCCGTTTTTCGCCGGCTATCGACCGCGAACGACTTCTTGGTCTAACAACGCTTATCATCACCGCTGATTCAAAATCATGAGTCCGAGATCTTAAGCTCTTTGAGAGTTCACGAGATCCGTCGAGGGAACCTTTGTTTTTTAACCGAATCCCGTTTGCCGCAAGTGTCCAAGGACGACGGGTTTCCAATAAAGTGTTCGTTCGGGTGAATTGTTCGTTTTCCATCGCTAGCACGAGGCGGGTGCGGCGAAGCAGCAGCAGCAAGGGACGGAACCGACAGAGGATACATCAATCATTCCTACTGCAGGTCGATATGCCAAGGCTCTAGTTGCAGGACTCATATTTGAAGCGGCCGAGGCGGATGGAAATCGGAAGCTATATTAATTCAGACGCCGAAACCGAAACAATCCAAGCAATTAATGAACTTCCACGACGGAAGAGCAGAGCAGTTCACGAAGTAGCGGAAGGCGCATTCGAGGTATGTACCTCTTGACGCCGGCCGGAAACTCGGCAAAGAAAAGTGATGATTCGAATAAAGGACGACTCCAGAATTGATTCGTCCCACACGCAAGACTCCGAAACAGGACGAAAGTTCTTCTCCCGCACTTACCCTTCTGGACACACGGGAAGGGAACAATTTGGAACATTCCTTCATTCGCTTCATTGTCTCCTGGACGAATCTCTTACTAGCAAGGAGATTCACCTATTCGGCCAAAGTATCTCCAGGAGTCGTCGCGTATCGAGTCACTTCTCCGAAAGCAGGTGTTCGAAGTAAGAAATGTAAACGAGAAAGCGAGAGATCGAGAGGCGGACTGTCGATTCGGCATCAGGCTCCAACAAACCCACACCTTGAGTGACCGGAGCTATTTCGCAAGAAGTGATGTTAGACGAAGTAGTTGCCAGATATGACGGCTTCCTCCTTCTGTCTGACCCCACTGATCAGAGAGCTCCTGCGAGGAACTAATGGACCGGTCCGTGTTGCAACAGCCAATGATTTATTTCGGTGACAGTCGGGCACTACACACATTTCGTTTATGTGCTTGTTCTTTCATGAGTGCTTGTGTGTGTTCCTATGTATGTATGTATGTATGTATGTATTTTGGCGTGTGTGCGTCAGCTCGGACGGCCCTGGATCAGGGTGAATTCAGCTCGCGTAATGGCGTGGCAGGATGCCGCCCCCGCATAATGCGACGCTATATGTCACGAGAGTGTTTCAATCGTTGACTTCGACATCCATTCGGAATAATCGTCGCGATCGGGCGTGGTGTCGAGGTCGGATCGCTCACTTGTCCCGTACTCCGCTTTTCCGTTCCGCTCCGTTGCGCTCTGAAGCAGCAGCTCTGTTGATGGGAAAACCGTCAAACGATATCAGCGGAAAATATGCGGTTCTCCAAGACGACGGATTCGGGAGGAGCGAACCGCTCAGGAGAAGAGCCCGAACTGTGCAGGATGTCATTGTCTCGAATGAATTCTCTTCATTTCTCCTCAGAAACTCACTCTATCGGTAGCTAAAAACACAATCGAACATGGTTCCAAAGAGACAGAACCTAAACTATGACGAAATCGCTTCGACTCCATCTCATTACTCGAAAAAGTGGTCGAGACCGAGATCTACTCTTTCAGTGACAGGTCCGCTGACAGAACATGAAGAGGAGAAACACGGCACGGGGGGAGTCAGGGACGGGGGACCAGGGAGTCTAGAAGCGAACTGGGGAGCTGGGGGAAATTGACGAGTATCGAAAAGAGCTGGGTTTGACTGGTGCGGCAGTCGCCAGGGGGACCTGGAGGAGATGGGGACGACGACCTGATAGCAGCCAAAGAGGGCGGCAGAGGCTCAAGATACAATTTGTGCTTGGATGCTTGAAGAGAAACAGGGGAAAACAGCCCGGCCTGTCGCAGACTTCAAGGAACGGCGCGGCGTTGAAAACGACAAGGAATAGGAAGGCGACCTGGCGGTTCCGGTGCTCTTCGAGTCGAAGCTTGAATTCAATTGTTACGCTGCGAGCTTGACAGAGCCGGTCTGAGTGAGCGAGGCGAACTCGACTCGATTCGATACCTAACACTACCCCTTGCAAGAACGCCCATGAAGCAAACAGGCGACGCCCCCGAGTCTCGGCTGACTTGGCATTTACCTCTTGAGTCCTCCATCCCCTGACAATTTGTCTCGATATTGTTGTCCTCTTTTGAGTTCTCTTCGACGACGGAGACGACAGCAACAACAACAAAAGAGGCGGCGGCGATGTTCCGAGAAGGATCACGCGGACAAAATGGCGGCCTCGAGCAATGTTGAATGATTCAAGTTTTGGAATACGCCCATGATCGCTAACGAATGTGTGATCGAAGGGAAGAAAAGAAGAGAAAACAGAGGCGCACGCTCTCCCAAACCGATTGTTTCCCACATCTCTCGATGATAGAAGGTTTCGTTTCTAATAACGAAGTGTCGCAATGTGCAAAGAAAGACAAACGATCCGATTGGGAAACGCGTGCAATTTTCGACACATCGCGAAGCGTCCTCTCTCTTGTTCTGCTTCCCGCGCGCCCCGTCGCGTGACACGAGGGAGCATGATGTGCTCTATGGAAGTGCAACTCCTCGTTTCAGTCAATGACACACGAACGGATCGACGTTTTCGAACTTCGACCAACACATGAACGGTCTTAGCTGTGTGCCGCGCTGGCTGGGGAATCGGCGCCGATTTCTGATCGAGATCGCCGGATCGTGATTTCGCCGACAGATTCGACTGGAGCCTCGATGACCACTTGGCGTAGAATCACTTTGGAGCGAAACCCCACCTAAATTCATATCGGGGCTTTTCGCGACCCAATCAAGACCAGGTGAAAGTGATCGTTGGTCAAGTCAACCATGCCGATTCGATTCGCTACGCCGCCGCTGCCATCAATCCAACTTTTGGAGAGGGGGGTCGCGTTCGGTCGCGAGGATGAATGGAGCATTGCGACCCGAGCGTCCACACGAGCTTGTAGCTGTAATTAACTAATGCTACACAAGATGGACGCTTGTCCGCCCAATCGTTTGGACACACAAAACAACGGGCTCCGATTCATTTGGGATGTCGATGAGTGGGAAAGCTCGGAACCGACGAAACTCATCGAGTTCTCGATTGGAGAGATCGTTCCGATACATTGTTCGGAAGGAAGTAATAGCTCAAAGTCACGAAACAATCGCGACGACGTCGGGAGGCGAGAAGCAGCTCACGTTGCGCGTTTCGGAGAATGCATGATGCCGAGCTGCTCAAGTCGAAGGTTCCTAACACTTGGGAATCGAATCAATTCATGCTTTTTATTCGATCCTCAGATGATAGAAGATTCCTCCTCCTCAAACGGGGAGTTCGGAGGGATATTCGCTCGAAAATGAACACAAAGTCCGAGCTTGAGAGCACACGCCTCCCTCCTAGATCCCTGGACCCAGTCAAAATTGAAGCGGTGCTGGCTGCCCACCCTGTCGAAAGCTATCACGTGACCCGATGAAGCGTGAGCTATGCGAGACGGCAAGTCCTCGTCCACGCTGAAAAAGACCGATGAACGACTCCGTACTTGATGGTACCTCGTACGCGGGCACGAACCACGATCAAACGAGAAAGCGGGCGACGATCGCTCCTCTGGGTGGTTGTTATATCGCGGTTTCGCGGATATCTCTCACGTTGTTTGCGTCAAGTGGACGCACTTCATCCTTGGCTTGCCAAAAGCCACTTGAACCAGAACGAGCTCGCGCGAACACAAACTCAACAAATTCGGTGAACTAGATGCCCGTTATTCGGTTCTCATTCTCATTTAAGGTTACGCGAGCAGATGGAAATAAGCTGATTTTGTGCCTGGATCGGTTTCATGATCATGAATTGCTATTGCTCATTGTCGGTCCGATTGGTTCAGCTTAGTGGCCGATCCAAGCCGCGGATCAGAGAAGGGATGTCCTCGAGGAGAGAACGGAGCATCGCAACCATAGGAACTATTGCCGTAATTAACTAATGCTACACAAGATGGTCGCTTGTCCGCCCAATCATTCGGACACGCGAAACAACGGGCTCCGGTCCATTTGGGACATGTGCAACCGATGAAGAGAATCGGACAATCGAAATCGCCGAGGATAACTGGCTCGGGAATAGAGTGAATCTTCACTCGTGGCAATCCAACAGCCATCGATCTAATACACGAGTTTCTCCCCAATCGATGACTTGGACTCGAAATTCCCGAAATTGAGAACATATATCGTAATTGAAAAAGACTGAGGAATGCGAGGAGAGCGAAACTCATAACCCGTGACTGTTTTTTGTGCTTCCATGTGGCTCAGCAACATTTTGTTACGCCTTCCGGAAACCTGCTCGTTCTCGATGCTAAAAATGCCGTCGAGGTTGTGACAGACAGAATGGAAGCGAGTCAGAGAGAGGTCGGGAAACTGGAAAGAAACACGAGCGCGAAACCGGAGAACACTTTCTCGCCGTCTGTCGGGTAAGAAGATTCAGACGATCGCACGCGATGGATCGTTAACCGTTTGAAGTGTTTGAACCATTACGACTGGCGAGAAACGAAGGAAGATAAAAAAGAAAGCCCGAAACGAAGCGAGAGTCTCCGGGAGACAGGCTAATAAACGGAATCCACCACAAGAATGCCGTCGTTCTCAAAGAGTCGACTGATCTCTTCTCTGATGGTGGACAACAAACTGAAATTCTGAAACATGTTTTGTTCAGGTCGTTTCGCTGTAGCGGCTTTAGAGCCCGGAAGTTGGAAAACACCTCAGCCTGTTCGCTGACATCGTCGTTAGCCATGGAAGTCATTGCTCTCAACGAACGGGCGGAGAACAAAACCAATGACATTCCTTTGTGGAACGAACACTGATGAACACAACGATGAGATCTGGCGGATATTCGATTCTCCGGACCGGAATTATGTCGCGTCGGAGGACCATTTTGATCCTATGAGCAAACCATCCGGAAGTGGAAGTGGGTTTCCCTATGGAGATTGCGAGAGAGTTTTCGGCACGAGAAGAAGTCCACGAGCATGAGAAAGTGAGAACCGAATGAAAAAATGAGAAGGAAAAGTGTTCTTGAAATTTTTTCAATTTGAAATTCCTCACAAATCGATTATTGCCCTGAGGAACAGAAGAGCAGAGAGAAAGACATTACCGCGTGGCTAAATCGAATCGAACAAGAGTTTTTAAATCGATTCGAGAGCGAAGCTTGCGAGCTTCCTTCCTCCGGCTTGATCGCTCCGACCAGCAGGCTTAATCGCCATGAACAATATCGTTCGCTCTACCGCTGGCTCAATAAGCGAACCGAGTGCTCCCCGGCAAAGGATGCGCTATTGGAAACCTATGCACGAACGCGAGGCTATAAGTAACTGATAGCCTGTCCTGGTATCGGAAGTCGAATCCTTGACGACTTGGAGATCCGTGCAGTCTCAGGATCCCGACGGGAAGTTTTTGATGCGGTCAACTGTTTTTAGGTAGAGACCTCTCTTCCCCGTTACCCAAAGAAGGAAAGGAAAAAAACGGAGGATGAATGGGAACGAAGACCGAAACACGGGTTCATCCTTCGCCGTCATGTTCCATCTTTACCTCTCTAATATCTATGCGCAATGGAACTCTCTCAAAAAGTTGGAATTCACCGTCTGCCGTGTACACGCCGGAGCTCACTGTACACACATGGGTACCGTGTATATAGTGTATTCTGTGTGGTTTAATCTCCGTCCGAAAACCGGAAAACGTGGCAAGAAGTCCGCCCAGCAAAAACATCGGGAGTCGCTCGGAGGAACCGGGAGACGAGCAAACAGGCGGATGGACGACCGTACCGAGAGAGACGGACCGACTTGATATAGCTGTCAACTCGGCAGAACAGCCGCAGCAGCTGGTGTGGGTGTTCTATTAAGTTTTTGTTTTGTTTACTCCATTCTTGTTCAGCTCGGCTCACTTGTTGTTTCGAGTGTAGTGGCGTTTTCTCAGCCGCCAACCCGAAACGAAAATATCCGTTGAACGAACCACTTGTAACACGACTCTTGAAAGCGAAAAACACGAACACACCACCTGTCAGTCAGTCAGCCAGTCGCCGAGTTCAACAAAATTTCCAGATGAGAAAACTTTGTACAACGGACCGCGGTATAGACGAGAAAAACGCGAAGCGATGTTGATCCAATTCATCCTCGGAAAACTCATCCACAAGGAAGACTTGACGAAAGGTAGTTCTCCACCTATTCCTAATTCTACCTTCCACGTTCCCCCATTTCACTAATTTCCCTCTTCCCTTCAATTTCCTCGTTTTCCTCCTCCCCGATTCTTCAGATTCCCTTTCCCCCTCCCCCCTCTCCCCACCCGCCTCCCCTTTGCCCATTGCTCTCATTCTCCTCCTTTTCCGAATTTCTCTCATTTTCCTCCTTTCCCCTCTCCCCCTCGCTCCCTTTTTCCTCGTCAATCCCCATTTTCCCCTTCTCCTCCTTGAGCAACATTCGAATCGAGTGGAGGGCAGTCGGGAGTCGTTGGTCAGCAGGCTTGTTGACAGATCAGTCGGCAAAATCAATTGAACGCTCACTTACGATGTGGTCTGAGAGACCACGGAGTCCACGGAGTGATTGGACAGAGTCTGATGTCGCAACGAGTGGCCGCCACCTGTCCTCTGCATCGAGTGCAGGTGGCCGCCGATTGAGTGTCAGCTGGAAGCACCGACCGAGCGAGCGAGCTGCGAGAACGACTTGAACTGCAACCGATTTCGACCGCAATCAACATTATTTCAGATCCTTCCCGTCCTCTCTAATGAAGGAGTCTCCGAATCGGTACAGATCGCCCGGGTTTTCACCGTGAGACAGTTTTCCCTTCAGCCCCATCTCTACCGCAGTCAAGCGGACTTGAGAGTTCCACTTGAATTCCCTCCGAAGCCAATAATGTTCGTAAATTTTCCCGGTCGCACGACTGGTCGCTGTGTCCCTTCCGACCGCGTTCTTAGAAGAAGGTTCGCTTGAAGATTCCGCGACTGATACTGAGTACAAGTGAACGATGCCCCTCACGAGTGGGCAGACAAGCAGGTGCATCGACGGTTTTTTTTTGTTCCCCGCGACGAGAGGAAGGAAAGAAGGAGGAGGATGGTTCTCGTTCATTTTTCGTCACCGTGAGATGACGTTGCACGGGCCTGTCTCTTGCATTCCGAGCAAACGATAGAGGAGGAAAAAAAACGATGCGAAAGGAAACAAAGCGTCTTCCTCCCTGACGCGATGTTCGCCGATCTACGCCGTCAAACTCGTGGAATCGAACCGTTCATCTGCAGAAACCGCAACATCCACTGATGTAAGCCGAAGTATTTTGTATAAACTCAGAGAAAAAAACAATCGTCGGCTCAGCGGAAAACATCGGTGCGATACGAGAACGAGAAATTCGGTATGGATTCGTTTTCTTATCTCCTCGGAGTCGCTCTCTTATCTGAGAGTGCAGCGATCAAACTCGAATGATGGTTCAAACAGCAGCTTGCGATGGGTTCACGACGACATTCGAGGGTGCGGGAGAAAGCTGTTCGGTTTGCTGTAATCGCCGAGAGGAGAAACTCGCCAAAATTCTCGCGACCGTCATGTCGAAGCTGATTCGAGCAGAAACCAATGGAAACGTTGTTCATGATGTTAGCGTCAGCCCATTATGTTTCCAACAATCTTCTTCAATATCGCCTGAATCTTTCGGGAATTCCTACACCTCGACTCTCGACCTCCAAATCGTTTCGCAAACTCACCTGGAATGAAAATTGGATATGTTAGTTCCGACTGCAAGCGAAGAGAATCGAATGGAAAACGAGGTCACTCCAGAGAACACTTCCCTTCCCCAAACATACATGAATCGATAACAAGTTCGACTTTCGGTTTCTCTGGTCTGGAAAAGGCCCCAGAAGAATTCGAACTTTCACGACCTCACCTCCTCAGATGTCGGACGGAAAAGTGACGAGTGACTTCAAGAAAATCTGAGGAATTGAGACAGCCGGAGTTTCATGGGGCCGAGCTCGGAATTCCCTCATAGGAGCTGGTCGGCGTTCGATTTCTTCATCTTCTCGACATAAAACCGGAACCGAGACCGGAAACAAAGACGGGGCTCAGGCCACGGCGGGAGACGAAAGGAAAGGGGAAGAGTTCGAGAAGAGAACTCATGAAAAATGCAAAATCCCCACAAGAACCCGAAAGTCCGACGCTGCTGCTGTGAGCGTCCCTGTCGTTCGAGCATCCACCCACTCGCTCGCTCGCTAGCTCGCTAGCTCGGTGGTTCTACGCTGCGCTGATTTATTGGATGCGAGAGTCGAGCTAACGAGAGACTCCGAGTTCGGCTGGAAGAGAGATGGAGTTCGTGGCTCGCTGCTGAGAGATATTCGAAAAACTAGAAACTCCTCCTCGACCGGGCCAAACTCACTAACCAACCGGGATACGAGTCCACAAGCGGCAACTATTCGGCCGACATGTCTGATTCCTCAGCGAGCTGGCGGTCAGTCGGTCTGGCAGGGAGGAAGGCTGACTGGCTAAGTCCGCTCCGTTACATCGCCTGCTCGCTTTTATTGAGTTGACGTGAGCCTCTGGAAGCAGATCATAAATTCTCCACAACTTCTTCCCTCGCGCAGAAGCCAACGCTGGCTGGAGGGCGGGCGGATGTCGGACTCAACTCTGATACCCTTAAGCTTGTATTTTTTTCCACCGAAAGCCTCGAAGAGAAGAAACATTTTCGGCAAGCGAGATCAGGTCGGGGAAGAAATCGACGAACTCATACATTCATGTCTAAAACTGTCTCTCTATCGAAACTGGTCCGACTCGTAACGTTCTCGCAGTGCTCCCATCTCACGTATTTCAATCAGTCTAATGAGTCACTCTGTTGGTAAACACCAACAGCGGCATCTTCGGTTGGTTTTTGCGAGGGAATCTTAAAATTTTCATTGAGTTCTTCATCAGGATAGGCTCTCTCGAGCACGGAGCACGGACTTCGTTTGAAATTTCGAGAGCTCGAAAACATTTCTCGCTGGAGAGAGACTTTTGGGAAAGAAACCGAAACCGGGAATGGAAATGTCTCACTTGATGGACTCGTGGCATCGAGAACGGAAGGTCTAACGACGAGTGAGAATTTCTGATGTTTTGTTCCGCCCGGCCGAACTCGTGGACATGTCGTAACTTCGCCGGACTAATACTCGTCGTCGGGAAGTTCATAATGCATCATACGGTTATAGATTGAGGTCGGCTTTTTGTTTCGGCTACCATGTCTTCCACTGCCTCTGTGCAAATTATGAACGCGGAGCGAGGCCTGCTGAGTCCCATGATACTCACCAACACTTGCGAGCGAAGCGAGCTCCACTGCTGCCTCGAACGCCACAAAACAATGGAATGAACGCCCTTTTCCGCAGCATAACGAGAGCCAAACGGCTGCGGAAAAACTGCGGCGTCCCTGTGACTTGTGAGTCGCGAGTGTAGCTGTGTCAACCGAATGTCAACGTTAACTACGGTCCGGCGCGGAATTCGGGACAGCCTTAGAATATTTTGAGTTCCTCTTTCGGGACGTTTTAGAGTATTTACGGGCCCACACAATCAGAATCAGACTCCGTTGTTCGATCGAGAACGATTTCTTTGTCGAGTCGGAGGAATCTGCGTTAGTTGTTGATCCGGAAGATCACATTGTTGAACCTCTGTTTATTTCGCATGAATGAGCTCGCGCGACGGCGCGAATTTCAGCGCAAGAACATTTTATTCGCCTCGAGCCGGGGCCCTTCCTCCCTCCCATCGTGCAATGCTCAGACTCCCTCGCTTCCACCGCCCACAGTGACGGAGGCTGGAGATACTAATTGTGCAGAGTGCGAGCCGCTTGGTCAGCTTCTACAAAGAAGAAAAGCGGATCCGGAGCCTTGCTCGACGTTTGTCGGTTCGCACAACCTAATTTTACTTCTTGGTTTAATCTTAGCTCCGAGTTAATCTCTGATTGGGAGTCGCCCTCGGGGCGAACCCCAATCACTCACTCGAGCTGAAAACTCGCGCACCCTACGCTCTGAAGGCGACTGACAGGACGAGACGAGAGAAAATTCCGTCTCGTTGGCTCCTACCGCCGCCGTTCGTCCGAAAAATCTCGTCGGATTTGGGAGCGCTTGGCTGTTTGTTTGTTTGTTCGTTTTTAGTCAGTCTTCCATTTCCCTTTCAATTTGGCTCCGCAGATCCACGGAGTGCAACAACCCGCGTCAACTTGTTGTATGCAGCTCGAGTCGTCGTCGTTTCTGATAATTGCAATAATTAGAAAACTTCGCACCAGAGGAATGTCTGCAGGGCGTACTGCACAAAGCCTGAGTTGGACCTGATGAAGCGAGACCGACGAGGATCAAGCCCGTGCGGGAGCGCGACGCTGTGAATTCGACTTGTTCCTGTTCCGCTCCTTCTCCTGTTCGTCTCTCTCCTGAAACCTCTTTTAGCAGCAGCTGATGGGGACATAGCGTGCCTTTGTACACGAGAAGTACATTTCCGTGCAATAAACTTTATAACGTGCTGATCCACAGGTGCGATTTCAGCCGTTCTTTTATTGACACTTCCTTTGGTCTCTCGCTACAGAGCTTGGATCGGAGCAAGAGACAAGCTTCAGCATTTCCACTTCTCGGGCTCACAAAGCCCTTCGGCTCCAACAACAGACGTGGCCTCGAGCGAAATCTGTTCGAATTTCAGCATGACTGGTGCGAATACAAAGCGAACGATATCGCAACGGTTTAATCGACAAGGTGGCCTGGAGGTCAATGCACGTCCGCCTCAACGACGAATCCATATATATCGGCGGCTTGCTTTTCGATCGAGAGTCTCTGGTGGCGAGCAAGCGAACTTTTTCGTTCCCCACAAACTGAGATTTCCACGGATCATTAGGCGGCAGGTATGTGAGGCGTTTGGGATCACCGCCTGGTCGAGGAAACCTCGTCGGAAAGGGGTGAAACTGCAACATCGTGGAAAGGCTTAGTCTCGCCTTCTTGTTGGAAGCTGCTGTTTCGCCCTTGACCGAGCATGACTCATAAAGCCACCTGATCGTCCTCACTTCTCATCATGGGCGCCGGTGGACACCATGATTCTTGGTCGTGGCCGTTATCATCGTGCTCGTAGTTTTAGTATTAGAGAGTGATGCATACGAAACGGTTTGAGTTTGTTTTTTCGCCGAAAAACACTCAGTCAATCAGCTAACTCGATCGCTAACTAACGAGCCGGCCTTCCTCAGAGTCGCTATCTCCGGATAACTGGATGTGAATCAATCCGCTGAGTAACTGAGTAAGACTAATCTGATTGTTCGAGGACAACGAGTGGACACCGGACAGAAGCGTGACCGAGCGCACCCGCGAACCCACCAAGTGTGCGCGGAAGACACACGAACCGACACCTGACCGAACTTGGCACTTTGGCCGTCATTGAACGCCAGAGGAGAATGGAGCTCCCGGGAACAGAAAACGAAAAAAAAAAAAGAGAAAAAGCCTTTCCAGACCGTAGGGCCGTCGCAATCTCTGTCGTGTCCCGCTTTCATCCCAACGTTGTTCTGACTCCTCTCTTCGTTTGGAGTCGCTGACGTTGCGACAGCCTCGAGCCCGTCATCCACGTAAACTTCTACGGCGCGTCGCCGACACAACGACGACGAACGGAGTCACGACGAAAATACCAACGTTCTCTGAACGCTTTTTTTTCCCTTCTTGCGTGAAATCGATGGCGTGCCGTGGAATTCCTCTCGGGCTCCTTGTCCTCTTCAAAAATGTTTGCCCCGTTGTAGACTTCACTCCGCTTTCAGAGCCTGGAGGCTCTGTCGAAGCCGCTGTTCCAGTTTCCAATAAGCGTATCAGGAGCGCCGGATTTCAATTTGCCCTCGGCAGAGAATAAAGCTTTTCTCTCTTGCCTGAGCTGTCTGCTGGATCGCCCTCGAAGTCAATGGCTCGAGTGGGATTTGCGGAGAGTTAGATTTCTTGACGCTCCTGACGTCCTCGTTGACAGCGTTGCGAGTTCAACTGCAATGACGCCGGCTTCGTCTCCAACGGTGTCGTCATAATCGGATTCTCGAAACATCTCAAATGTAGTGGACGCGGAACCGGAAGCTGTCTTCTGGTTGTCGGATCGGAGGTAGCTAGCGACTGGAAGATTCGAGGAGGGTTGAAAAGCGAAAAAGAGGCAACGTGCGCTGTAGGAAAAGCCCAAAGAGTAAAGCGGAAAAAGGGGGAGTTTGTGATAAACTGCCCTCATGAATAAAACACTCAGTACCGTCCTCGAGGTGTCAGCCAAGCAAACCAACACGGGAAGACGGCCGCGTTCTCGTGTGGAGCCATCGCTCCTCAGTGCCGGGCATCGATCGTTGTGGGCCTGCTCGCGAATCGAGATGGCACGGCGATTCCGAAAAATATCGAGCTATGTATGTTCGTGGCTATCTGGAAGCTGGAATCGCTCGATACGTTCTGGTCTAGTCATCGTTCTCGAGCACCGACCGCGAAGCCAAAAAGCGTTCCGGATCGTTTAGTTTCTCCAAAAGTTGAATTCAGGCGCTAATTGGGAGCCGCGTTGAGTTTTCCGAGCCGTTGCGAATCGAGTTCCGTACTCGGTTCCAGTGGGAGGTCACGTTGCATTAAATTCCGCGAAAATCTCGCTCTGCGCTCTGATGCGCGGCTAGAAGGGCAAAACGAATCTGCGGATGAATTACTTGCATGATGGATGTTTCACGATTCGATTCGTCGACACTTTTCACTTTCGACGACTGGATTCCGTGAAAAGACCCGCGTTTCACGAAAAGCAGTCTCGGAGCTTCTGGAATCTATAGAGGCCCAGACAAATATCCTTCTATTTAAAACTCAGCGATGGTCTGGCACGAGGCGAGCCAGCCACTCAGGCCTGGCATCCGCGAAAAGAAAAGCGGGCCCCTCAATGCTCCCCGGCTCGGGTCGTGGTAAGTAGAAGCTTATCTTCTGGTTGTGTATTGCCACCAACTTCGAAACTTGACGAAAAGACCTTTAGCGACCACTTCGCCTGCATTGTTCCTTGCACAGAGATGGCGAAATCATACCAGAAAACGAAAAAAGAGATATTCGGCGTCGAGATGTCACGGAAAACGGATCATTCCATCTGGAAAGAGCTCAGATCGATCCATGAATATCCCGAAAGTCGTTGCCGATGACGAATATGAGAACGAAAACTCTCGGAATTATCGAAACTTCCTCGTTCGGCATGCTGCTGCACCCCATTCAGTTGGAGATTGCATCCAGTTGGAAATATGTCCTTCCTCATACTTAGATATGCATGCACGCCTCTATGTACTATCCGTGATCTCTCGGAATTCAGTGCATATTTCACTCCTTACTCTCATACGAACACTTTATATGGAAGCATGGAACCGTGTTGTAAATGTTCATGGGCCGCACCGAGTAAATATTTACCTATTTCGATGAGTGTTCCACTGCTTGCACTTCCGAGCCGTGATGGTGGGACTTCCAGTCAGATCACGCGAATGAATGGAAACGGTTCCACAGAGATTCGCATGACCTTCGAGGCAGAGAGTCCCCCCTCCCCTCTGGAGGTTGTTGGTGGGGCTCCGAATTTCTCTTTCAAATTTTGAGCGAGTGTCTCGAGTAGGACGAATATCAACCGGGAATTTCAAGACCGCTTTTTCGAGCCTGATAGATGTCAAATTGTATGTCTTGATAGAAGCGTTCCCCGCGGTGCTCTTGAAATTCTCATGAATTCCGTTTTTGAAAACGGCTCCTAGCGGATGCCTGAGACAGTCCCTAAAAAGTATATGCGCCATCGTAGACTCCCCAAAAGAGGTTTCACGAAATCCCCACGGATCCCCTTTGAAGGTCCTTGAATTCCAGGAAATGCCCCTCCGAATTTCTCAGAAGCCCCAACTCCTCTAGGAACGACCCCTAAACTTCTCCCTTTGGGCTCCCCCGATCCCTGAAAGGAAAAACCTCAAAGGTTCACTCAGACAGACCGGCGAACTCAGGAGACGACAATGAAAATACAGCTCTTATTCCGACAGCTGGGAACGGGACGTTTAACGCACAAAGTACAACGAACCCTGCAGAATGCTCTCCTTTTTCCCGCCTTGCTATTTACTCTCCATACCGGTTCTCCTTTTCCCCGACCACATAGTACGCACTGCGTTCCGCTTTCCCGCGCTATCTCTCTGCGTTTTCAACGCTCGGCCCCGACCTCGACGATCCAAAAGGGTGGGCATCGTACGTTTTCCTCCTCCATCCTTTTTTTGAAGCATCCTTATTTTTCTGCCCGAATTCAGGGTTGCTCCTGAATCAAAAACTTCCATTTCGCGGCCCAGACTCGTTGTCCTCCTTTGCAGAGGAGCTCCCAAAAGTCTTCAAACGCACATGCTTCTTTTTTACACCGGTGCAGTGGCCGGTTTCGCGTTGTTGCTGCCACGGAGGTTGTTGTTAGTGCCGGCAGCAATGGAAGTGCTGGCTGGTGGTGTTTATCAATCGACAAGAATAACACTTTGACAGCTGCTGCGGCTTTCGGTGCGGTCGCCACCGTGGACGATGGAGTGGTGGCCGAGCTTCTTCGTTCGATCTTCTCGTCTGTCGGCTGGGTGGTTGGTTAGTCCGCTTCGTCAATAGGTCGCTCGCTCGCTCGCCCAGTCTTAGAAGCACGTTAGAGGCCTACCATGCGATCAGACGACAGCGTAATCGTCGACGACAGTCAACGAGTGCTTCTGCCGACCGCCCCCACCGCCCCTTCCGCCGGTGCTGCTGCCGCCGATTCATGAGACCGCACTGCTCACAACATCGGCCGCGCTAAAAAGTGCTTAGCTGGTCTGTTTCGACCCGAACTGCTGGGACGCTTCATCGATCCGTGTTCGATGCCAATCGTTCCCTCTTCCTTTCTCGTCAGCTGTTTCTGAACCAGAACGAAGCCAGTTCATGAGCAAAGTGAATATCGGTCTTTCATATAATGACCCAAACAACGAAACTCAAATCGCCAACCGAAGTACTTATTGTCCCTCCAATTCCTCAGATCTCGAGAATTATTTTCACCCGTCACGAGGTTTGATCCGTGAAGGATTCCAGAATGAGGCGCACGAGATCGTGTCGAATAAAACGTACGGGGAGAGCTTCGAGAAAAGAGAAAAAGAATGAAATATTCGAAAACTGTCGGTCGCTCGGTCGGCTGCTTGTCGTCGGAGCCGCACGGACTCGATGAACGCAAAGGAGTGGAGCCTCATCCTTTTTCGTGGAATGGTCGGGAACATTTGTCCGGAGCTCTCGCTCTACTACAGCAGAATCAACGAGTGGACACACTAGTAAAGCACGAGATGGGAAGAGGAAAACGACTTGAGCAAATTAAGGAAGATGTCCTGTTTGTGTGTCCCGAGCTCATTCCAGAAATGGCTGTCCATTCGACGAATGCTGTCGACTCGAGTTGGATCCCCAGCTCGACTTCTAACGTTTTTCCTTTCGGTCCAAGAAACAGAACAGCCCATTCGGCCTCAGCCGGAGGTTTTCTCCTCAACTCCATGATTCCAGTAGTGTTTCTCGTCAAAGCTCGTCAAGTGCGCGACGAGTTTCCTGACGAGCTTCGTCGTCCACAGTGTGAATCATGATTCGGTCTGCTGCTGCACAAGGACTGTGATGATGAGGAATTCAAAAACCGGGGATCGAGTAGAGTAGGACAGTGGAGCACGAGCAGAAGGGCAGACAGTTAGCACTGCTTTGCTTGTGCGACCTCTGGACGTTCAGGCCGCATTTCTTCAGCACTCGAGAACGTCTTTTCCGGGCTCATACCGGGAGTTTCCGAAAACGTTGATTTCACTTATCGCTGAGCTTGAGCGATTGAATTTCCTGAGATGTATTAACAGAAGAAGCCCACGCGACAGCGCGCTGTAATTAACGCTCATCTGTTACTCCATAGTGAAGGAACGACGCCGACGCAAAAGTGTTCCGAGAACCTCAGTGAATGACCACTGTGAATATTCCGAGGGAAGTTTCCGAGAGCTCCATGCAAACTGCAACACGAACCGCACGTGCATGCTGCGTGCTCAAGCGCCGAACATTTATGGAAGCTCGCGCCGATCCTTCGCAATGGCGAAAAAGGAGAAGACAATTCTAGCGTGCTCTGCAGTTGCGCGGAGAGCGAGGCGAAACGAGCTTCGAAAAATGCGAAAAGTTATCCTCTCATATGCAGATCGATCGGAACGAGTTGGAGTTGGGTTTTTTCTCTGTCGAATCACTATCTAAAGCGACGATATGATCGTGTTCTACACGTGCCCGACGTTTAGTGCCAGAAAATTCGGGCTGTTTCCACTCTTCTTCCTCTTTTGGATTTTTTTTTGTGGATTTGGTAATGCAAACGATAAAGACTGTTAACGCAGACGCTTATTGGCACTTTTCAGAGTTGCTAGCCGAAACATAAAGGGCAGCATCCCTTTGAAGGTAAGATGTACGGTCTCGAGCGTCGCGATGTGAATGTGAATGCACTGCAGAGCAAAAATAGAGCCACCACTCAGCCAGCTAGTCAGTCGTGCAAACAGGCAGGAGATCGGGCGGACAGAAAGAGAAAGCAGAAAAAGTTATGACACGGATCCACGTGTTGTCGCCTTGTCGTCGTCGTTGTCTAGTACCGACAGGTCGGATCCTCTCCTACATCATACGGCGACGACGACAGGAGTGTCGTCGGACAGAGCTACGACATCGGTACTGAGGGGCCTTGTCCTGTTGTCTTGCCGCTCCCTGGTTCTTGTCTTACTTTCTTCTACATCGAATCGATCGGAATGGAGCCATACAGTGAAATGATTTTTGTTTCAAACCTAACTGTTCGTCAGCTCGCTTTCGCAACGAACGTATTTCTGAAGTTCCCTATCGCGCACACGTTGGGCTGTATGCCGTGTGAACGGATCGTGCGAGGTACACAGCCGGGGACAAACAGGCAAACAGCGCCGATAAAAAGACAGTCTTACGAGCAGAGATTCACACGGGTTCTTATTTACATTGGAGGTAGAGCATGCCCGGCATTTGCATCTGCTCGTTGGAATCGATAAAAGCCGAGTGGGTGATCGATCAACAGCGAGCGACGGATTCGTTTCGAAAAATAAAAAACAGAGAAAGAGAAGAGCACGACAACGTCTGTCGACCGACATCTTAATCAGCGCGCAGTGACATCGATGATCCGTCTGAAGCGAGGGATTTGTCGACGGCTGCGTGGAAAGAAAATTCTTCCGAAATACAATCCGGAAGGAGGACGATCCATGTATGAGGATCGGTCGAACGAGGAGCGACCATCGTTCATCAGCGGGAGAACTGGTTGCCAACTAGGCCACCGCGGAGCCGAATTCACTGAATTATGCAAATCATGGCCTGTGGAACTCTAACAGGCAACAAACCGCGGCAGAACTCGCTCACCTAAAAGGTCGCATTTGACGACACAGGTGGCGTCGCCATTTGGACTACTATGAAGGCAAGCGCGCGGTAGGCATCGATGATAAAACATTCGCGACACGACGCCGATCCTGGGAACGCCGTCAGATAACAGAATGCTTTCTATTTTGCTGTTGTTATCTTGTGAGCAATTCGCGGTTTATGGAACCCCGGCGCACTGTTACAATGATCGCCCGGCGTCTCGGTCCGTTTCCACGAAATTTCGGTCAAGGCCTAGCCGCGGATCCCTTGGCGCTTCCCGTTTTCCCAAACATAAAGAGCGATGTAGGCTCAAGAAGCTCACTCTTCAGAAAACAAGAATGCAGTTTTGTTTTTCAGATGGAATCGTTCCAAATCTTCACAAAAGTGAATGAAATGGATCTTGAATGTATGATAAGGCGAGCGGTCAAGATTTTCGTTTAAGTCTCTGAAGGCGGACGAGTCGCTTCGTTGATGTTGACGCGTATTGTCGTATTTGGAGCGATTGTGGCATTCGCGATCCCATGTCCGGATTAAGCGCGGCGGACCGAGCAAGCGAGCAGTTTGTTTAAATTCACCTTAAGCTGCTTTTCGGTCTTCTGTGGGATTCGGATTTCGTCTTTGATTTCGGTCACTGACTCCCATGGAACGATCTTCCACAACGTTTGTGACTTCAGATTCTCTTTTCAACAGTCAATCAGTCAACCCTTCTTTCTAGCGTTTTCCGAACTTTTCTCTTTCTCTTCCGAAAGCCCCGGCGGTTTTCAAGTTTTCCGCTCACTGTGAAGCTACGAAGTTTTTTCTTTTCTCTCTGCGAAACACACAAGTAGCGACAGCGTTTGGCATGAGCGATGAAGAGGGAGTTACTCAGAAGACGATCGTTTCAGCGAATTCCTAAGTTCAAAATGTTTCATTGTTAGACTGCTTCTATTCTCTCCGGTGTTCGTCTTTTCTCGGCGGTTGTTGGCCATACTCGAGGCAACCGCTTCGGTGAATGACTTCGAGGTAACGAGAAAGCTGTAAATTTACTTCTCCAACTCTTCCTCCGCAAACTCCCTCAGCTTCCCTCACCCGTCAAAAACTCCAAACACATAGCGCTACGTGTGTTGAAGCTCAAGTTTTGCTCTTGAGGTCCGTAGTTTGAAATTTATACTGTGAACCAGGACGCGCTCTGAATTCATTGAGTTCCAAACAATCGTTTTGGAATAATTGTTGGAAACTTAGTTCCCCACGAGCTCGTCGTTTCAGTTTTTCCTCTCTTATCGCTTCTTCAGCTCACTTGTTGTGCTGGATGTTGTTTTCCATTAAGCCAAATCCATCTCTGAGCGTCGACCGACCGACCGACCGACCGAGGCCGTTCGGGAAGTTACGTTAACACATCATTAACTCCGTGAGGGAGAATTATGTACGTCGATGACGTCAACGACAGCAGAATAGCCAGCACAACTGCTAATGGTGATTCCACATAACTGACCAGAACATATGTATGTACACGCTCACCGCCCGGAGCAGAATGTTTCGGAATTCTAAATTTTCGTTTCCAAAATGAACGCTTCAGATTCAACTTCGTTCCTCCGGCAAGTTCGTGGAAGCATCGGAAACCATAACATTCTCGAAAACTTTTGAACTTTGATGTCATGACCTCGCGATGTTTCTGAATTCAGCCTCCACCGAGTGTAGATATTTCCGATCATCGAAAGAATTCTAATTTCTCACAGAAACCGACCGAGAGAAGGTGCAGCGGAGACCTTGAAGTGGATATAGCGTCTTTTCTTGATCTCGGATCTCATGGAAAAAGCTTGAATCCGTTCCGGTCTAGATGGAATCCTCGTCTACGCGCACCACGGTGCACTAAATCAAGTCGCGTGTTCCGCTCGAGAACCTCTGTGTAATGTCCCTTGCCAAATCTCTAGACAGCTTTCCGTCTTCCTAACACTTTCGACAAAGTTGTTTATTTAATCGTCCTCGCTCCCACAGCTGCCGCCCCCGCCGTTGTCGCCCTGAATTCTCGATCGAGGAACGCGTGATTTTGATCCACCTTACCGCTGACTCCGTTGATCTCTTGTCGTTCATTCGTAACTCTGCGCTGGTCAAACGATGTGGGAAACGCCACAAAAGCAGAAGCAACGTTGTCGAGTGCCCTGACGACATCGTGATCTCGTCTCGTATAACGGAATGACCCTCTAGTATGACATCACCATCATAATCTCGTATGACTGAGATGCAGTCACGGAGCGGCGGCGTGCCATACGAAGCCAAGCGAGTGTGCGCATGACGGCGCTGATTTATTGAACAACAAATCACTTTTGCCATTTTTCTCACCGAGACTCCTTCACGCACATGCAATGCTTCTTCCCTGGATGTAGGAAATCATTCCGCCTCGTGGGGCGTTTCGTTGTTTTCCGTCTTTTTCCACAACACCGGGGTCTCAAAACTTCGCCAGAACGACTTTTGTTGCACGCAGCAAAGTTTTCGCCGAGATCCGATACCCGAAACTCGGAGCCGGAGGCGAGGTCCTAACTTACACCGCGGACCTGTGCGTGATGGGATGGCGGAATGCTCCAACTCAGGGTTGATGAGTCGTCGCGAGTTCACTGTCATATCGACCAAGCGACCAGCCGAACAATCAATCAAACTCTCTCGCTTTATCACAGACCGTAGGAGAAACAGATTATTCTTCCCTCCGAGAACTTCGACGTTGCAATCCCTCCGTGATGACGAGAGAGGCGGTGGCGACACTCGTTCTCCCCTCCCCCCTCCCCCCCACATTCTCCGCTCGTAAAAAGAAGAGCTGCTTTATCGGTTTCACGTAACTATAGTGGGGGAGGAGGCGTGGGGGTGGCAGGGAGGACGAACGGGTGTTATCGCTGTGCCTTGAGTTGCGTCGTCGCTACGCCTCGCCCTCCCACCCTCTTGTCGATCTCTCTATCGTGCATGTTCGTCGTACCCGCCTTCGTCATGACTACCGCGGCCGCCGCCGCGGTACCTCCGCCACCATCAAGCTGCAATTACGTGCTAGGCTTGGAAATCAACGAGGCCGGTGGTTTCCGTCGCGATATCGCTATCGTAGACGTAGACAAACCGCTTCGCGACGAAAAATCAAACAGGACACGACAACTTTCGATTCTCTCAGGGAGATCTTCTCCACCGAGCGCGGGCGTTGATTTGAAGCCGAAGTTTCCGAGCGCGAACGAAATGCGACCGAAACGGAAGGACAGCATGAGGTCCGGGGACACGGACGGCCGTGAGGACTGAGCTGGACTCAATTATTCAGATCTTTGCAGTTACCGTCGACTCGTTAATTAATCGCTTACGATTCCAAGCTCGGAGTGAGTTGAAATTATTCCGCGCTTCTGTCACGGCGAGAATACCCTCGTGCTGGCGGTTACACGGGCAGATTGCTGTTCGGGATCTGCTTTTGATATCGTCGTCCTTCTGTCAGGGAAGCACGCAGACGGACGGGCGGATGGGCGAGCGAGCAGTCAACCAACCAGCCAGCCAGCCAGTCAGTCAGTCGGTCGGTCGGGATGGGTGGAATCAGTAAGTTGACAGTGAAAGATTGCAGTGTAGCCTGGCGTAAATCTGTCGATGCCAGATGATGATACAGTTGCGGATTCTTTGCCGGAGCCTCTGCCGGACGTCCGGTCAAGGTTAAAAACGGCGTCTCATCCGTCTTCAGGTGTCCAGACCGTCCTGCCGCTGGAAGTCTCGGTGCCGGCTGTGAGTGTTCTGGATTCGTTCTTCGTCATTGATTTGCAAGTTGCTCGTTCCGCCTCCTGAAAGCGTTTTCAGCTTCTTCCCCGGGAGTCTCTCTCCTCCACCTCCACCGCCAGGGGAACAGACCTGCGAGCTCTGAGCCGATTCGATCTCCGAGGACAGAGAAAAGTTTCCGAATTCAGGAGCTTGACGAACAGAATCTAAAACACTCTCGAAGAAGTCGCGTTGTGTCTTGCAGTCTCTCTCCGAGTAGTTGCGCTCGGAACGTTCTCTGCGATCGTCTAACGAGAGTTCCAAGCGGACTATGGGAATATTGGAAAGCGATGCGGAGCAACTGTATATGTATGTGTGTATACCGCCCCCGGCAGGCATGCCAGCCCGATCTATTTAATTATATCGGCAGACATCTGTGATTGGACAACAACTCCTCTCTTTCAACTTGTTGACTTCGGACAGAGTCGGACGGGAAGTGCTTCCAACCAGGAGACAAGTTTTCGCTCTTCGACGTCTTGGAGAGGGCGCGAACACTTTCGCCCGATATTCTCGTGACGCGAGTTATCGAACGTTCCCAAGACCTACTCTTCCGTATGCGCAGTGAACTCTTTCCTCGGAACCCTCGGGAATACTCGCTTTCACTGAACGCGATGCCGGACCATTCGGTTGAGAACTTTTCGATTCAGAGGAAGAAAACACCCGAAAAGGAAAAGGGCTAGAAACCATCTTCGGGGACACGTGTTCCGTGGAACGAGTTAAAGTTCGGGGCCAAAAACGCGGGAAAGGGGCTTTCTTATTGTTAGCTGTGGACCTTGTTGTGGCTTTGTCCGAAACTCGCTTCGATCGTTCACCGTTTGAAAGCAGTTCACTTGGTTCGTCCGTTATTCAGTCGACTGCGCTAATGGGAAGAACGTATCCACTCGCTCTCGATCGGTTCCACTACTGTAGATGGCCGTCGTCGCAGCAGCAGAAGACGACGGAGAGGAAGAAACAAAGTCCGCGGAAGCTCCCATGAGCATTTGGGACCAACATGATGTTCTTTTTTCAGCTGCGTGGCTTCTCTGGCAATCAAGAAGAGCAAAAGTTGATTAAAGCCGGCTCCTTGCTCGCCTGTCCGTCTAGCTGGCGGCTGGCTTGCAAGCGAGTGAGCAAGAAAGCCAACGTTCATCTGATTATATTAGCAGGGTTAGTAACAAGCCAGGTTGCCCAGGGGCCCAGGTTGGAGGTTTCGGGGCTAGCGTCAACTTGATCGTCTACTCTTGCTCCTAGAAGCCCAGCAGACCGACGGAACAAAGAATTAACCGACACAAGATTACACGCGGCCAACAGCAGTGAGATAAGAGGAGACGCTGAATTCGATGCGATCGGCGATTCGTCCTTTGGTCGAAAACTTGGAAACTTTGTCGGAAGCACTTTTTTGGTCGAGGGCTACGGTTCGGCTGCGAAGTGAACGCCGCGTGCACAGATTATTCCGTCGTGCGGCCATGCAAATATTGGCACGACTCAAACCGGCTCGAGGCATCTCGTTGTCGGATCCAAACTCCGGTTCCAATCAATCGGAAATCTCCAAAGCTTCCGAGCGCTCGAATGATGTTAATTTGAATCGCCCATGCACGATGGGCTCCTTAGCGCTGACACGCATCGGTATTAACGATTGGTAATCTGCGAATTTTCCGCTGACTCATCACCGTCCTTACCTCGAAGAAATCTTAGCGGGAAACAAGTGTTGCCAAGGCCCAAAGACGTTCGAAGCGGGTTTGCTAAGCTACGTTGATGACGGTCTGCTCAATGGAGTGTAACCCTTCAAACTTTGGCGAAAAGTGTGGCAGGAAGGAACTTGGTGTTTGCCTTGATTGCCAACAGAACGCTGTCGCACTCGTTCCTCAACCGTTTGACGTTTCGTTCGCCGAGGATTTCAGAATCGGTTCGTCGAGACAACACTTTGTGTCCTGCCGACCTGTCGCGTTGCAAATAAACAAATCATTACTCTCTTTTTTATGATCATGAGGAATGATCGACTTGAAATCGTAGAGAAGTGGTGTCTCCCAATGAGACATTGTCCTCCAATCGGAACGAAATCGAAGATTCCGTTTTCCTTCAGTCACTGAGGTCATATTTCCCTGCATCCTCACGACGACGTACCCTAATGACCGTGTTCTTCATTCCAAACGAGAGTCGAGGAAATCATCTGAAGCTCACCTGGAAAGAGAAGAAACCACATTAGACTTTGGCTTACAGCCTCCGTCGGTTATTTCCTTTTTTTTTGTCGTAGAAATCGGGCTCAGTGGCTTCGTGGTGAGACCAGGAGCCTGAACTCGGAGAGCACCGGATCGACGTCATTGCTGAAAGGAAATCGCTTTTCTACCGCCGTTCCCGTTCGATCTTCTATCAAACCCGGAGGCTCGGTGAGCTCGATCCCGTTCCGTGAAAGTTTCTGTTGTTCTTTCCAGAACTTTGCCGTTAGTCGATCGATTCCAGAAGAACTCCGTTTACTCAATCCTCGTCTGCTTCCCGCAGGCTCGATACCCGGAGCTCGCATCAGTTTTTCCAGAAACCTTCCCAGGACTTCTGAACGAGCTTCCCGATTCAGTTCTCTTCCTGATCCTGATGAAAATCATTTCGGAGAACAGAGGACAAGCGACAAACGTTTCAGGCCTTTTCCTGTCGCTCTGTTCGGGCTCCGTACGCAAGTCTGTCCGATCTGCTGGACAGTCGGGTGGATGACTGACCAAGAGAAATCTGTTCCACCAAGGAACACAAGCAAGGAAAGAGTAGTTTTCGTCGGAAGGAATGGCTCGTACACTCTGTCTATTTCGCACCACGAACGGTTTTCAGGAACTGAAAATGCACTTCGTAGTCGGCTCCTTCCTCTTGGCGAAAGCCACTCCGTGCTCGTCTCGAGAGAAAAGAGGAGCAAAGTTCGAGAGGCCGGGAATTCGAAGTAGAGCTGGAAAACTTTGCAGGTGCGGAGTGAAAACGGTTCATAGAGCAGGGGCGGAGTTGCGCGACGTAGACATCCACGAAGCCGTGATTTACTATGCAAGCGATGGGACGACGTTCGTCCTCAAGGGTTTGGCGAGTAATGGCAAGTGACGGCAAGCGAAAACGAGTGCCGTCTCGCAAAGCGGACGAAAGAGCAGAAGCAGAAGAACAGTTTAGTTTCCAAGTCAGATTCCCCCCCCCCCCCCCCCCCCCCCCCCGTCCTCGACTCTTGGGCTGTTTCCAAGATGCGTATCTGGCTTGCTGACTGCTCGGCTGCCTCCTGAGTCGAGTTCACCCGAGTCGGTGTCTGAATCCTCCTCCTTCGACTCGCCTTCCTGCTTGTCCTAAGTAAGCCGCTTGCTGCAACCGTGCAAGTGGAATTCATGTGAGGTATTGTGCCCGGCGTTTCCAGAACGACGAGTTATACAGCAGCTGTTTACATGGCAGCTGCAAAATTCGCCGACCTTCATCTGCATACATGGCTCGACATCTACGTGGTCAGAATCGTTGACAAAGGAGCGCTACGAGCAAGATATTCGTGTTCCGCACACTGCTATCACCGGCTGTAGTTGCTGTTGCGGCGTGGCAAGTGGTTTTGGTGATACTGCGCATCTGGAGCCCGATTGTCGTCACCTCGGTTCCGAGCCCGAGGCTGATCACTTCGAAAATTTCCGAAATTTCCACGTGTTCCAACTGGAAACCACGTTCGAAAACATGGCGAGCGAACTGATATCTGGAAACTCGTTAATACGAAAACAGTTCGTCAGAATTCCACCACCGCCTCTCGTCGTGTATACCTCCTACTTCACTTTTTCAGCCAAGTCTACAATCAGCCCATTTCGCTTGTGCTCTCCTTCCTTTCCTCCGAGCTTTCCGCTCTATTGGGCTTTCTCTCGAATTCGAGCGAAAAAAAGAGCCTCGAGGTTTTCCATATATGGCATTTTTCCCTCGCGCCGCATTCCCCGGGGTTCTGCTCCACTTGAAGCCCACGATTCGCGGAACAGCAACAACTTGGAGGAACCGAGGAAGTCTTGCCTCAAAATCGAACCGAAATGCTCATTTCGACTCCGAGATCGCTGTTTCTGCTTCCGGATTACTAAATTCGTGAACCACATTTCCAGAATCTTTCGCTCACTCGACTCGGGCATCCGATACCTTGTCAGATGTCGGATAGCACGGAACAGGAACACCGTGAGGGACAGTTGTTTCGACTTGTTCCGCGGATCCCTGTCAAGTTATAATGATGCCGACAAGGATGGCAGAGCGTTGCAACAGTGTCTTGCGAAGAAGAGCGAGGAGAAGAGAAAAACACCGGATCTAAGCTCCGGTGTAATCCTCGCAGTTGATGCGGCCAGAGCAACTCCATAGTTACCTTCTTCATCTTCGTTGCGTGTTTCGTTTCTCCGAGCTCGCAAAGATGACGAAACATACTCTGCTCAGCTCGCGGGAGTCGGCTCGATCGGCAACATACTTTCAGAGAACAACGCTCCGAGCAGAGCTGGCTGGAGGCTATAAAACAATGCATGTCCGTTCAGAAAAGCTTCTACACAGCCCGAGCTCTCTGCCGTAAATCAAAGAGAGTTCCATTGTAGAAAGTGGCAAGCGGGTAGGGTGCCAACGAGGCTCTGAGCAAGTGTTGATCAAGACAGACAAACCGGCGCCCATCTCATCCACGCGAGCTTGACAGCTGGCACAACTGCAGCGATGGCTTCTCAACGCAACTCTATTCACGATGAAATATCCTCCCAACCTGAGTTTCGAACACCGAGCTCACTCGATCAGAGCCGGGACGTGAATCCGGCAGCCTTGGACGAGTGGATCGTTATGGATTCGTGAAGGTTCGCGGATCTCTTGCCGTCTTCTCTTTTCGAAAGGAACTATCGACACAAAGTACCGCTTCCCCGATGTGAATAGGGTTTTGAAATCCTCGGGAACGGGGAGTTCTTCAATCAAAAGAACCCTCAGCCTAGACGCGAATGGGCTATACAAAGCTTATCCTTCTTCTTTGAGAGAGATAGAGTTGAGGAGAGGAGAATTAAATGTGCACTTCACACGAAGGCTTTGTAGTCAGAAGATTCCGTATTCTGTTCGGGCGGGAGTACAGTCCGTCTGGATTTTAGTTTCGTTGTGTCTGCTCATTGCACGCTTAGCTGATGTTCGGCCGACGGTCTAGCGGGACTCGCAGCCCGCGGGAATTTAAATTCAATTTTCAAGGTGGTCATGCGGCAGAATAGCGCCCCGGGCTGCTCATTAGATTTCGGCACGCTGGAGCCGAAACCCTAGCAGCAAGTTCACAATCCGTACTCTTCATTCGCGGCACATGCGCCTGCCTAACGCATTCTTCAAATATACATACGTTCGATTCGGCGCGATCAGAGATAGTTATCTATGCTCTCTCTAACACGTCAGTTGTTGTTCGTTTCTGAATAAGAGGTATCGACCGGAGATGAAAATCGAATCGGGACCGAGTGCCCGCGAACATTTTCGGAAATGGAACAAGGAGAAGCGAAACTGTGAAGAAGTGAGACCCCAAGAATACGCCTGCCGTCCGTTCCGCTGACCGTCAGCGGGTTGACATGAAACAGAGAAATCGACGGACGGATTTGGACAAATATTCTGTTCTATCTCTCTGATACGAGGAGTTAAATTTTTACACAGAGCGGCGCCCGGGTCCCAATTTCGTTCTCTTTGCGGGCCCGTCTGTTTCCCTTTTCCTTCTTCCAAAAGCTCACTGGGAGCTAGCCATGAGCTTTTTCTGTGCTCGGTCCTCTTCTTCTTAGTCGTCGTTGTCGTTTTCGGAGCGGGCTCTTTTTCGCAGACGTCGATACGCAAGACCCGAGAGCCGAAATCTCGACCGTCGGTCGTTTGGTCTCCTGAACGGCCGACCAGTCCGGACGAATGTCTTGCAGGACTTCCGCGATCGCGCAATGGTTGACTCTCGATGAATCTCGCCGATACAACTAAGCTAATCAGGAAGAACTCATTCAGTCGATCTAATGATCGAAGCCAGCCACAAATCATCGCCGTAAATTGGAACCGCCACTCCGAGGGTCCTTCAAGCTCTATTGGAAACACTCGAAGCGTTTTAGATGGTGGCATTGAACCCTCTGGTCAGGCGGCCACCCGCCCGCCCGCCCGCCAGCCAGCCGGCATCAGCGAACGAATCAAGGAAACTTGTTTTCGCTTCTGTTGATTGGTTTAGTAACATTTTTAAAGAGTTCTAGAACAATGGAAATCGTTTCCATGGCACCGGTCAGTGATGTCCTCATAAATCAACGCCACGAACTTCTTCTCTGCGATCTTTCGGATTGCCAAATGGCGCTGAATCCGCGACCTAGTGAACGGCACAGAGAACGAAACGAGACGAAGATTGAAAAACTCCATTTCAAGAAAACTGATGATGAATTCGAGCCCTCATGAGGGAGCTGTGAAATGTCGGTCGAGGAAAACCAAGCATTTCATTTCGATTCAATTCTGTGCACGTGCCACCGGAAATACCGTTCCTAAACGCGATCTGCGATTTCGGAAACGCGGAAAGCTCATTAGAAGTCGAAAATAGAGAACTTCCAAAGTCCTAGGAAATTCGATCGCGAAACTTCGGAAAAGAACCGATGTTGAATATTTCGTGTAGAACTCAATGGCGGCCAAGTCGTACGAACTCAATACGAAAATAGTTCGTGGAAATACGAGCAGCCGTCGTCTCTGGTCGCGACGTTTGCAAAAGAAACGTTACTTTGTTGGGTCTAAATCAACTCGGCACGAAATCAAGACTGTTTTCCTTTCTCGGCGCTGGCCACCGGCAAACAGCAAGCCAACCAATGAGACGGGAACTTGCAAGCGCGTGCGCACCGTACATTCACGCTCCAGACAGTTATTTATTACGCCGCGCCGTCCGTGTCGGAAGCGTATGCACATACGGACGTAGAGAAACTTATGTCGTCGACCCTACGTTCATGGGGTCGGTCTGACGGAGGTGCACCATGAACGTCAACCTCAATGCTCCCTCAAGGTGTGCGGAACTTGTTTTTTTTTTTGTTGCGTCTTCCTGCGCTACCGTTCTGCTGCTTTCTTCTCCAAGAGGAAATGGCCCCCTGACAGGTTTTCCGGCCGAGGAGGAGATTCCGTTGAGATGTCCGATGAGCAGAGCATCCAGAGTCGGCTCTTTGGCTACAAGAATAAGGTAGACGAATAAGGTTACACGGAAGACCCATTAAATCATTGGGTCGGGTGTTCACAATGTGCGTTGCCGCAAAAACTCTGCGCACGGCACTGGAACAACTCCCTTCACGCAGCTTCTCGTGCCTGGTCGCTCACAAGTACCAACCAGCAAACCTCACCCACTACGGGATCTACCGCGTCTTGCAAAGAGGTGCACGCTCGGGTAATGAAATTGCTCCTTTGAGAGCACCGAGTTTGCTGTGAAGAGAAAAGATTGGATTCGAGACAGTCACGCGTGGAAGGAGGAATCCGCCGAGGGAACTGTTTGATTGAGATATCGGGAAAAACGGCGACTTGCGATACAGTTTTCCGATGAAAACTCAGTAAAGGTTCCATAACTTCATTTGTTTTCGTTCGTCCATCTGCTCCGATGAAAATTTGCTGATTTTATGTTATCGTCTGCCGTTAATTTCTGATTTCTGTGCAGCCGTTAGTTCGTGATCCGACCCATCTGCCACAGTGGATCACGAACTTAGCTTCAAACCCGGTGCGCAGCTCGCTTGAACGATGGTTCGTTCTCGAGAGATTTTTCTCGGCTCTACGGGAGCAACGCTGAGATCGAAGAACAGGACGACCTCAAGTTACCGTTTCTGGTGAGAAATAGGAACCCTCAAACTTTGCCTCAAGAATCTCGCGTTGAACATCATCTGGATTCAGCTGAAAATGGGAGAATTTCTGGAGCGGTTCTCTGGAAACTTCCGGGGTATTCTAGTCACGGGATGTCTCACTCATGGGTTCTTCTGAAGTGTAGACATTACAGAATGTGGTCTCAGGGATTCCCCTGCGCGAGCTAATCGCAATCGCAAACGCAAACGAGCGAGCGAGCGAATCGATTCCGCCCGAGTAAATGTTTCAGTGAATCGAAGCGGAGTCAGCAATGAGTTTCGTTACAAACGATTGGTTCTTAACCCACGGAATCATCTTCGCCACGAAAGGCGGTGAACCATTTACTCGTGTGGTGGCACGTGGGGCGAGCGAGTCGATCTTCGATGAGCGTCAACCAAACGACAATTACAGCGGCCGGCTCACTCACTGACGGAGGCACGCACGGAGTCGAACCACACCTTACTATTAGTTTTTCTTCTGCGGGTGATACTGCCACCGGTAGCCATGACTCGCTCTTAACCGAACCTTAAAAGTGCATCAATAATATCATGCCAAAGTGTATGATCACAGCTCAGCAGTTCATCTGACCGAAGCAGTCGTCGCAAATCTTCGAAAAACATGAAAAAAAATACACTTCAAATTTAAGGGAGAAGTACCGTGAACTTTGATGATAAATTCTGTGTGAGACGACACTGCTCAAGTCGACAGACGGCTTGAGACCTCGAAACGATCGAAATAACTTCGCCCAGAAACTCAAATCAGATACCTTCTCAAGTGATCCCAAATCCACAGACGCTTCGTTTGAACACTCCGAGTCGATGTCGTCAACAAAGGAGATGTTGTGAGATGACTACGTTTTCTGAATCGACCAACCGTTCTGCCAACCTACATCGGACTGGGATCGTTCAAGTACGCAGATTTCGGTTCCAGTTGAGAAGTCGTGTTCATGATAACACGACTTCTTAGGCGATCAAGATAAGACGGTGTCAGTTGAACAATCTGAAGATTATCGAATCGCCGAGCCGTTCCTCTGATGGTTCTTGAATGAAGCGTTCAAATGAACGTTGACGCAGATCTGGATAAATCCACCAACTAGCGTTGTTGTGTTGTTGTGTCGTACAGTGAAGCTCTTTGTTTTGTTGGTGCATCAAGGAAACAACAGTGGGAGGAAAGAGAACAAAATACAATTCCACCCATGCGGCAGCGGACTTCGCATCGGATTTCGGATCTTTCTCTTCGCACTTCATTATTATTCAGATATATCTGCTCTCGCGAATGTCATCACAAGCGACCCCTGTTCTTCATCGAAACTAGGGTGCTGAACCCAGCTGCGAGCCCCTCTCTCCATCGTGAAATATTTCCGCATCAGTTCCCTCAATCTTCCGAACTGAGGGCGAATCCTGTGGCAGTTTGTTCATGGGCCGATTGATGCAATTCATTCTCTTCACAGGGTTTCTAGAAACCAACTGTGTTCCATCAATCTTCCCGAGCGGTTCCTTTTCAGACTAATTGTTGTTGATTTCCGTTTTCACTGTCCTGTCCGGTTGAAGGATGCATTCCCTCCGAATGAGATTTTTTCTCGAACAACTGTGCTTTAGATGTTCAAAAACGGATGTTTTCAAACCACCATAAATGGTACAGTTCTGAAGTTTCCGGGTGCCAAAATGATGACGTTATATGAGATATAGTCAGTTGAGATCCACACCAATGATGAGCTCACATCAATCGGTGTTCATTCCGTCTCCACCAGAAAGAATCGATCTAAATTGACCGATCATTCCCAACCATTGTAATAATGGCTCATCCAATGGCGGCCGGTGTAGAGCTGATACTTCACGACAATCATTGTGGAACTGTTTAAGAACTCATATATTTAAGGGCGCCGTATCCGTGCCGGGCACAGCCGAGAAAGAGGAAGAACCAACCGACGAATTAAATATCTCACACATTCTCTAACGAGGCGATCTTGCTTCGCGTTTTCTCATTTCAATTAATTTGAGGCCAAACTTAGCGGGCAGTTTAGCAGAAGTAGCGAATCCAACCACCTGTTAAAGCAATATCGTAAGCGGCTATTAGGCCCACGAGCAAACCCTTCGGAGGAGGCGACGCGACGCTCCCTAAAAGTGAAACAAGGGCCCAGAAACTCGACGAAGCCTCAGTAGACGAAGTCCGACGAACCGCCAAGAAGACTGAAGAGACGCAAAACGTCAGAGCTGGTTCAGATTGTGAAGCTAAAAAATCCAGGGGTTATCACTCCCCAAGAACGAAGGCACCTGTAACTTGGGATTCAGCTGTTTGCAAAGTCGTTTAGAAGAGTCTTGAAGCGAAATCAGGCCAGAAAAAAGCACGAAGTGAACGGAAGACCAAGGTCGTGAGAGACTGGAACGGTAAGTATCTGTGGAGCAACTATCAAGGTGGAAGCGACGGAATCTCGAGTGTCTCCGGCATCGCGACTCCTGAGCTAAAATGCTCACTAATTGCTTTGGCAGTTTTCTTCTGCAGAACGAGCGCAGCGTGAGACAAAAAACGTCGCAGTCGTGAACAGCTTCGCCGTTTGAGACTTTTCGGCGAAATCACAGCTCTTAGAGAGACATTCCTGTCTCCTTCCGCATCCACCGGATCACCTGAATCTGACTCTTGCCGATTATCAACATTTCCTTCGACTTCCAGCCAGACAGTCCGCAGGTTCGTCTCTAAACAGAGCTCACTGCGATACAGAAGCTAGCCTTTTAGTGCCAAGATGTTAAGGGCGTCATCTACGGCAATGCTACGAACAAGGTAGTTTTTCGTGGTCTGTTTAGTCCACCTGAGTGCCTGAACATCTTTCTGTTATTCCAGACACTGGTTCAGGTACTCGTTTTGTGAGTAGGAAGGGACTCGGTGGGTAGCTTCGTGGGTTGGTAAGTGACTGAGTGGGTGGTCCGGCGGTCGGACGGACGGACAGTCGGTCTGTCGGTCGATCACTTGCTCAGTGCGTCTGGCGAAGCTCGGCACTTGATAGAGACTAAGATAGCGGACTAGACTCGCGGTAACTGGCGTCCGGACGACGCAGCCAAGCAACCAGCCGACCGACAGACAACTCGGTGAGGAAACAACGGAGCCTGGCACCGCACACAGAAGCCGAGAAGGCAAGGAAGCCGAAGGCGCATTACTCCCTCAGGGAACATTGCGAGGAACTATGCAGCAAGCCAGCCGGCACCAGCTACCTCAGCCAACCTCACCAACCAACCAACCAAGCGGGCAGATAGTCAGGAGCTGGCGCGGAGCTCCTGGCAACTGGCGGTCGAGAAATGCCATTGGTGAACATCCCTCGACCTGAAACCTGCGAACCAGCTTAGGTTGGGCTTGATTGCACGAGAGCAGGACCATGGAGGTAAATTCACATCGGTTCCAAGCCGGTTTTCCTCCCTCCGATTCCTGGTTGCCATCCTCCTCTCACCTCACACCGTGGCCTAGAAACCGAAGAGCTTCCCCTGATCACGTTGAAAACAAAAGGATCGCCAGGAAGTAAAGCCATGGCTTTCAATCCTGGAGTGGCACTCTGCCGACGAGCAAGTAGCCTGACGTTCCTCGCCGATGCTGGCGTCGTTGTCGTGGTCGAGAGAACGTGCTCTCAGATTCTGTCCGTGGGGAGATAGCGCGACAAGATTTCGACAAGCGGACCTTCCTCCTTGCCCACGCACTGGGCAGGCCACGAACAAACCGGCCGAGCGACGCACGAACAGGAAGACGAGCTTATTCGCTCCTCTAGCTATTTGTTTCCCGCGTCTTCCTGCTGATGCTGCTGCTGGCCAGCATCAAGACTGGTTACAGGTGCATACAAGTTGGCCAAAGCCGTTGGGCAGTGGGTGATACAGTCGTGCAACACGTATCTTCCTTGCACAAGTGGATCCGACTCGTTTTTTTCGTCGAGTACCTTTGGCTAGCGGTATATTCGAACACAAACGATCACAAGTGGGTTCCGTAGGTCACCTTTCAGGCAGCTCCATCGAAAGGTTCCACCAAGTTCGATTCGGGTTGCCTCACGGATGGAAGAGACAAAACAGAGGGGCGGACGGCTGAGGCGAAAGGCCAACAAGGCAAGAGGGTAAAAAGGCAAAAGACGGACAGGTTGATAGCAGGCATAAGAAACTTCTCCTCATTGTGCTTCTCGTTGTACTTCTTCTGTCCCCGAGGGCTTCTGATCGCTCGTTGTTTAGACATCGCTGTCTAGGGACAGTTTGCCTCTCGTGGAGTTCCTTTGCTCTGCCCTATCAGACATCAAAACGTCTATCTATCTATCGGTCCATGCCTTGATGCTTCCCCGCCACGCGTCCACTTCTTGTTCCGCTCCTTATCTGTACCCCACCTGACGTTCAAGTGGTACTCTTATAGTTTGCAGAACGAGATTCAAATCCAATGCTCATTCAGCCTGATATCCCGGATCGATTCGTCCTTCATTCTGGAACTACTTCAGCCGTTTAGGTAAGGTTAGGCTCCCCTGGAACATTGAATGCACGAGCAGCCTCAACCTTCCGCGACGGATGTTTTGAATTCACCAACGCAGCAAACGTTCGATCGCTCGGCGGAAGTTTGGCAGAGTTCCTTCGCGGCTTCGTACGAATAGGCCTTGTCGTTCTTCGTCAAGGTCGTCGTCCTGGACGTTGGCGTTAGTGGTAACCGTGGCGGCGAGGGAGCGTCAGCAGATAACCTTCAGGGAAATCAGGCTTACTGCACTTTCGGACGGACTCTTCTACTTTTGCGGCGGACGCTCGCTTTCCAACGAAAAGGGAGACATGGCGGCGAAGAAGAGTGCTCCAGCGAGACGAAAAACCATTGAAAGTATAATGCAGTCATCCATCCACGCCAGAACCTATTTGTACGATGCAAAAAGTAACATTATTCATTACGACTCGCATCGGGTTAGGGAAAGGGAAGTATTTTCTCGTTTCATTGTTGGAATGTCTCGCGTTGTCGCCGGCTCCACCTCGAACTCATGCCCCATGGATCCTAACAGGTGCCTCGGACCTTGAGCCTCCTGGCAGTGAAGAAGTAGAACATCTTTCTTGACGAGCTTTGGTCGAACTTTGGCAATCTTCCTCGGAGCCCGGATCGATATTCAAAGTTCTCGTTCCTCACGACTCTCAAGATCGGATCTGATGGCGTTCCGTCAAGACAGCAACGAATCAAACAGTGGAGCTGTGCTCTTTCATGAACGAAATATCGAGGTGTGCGGGGCCACGTTCCAGGGTGTGCCTCGGCCAGAATCAACAAGTCCAAGCAATAGTTATGCCGACTCCCAAAGCATTCGTGAAGAGCTGAATGAGAGCAAGCATCCGAACGGACGCATGTTGTCTTGTCGCCTCAAAGATCCGACAAAATGTTCTGATAGTTTTTCGAAACATTTCCTTTGAAATTGAGATTCCTGTGATATCAAATTCCAGACTAAGTTTCTCTCGCAGGAACATTCGGACTCGCTTTGGTTAAGGCGGAAGAAACATTTGCTTCTCGTCATTTGATGGAGATTTACTTCTCTCTTACTCAAGCCCTGTGACCATTGGTAAAAGTGCAGCAATAGAAGCTGGCGTGGATGCAGTGGAGAACAGGGACTATGGCGCTCAGAATTGTTGTCGTTACAGTGGCTGCAAGATGGCTCACCTAAGGAAACGGATGGATACTGTTGGTATGAATTTACATACGCTTCCATACTGAATGAAACGACTCCCTTGCGTACGGTGAAGAACGATTCACAGATTCTCGCGCTCCTCGGCGAGGCATACTGCTCCTTTGAATTATTCGCCTCATTCGAGCCCGGGTTGCGGAGTTTCATGCTCTGTGATGTTTGTCACGCTGCCCCGACAACAAAACGGTCCTGAATCTCTTGTTTTTACTTTTCAACTCTCCTCGTGAGTGTGTCTCACAGCCACATGAGGTCCTCCTATCATTTTCTTCCCGGTTGAAGACGGAGGTTGGAAACCACAAGGAGACACTCTTCAGGAGGATGAACGAGGACTGAAGGTAGGATGGCGGACTGAGAGCTCGGCTGTTTAAAGTTTTCAATGGTTGTTGTAGCGGTAGTTTCGAAGACGTACGATCTGCTTTTCTATCTAAAACGGGGGAATTCTCCGAGCTCCTTTGTGTTCTGCTGATCTGCCTCATCCCCCGCGAATCTTCTCTGTCTTCCGATTGCTAATTGAAAACTTATTGAAGTACGTGGACTACGGCATCGTCGAAACGAGTCAATGAACGTCCCGTTCGAGCGGAGACTCCGAAGGTCATTCGAACGGATTCGGCCGGGCTCGTACTCGGCTTGTGTGCTGTTGCTCGCTGGAAACCGTAAGTCTGATGAGGGGACTCCCTATGCTTTTGTACAGTTTATATCTTCTCTTAAGCTTCTTCCTCCCTATACTCGACGCTATGGAAAAATTGTCGATCAGAGAAGATTGAATGAAGTCAACCAATCCGAGGAGTTTCCATCAAGATCTTCGAAGTGGAAAACTAGAAGACCTTCGAAGGTAGAGATGTGAAATAGGAAAATCCGTGAAGTCTTTCAATGGCGGTGACAACGGCGACTCGATAGGCGTTGGAATCGGTCTAAGCCTGCTGAGCACTCTTTCGACTCGTTCGTATGAACGTGGAGTTGAAGATAATCCGAGCTCGACGCAAAGGGATAAGACCACAGCGGGCCTGATTTGAACGTGGACTCGAGAGAAGCGGCAGAATGAAGAAAACTCGAGGATGGAAACGGAAGTTTCCCACGGGCGAGTGGTCGTGAATATGAGCTCAAAATTGCCGGACCGGATCCAGGGACTTCCAACGAAACAACGTCCGAAGATGATCGAAACGGGACGGGATAGGAGCGGATGTTGAGTCCGAGCATGAAATGGATAGAGGGAAGGAAAAGAGGGGAAAAATATTATGTCGTACAAGCTTTCATTGCGCGGAGCTTTGGACGTGAGGTGGATCCGTGAGGTGGGCCGAATTCAGCAGCCGAACAGACAATTATTCCGCGCAATCTCCGTGATAAACGTGTTATCCCTATCTCGATGGGGAAGTGCAGCGCATGCCCCGCAACTGCTAACTAATCTTGTTACTCTATTGAACAAGAGTTTAGTCAATCAAAGCCGGCCCAGGGCCTATAGTCGGTGGAAACGGGCGGCTGCAGCGAGCGAGGGCGCGACGGACAGACGGGAAGCCGGTCGTCCTAGGAACCATCCGCACGCCATAAATGAGTTTCCGATTTCCTGTCGATTCATTTTTTCCTCGACCGGCCTTTTTATCCCCGGAAGAGCAAACAGAGAAACGATCGACACAACAAAACAGCGAGAAATCAGCGTCGATCTCACGGTCCATCGGAGGAAACGACGAAAACCGAGAACGAGCACGTGGAGAACGAAGAGACGGACGAAGATCATGGACGGTAGATGGCCGACTAAAAGGAGGAAAACAAGTGACGAGAGGTTACGAACTCCGACGCTGTCTAGGGGGATCGAAACATCGATTTCTCGGTTTTCCTCCGCTGCCAGAAGCAGAGTTTCCTCGATCCGCTACTCCAGCTGAAGAAACAAGAATTAGAACGGGAAGACGGGCCAGAGGGTCGAATCGAAAAACAGTTTTTGCTGTCTCATTGCATCGACAACGACGGCAGCGGGCGTGTCACAAACAGACTGTTGTCGTATTTCGTTGTGTAACCTCGGCTTGAAGCAAGCCCTAGGCCGAGAATCGTGATGTCGGAACTTTCTGCCAATTGAACCGCGGCTTCAGGGAACGAGCAGTCTCAGGAGTGCGGAGAGAGGGAACGAAGGACGCCACGGTCCGCGTCGCAGGAAAAAAAATCAGGATAAGATCAGGTGCGAGATCATCGAGATCGTCCGAGTGTGTCTTCGATCGTTGTGCCTCAGTGATCAATCGCCGGTCCGCTGGTGGCATGCTCTTTGTCTCTTGGTGTACTGGAGCCGAGAATCAAAGTACGCCCGGCTTGGCGGGATCGAGTTGTCGCTGCTTCTTACCTTGCCTGCGACATTCCCCTCCCCCTCCCCCTCCCCCTCCCAATACCGCGCCACCTCGAACGGTGCAGAGTCGGCGCGAAAAGATAAATCCCTCTAAGCCTCGTCGAGTTGGTCGACGCAAGGACGCCAAGGATCTCGTCGTCGTGTTGCTCCTTGGATGTATGTGTACAAACCACAATCAGAGTGGCACTACCAGAATATCGATGTACGCATACATATATGTGATCATATTTTGCTGGACATGGACAGCCCTTTATTTTTTCGGAAACATTCTTTTTTTAGAACGAAAGCTTTCGAATCGATTGTTTGCGAAAGTGGCTCAGGTTTCGTCGAATTTGTCTTTGTCCATCGCGGAACGATTGTTGTCTCTCGAGCGGGGAAAAAAAGAACGATCAAAAACTCGTGCGACAAGGCCTCCGCCGCTATTCAGGGTATGAAACTCGAGGTTTTTTTCGTCCTGAATCGTAGTGTTTTCCGACTGCAGTGACATATGAGTGCTTATGCATGTACATGTTTGGTCGCATTTGAAACTAACTGGGATTGTCTCTCGTTGGGAGTCAGGCAAGACGGAGCGCGAGGTCCGCCATTTAGATAGTCGTGCTTGCCTGCGCCTCGCAATTTCAGTAAGAGCAGGAAGCCTAAAAAACGGCAAAAAGGAGGAAAAAATATCCTCAAACGGATCGCGCCCTGCTTCGCCTCTTCCATGGTTTCGCGTGCCGCGCATGCGCGTGCTGTCAACTCACGCGTCACGCAGCGCGGAAAGACTGGCAAGACGCAGGACTTGTTTCCGAAAAGGAGGACTCGATCCAGGAGACCTCCGCGAGAATTGTCCGATTGGCTCCCTCCACGGCACTTCGCTTCCCGGAACCTGCCGTAAATAATCGATGTCCACGTAATTACAAGAACTCCGCCTAACCTGCTGCCTTTGTCGATATCGAAACAACTACTGCTGGAACACGTTGCGAGCCTCGCTGTTCAACTAAAGCCTACCAACGAGAAAGGACGAACATTCAAACCAAAGCCACGGACAACGGGAGATGGGCACCGCGGCGCCCCCACTCAATCGTTGTTCAGAGTTCCAAAACGCAAAGTTCAACTTTGAGCTCGAGCGAACGAGAAAATACGGAGTTCCCGCAGGACGTGAAGATGAGCTTCGTCCTTCCATTGGATGCTGGAGCTGACCGCCAAATGGTGGGTCCGGCGAGCACAAGGACATCGAGGTCGTTCGCGAAGCGGAGATTGATGAGTAAGCAGGAGACCGAGCGGCAGAGGGACTCCGGCGGCTGTCGGAATAAAAGAGCATTTCAAAGGGTCGCTTGAGGCGTTTCCCCAGAGAGATGATGGAGGGGACGGAGAGAGCTGGAACGCAATGAACGACGATGGAAATTACGCCCGAGCTGCCCCATTATTCACCGATGATCTTCGTTCGGTCTCTCGGCTCCGCTTGCTTGCTTGCTTGCTTACTTGCTTTGGTGCAGCCGAACACAGGGAACTGATAGTGTCGCAGCGATCTTTCCTGCTACCCTTCCTTGAAAGGCTACGAAGAAGAGTTGTTTGACAAATGCGACCTCCTCTCTGTTCGTCGAGCCCTCCTTTCCTGTGATTGTGCAACCCTTTTCCAAGGTTCAATCATGGAGCCGGAGTCAGAGGACCAAGCCGGAGAACGACAATCGAGCTTTTTGTATCAAAAAGTGATTTCGTTGGGACTAAATTCGGTCGGGTCCAATTTGTATGATACGACGATCCGTTGAAACTTCATCTTTGCAGCGATTCCTGGAGGTTACGTTATCGATATGTCGGGGCTGCAAGAGCAAACGTTTCTTTGTTCGGCGTCGAGCGGAGGCTGCCGGGACCGTTGCGTAAGCTCTCGGCCGATAAGTTTTGCCGGCGTTCCATAAATCTTATTGTCGACGACAAGAACGGAGTTAGCTCTCGTCTCCGCTGCCTCCGCGAGCGCCTTCCGCTTTTTCTTCCCGCTCTCGGCCGCATCAAGCAATTATATTTAACATTGTTGTCGACGACGGGACGGCCAAACAACTTCCCTACACTCGTCTATCCCGCCGACTCTCAAGTGTATGGCAAACTGCCTCCGTCCAAGTGTATGGCAATCTCTTAAAGAAGAGCGAAGATGGGAGAAAAGAGAAAAAAAGATCTTCCGCGCCATGAAGCTCAGATTCAACGCGTCCACTGAATGAACAACGAACGCCGAGCAGACAAAGCGGACGCGGCCAGGAGTCATTCGTGAGCGTCTCCTACTGCCGCGGCGGTAACGACAATGACAGTAGTTCTCGTTGCTGCTCACTCTTCCAGACACGAGTCTTTGTGCTGATAACGAAGAGGTCGGACTTCGGAACTTTTCCAATTTTGCGAAGATTTTTCATTCGCCTGAAATCCACAGTGGCGCGCTTCCTAAGACGTCGAGTTCGCATCGTACATTGATTCGTCTCGATGTCGTTTGCTCAAGTCTAAAGAGGGAACTTCCAAAGGGAGAAAAGCAGAGGCGGCCATCGAGGAAAAAAACCTGGGCCTCGATCCGTACGGGATGAATAGATCCAACGAGCCCGAAATCTAGGCCGAGCTCCTCAATTCCGCGTCGTCCAACCTTCAAACATGGACGTCGTCAAGAGCAAACCAAAGGCATTGAGAAAAGTACGCGGTGGACTTGCTGGGAAAACAGCGAGAGCAGCTCGTTCAGGCAGTGATAGAACGACCTGTTGGACAAGGGAGATTTTGTTTGAAGAACAAATTCCGCTCGTCTTATGGACAACGAAACGGAGAGAGGTTCGACCACGCGCCCGCTGCGCCGCCGGTGGTCGCGTGCAATTTGTTCGCGATCTGAATACATGGAGCACACACACACACACCACATCTTGCAGGAGCTGCCCCCCAGGCAAATCCACCATTGTCAAATAAAGCAAACTCACGTCCAGAGAGCCCACTCGTAGCTTACCGATCCACCCACATCATCATCATCATCATCCTCCTGTGTCCAAATAAAATATATCCTGGCATTTCTCTTCGGACACGGCGTACTCGGTTTGAAGCACCAGCAGCAGGACTTGGGGCATGCAAGATCCATTACCGAATCCTCACGTTGTCCATAAGATAAATGATTATCACTAATGTTATTGTATCATCGTCTGACCATCGCCGACGTCCTCGTTGCCTGCTCGCTTCGTCCAACCCATCCGTCTGTCTGTTCTCTCGTTCGCGATGTATTTATGTTGACTAAAAACATGTAATGGTCACTCTAGCATCGAGTGAGCCACGCCGGATACACCGGACCAAAACACAAGCAGACCTTCTTCGGTTTTTCTTTCACTTCCCTCCGCGTCCTCGCACTCCTTCCTTGGAGTCTGTGCCAAACCTCAACCGATTCCCGAAGCTAGTTCTAAGCTGCCGTTGGCTTTTTTTGATCAAACGTTTCCTTCGCCACCCGGCCCTCCTCTCGATCCCTAACTCAAGGATCCGGGCACGAAGTTTCATGCGCGGAGAGACTCGACTTGTATTCTTGTGTTGCGGAAGGCAACAAATCGAATGTGGACAATGTTTGGCGTTTTGACAAGACAATCGCTGGATGGGAACGAAGAAAGAAAAGAAAGGAAGGAAGGCGGACTTTCTGGAAGTGCGCGACGAATGATTTTGTCGCTCGCAGCGGCTGTCATCTTGGTGGTGGCCGTCGCCGTCCTCCTCGTCAGTGTATCGAGTGACTCAGTAATGATTATACCCTTGCTCGTCGGCTTGGTGCAATATCGGCTTTGTGTCCGCTGCGTGGCGGGAGATCAATTTCGAACAAACCCCGCAAACTAGATTTCTCAGCGGGAATTTCTCTTTCCTCCTTTCTTTCTTCCTTCCGCAAGCGAGGGCACGCAGGACGAGCCATTCAAAGAATCTCGCACGCTCTCGCGCCGAGTGTGAGGCCGTTAGTAAAGGATGGGCCAAGTGCACAATATAAATCAAGCTGGAATGGGACAAGCGAAATGATCTCTCGAAGAAGCCATGTCCCCGACCAGGGAATCGAGGACAATTCATTCAATACATATAAACATTTGAGGATGCCTAACAAGCTCGGCAAGATAGCGGCGGAAATCTTTCTTCGGCGATGCTGTTACGTTTTCGGACAGATAACGAATGGAAAAGGTCCGTGGAATGAGAGTTGGGAGTACTGGCAGGGAAGACGTTGGCAGAAGGAGCGAAAAGGAAAACGGTTGGAGTGCGTCGGCGAGGTCAAACGGACAGGCCCTGGAGGTAGCTAATCCTCTCGGAGTTCGCCGGGGACTCTTTTTACGGAGATAAGAACAAAAGCAACGAAGACTTTTCTCTCACCGGCGCCGGCGTTCTCACAACGACAAGAGCGACAGAGCAAACAGCCGAGCGAACTGGCTGCCGACAAGTTCTCGAGATCTGGCTTTCACCTCAAAAGGAGAAATTCGTTCATTGTTGTCTCCACCGCTTAAGCGAAGTCATCACCATCTAGTCTCCTCTTCCCTCCCATCTTTTATTACTTCTGAATGCCAACTCTTCAGCGCAGTCTGGTCGCCTTGTTTTCCAAATTGTGAGTTTGCAACTCCTCAAACGCTTCTGGAATCTTGAGCTCTCCAACCAAATATCAAACATTTTCGAATATGAAGAAATGTTGGCTGTTTTCCGAGAACTCGAGAACAATTACGTGATTTGTCGCTGAACGCGATACTCGCTAATTTCTTGCATTGACGGTAAATTCTCTAAACGCTTGAAACTGAAAATCGATACAAAGTGAGTTCCACAATGTCGGCCATCGGACGCGAGTTGTTAAACTCCGTCGCGGGAAGTTGGCACTCCATCACTTTGGCTCGAGATAAACGGAGCTGATCTTTGAATTCGTGAATATCAACGGCTGACAGAGCTTCCCGAGCTCAAGCATTGGAAGGACCTCCATGGTTTCGAAGACGCACTCAGGAGCGAATGTATATCCATGTCCAGAGAAGTTCTCCTTCGAATGAGGAAATCTTGGAAGACTCAAACCCGGTGTATGTGGCCCCCGTCAGAGTCATTGACACAGTAGACTTCGGTCAGGTGAGCACTGATGTGAATCAGCGTTTTCCTTCCTCTCCCTGATTTCATTCGTTCACTGGACTTCACACCAGACTGAAGCCGTTTGTGGAGATTCGCACGAGAAGGAATCACGATCGAGGAGGCAGTCGTTTTCATAGAACGGTCGTTTTAGTTATTCGTTCGCGTCGGATTAAAACAACGGCGCTGCGCCCGTCTTCCGATGATCCCGAAGCTTTTTGAGGCATGTTCCATTCAAGCTCGAGCTTCAGTATGAAATGGTGAGCGTGTGTGAGGTCCGCCCCGTCCGCACGATCTCATTTCAGCTATTGCCAAACAAAGATGGAAAACGCTTAAATCTCATTTCAAATCTAGAAAGCATGGGCGAATCGTAATTTTACGCGTCCTCAAATTCATCACGGCATCTGCGCGCTTTCTCAACAGAATGTCGAAGCGAATCTTCCCGTGGAAGTTTCCCACAAATCGATACGATTGATGTTTCCCGTGATTCTTACGTAACAACGAATGTGGTCGTTCCCGTTTCATCAAGTACATAATTCAGCTAACGATGCGACAAGAGGCTGCTTCCAGTCATTTATTTTGAGTGGACGGACGTTCGCTCTGAGCGCGAGTTTGTGGTTCCCCGAACGTATTTCATCAGCTGGACACGCGGTTAAGCAGTAAGCGTGACCGGCATTTGAGTTATTTCCGAGTTAATACACATATCTACGTATATGATCTGACGGCGTCGGACGGAATGCGGCTTTTCATGAGAGCTATGACCTGTTCATTAGGAACGGGGCATTATTACCTACCGGCTCCTACACGGCTCTCTACCGCTACTGCTGCGATTACAACATCGCCAGCGAGCGAGCGACCGACCGACCGCAATATAGACTGTGAGGTGATCCGAGACCAGGACTCTGCTGGGATCGGTTCCCGCTAGGTCCCGCCAGAATCTCGAGACCTCACTTTTAGAGCGTGATTAGGTACAATCGATTCCACGCCGTTCTCTCCTACGCGCAGGAGCACAGGTTTGACGTTGGGTTCGTTTCGGATTCCTCGATCGTAAACATCGCTATCTCCAATCAAATTATTTCGAAAAACACTCTCACCTGTGACTCACTCTCTAGGCGAGTTGGATTCGAGCGCGAATGCGGAGGTGGCAGCTTGTGAAGCAAATAGATTGGCTGGATGGATCGAGGAATATTTGTTCAGTGCCGGAGAAGTCTGGCGAATGTTTACATAAATTTGCACACGCTGTCCCGAGTGTTCTAAGTGGATCAAAATCGGAAAAACCCTCCAACCAAAATAAAACATCGAATGACGTTATCCGCTAACGAACACAGCGGTCCGCCGGTTCCGGCCGCGATGCCGCCGCCAACTCCCAACCAGTCCGTTGTGTTTGAAGTTACTCTCTCTCTCTCTCTCCCTCCCTCTCTCTCTCTCTCTCTCTCTCTCTCTCCCTACCAACAGCTGAATGTGCGTCCTCTTCGTGTAGGTACGCAATCTTCGACACATGCGCCGCCGCCGCCTTCAGTTCCTCTGACGAGACTCTGTTTCTTTTGGCTGAATCTCTATTGTAGAACGTGCTTCCAATAGACGATGTATTCAAGCTGGGCCCGAGCGCACAATATAAGCGAGAGCCTTACCGAGAAATGGGATAGCTTTGAGATGGGACCCGAGTTCCGACTCTTGAACTGCTTTCTCTTTATTCTCCGCTATCTCACTCACTGTGCGCCTACTCTATAATGCACCACTGAATGAACTGCGGCTGAGTGAGGGAAACCGGGATGAGGAACAAATGCGAGGGGGAAACAAATTTGCGCATTCTACGAAACACTTCTAATTGGCTCGCGTAAGCTGGCACCATTCGCTCTTTCGTTCGTACATATGATACGACACCCTCGCACGCGCCCAGCCGCAACGAGCGATGTAAGCAAGTTGGAACAGCTTGCCGCGCCTCATCGAAGACATTCGGAAGGTCACTTTTCCGTGCTTCGTCCTGACAGAAACACCAGTAAAATCACCGTTCATGTTGTAAAGTCTTCGAATCGTGATAGGAAGAGGCCCCACACAACAGGGCTCTACTCTGTCTGCTGCGAGCGAGTGATCATCAGTGAAACATGCGTGGCTGGAGGAAAAAAAATATGCCCGAAGGAAACCCTTTCGAACAGCTCTCACTCGGTTTTGCTGCTAGTGGTGCCGAGGAACGTCGGAGTAACGTTTTCGATTATTTTTGACAGAAATCTGTCATCTGAATCGTTCTCCCGACGCGGTGATCCCACTTTTGGAAGGATTCCCTTCCGTGCAAAAACGCAGCCGGGATATTGTGAGAGGAGAAGTTTTCCACGATCTGTTCCCCCGAACAATGTCCATACCGCGAGCTTTGGAGGTCATCTGACAGGATCCCTCAGGACACTCTCATCAACGTCGTTTCCGGACTCCATCGCAGGTCCCTTCTGAAACATCTTATCCAGTCGTTCGAGAGAATTAAACCCGTTCGCTCCTCTCTGGCCCGTCAGATTCCGGGAGCGTGAAGGGTTACGAAATCGTGGCTGAAACGTTTTCGCGCGAATGCAAATCGGATGCAAAGTTTCCGGCTGTTCGGAAACTTCAACAGTATACTACTTAGGATTCGTTCGTTCAAGTCCCCTCCGCTTACCAAACTCGTCTCGGAGCGTGGAGGACCGCTGCCGTCGAAGAGATCGCGTTCGAAATACACACACACATACATATCCCAGAATGTCCGAGAGCAGCGCGCCGACGACGCCCCAAGTTGTTGTTATTGAGCGGCTTGGATCGAGTTTTTCCCTCGGCTGCTCTTGGCTGAGCCACTCTTACTTGAACGCCGTCATTAGAAGCACGCGAAAGGAGAAGGTAGCTTCCAGGGGAGACTATTTCAGGCAGCCCTGTTTCCAAGTATGTGGCGTCAATTAGGTATGATAGAGAGTGAATGCAGAAGAAGCTGGTCTCTAACAGCTCCGCTTCTTGCACTGGCTGGCCAGCGCGAGGCCCCAGAATATGAGCACGCTCGTAAATATAATGTTCGTAGACATCCAAGACCATGTGGACCTTCTCCTCGACTCCATCAATTGTTGTTGCCGCCGCGCTGCCTCGAGCAAGAGGCAAAAGCCCTCGAACTCTCGTGTAAGAAGAGTGCGCGGAAAAAATCATAAGGATGTGGGGTTTGCTGACTGTCCTTCCTGACCTGCGGGAATTCCGCTGCGAGTCGAGCGAAATTTCGCGTAGCTGCTTACGAGGGAGGCAAGCGCATCCCGACGTAAGTCACGACAGCTCGCTAAGCGCGAACACGTTCAACCTGTTCCCAACTTTTGAATGGCACGTGTGCATTAAAGCCCCGCTGGCGCACTTCCATCAGTGCCGCTCACTCACTCAGATCCGTAAGATGTTATACCGAGCCCTGCCTGTACATCTCCGGCCACGGATGGGGCTGTTGAATTTTGCGCTTTCGAAATTCGAGTCTCGCTCGGATTTCCGATCCATTTCAGAGACACAGCCGAGATTCCGAAACAGACGCAGAGATCCCTTCTCGTAGCGGGTTCAGGTTTTCCTGCAGTTTCTCAACATTCATTCGATCTCTTTTTTCTTTCATTTCTCAGTCGACAGTCACTCAAGCTCGAGTCTCGCGTTTGGAATCGATCGATCGCTCGCTCGCTCGACTTCACTTGCGGACCGAGGGCGAGTCAAGGGTTCTGTGTGTTTATGAGGATCTTTCCCGGAGTTTAGTGGTTTTTGCGAAACGATTTCGGCTTGATAGCTTTGTGTTCAGTCCTTCCGTTTGTTCGTCGGCCCGTTAGTGCGTCCACTCGCCGTCTAAGAGAATCGATGAATCGATAATATCGTCTTCGGCTCCTAGCCTCTCGATCATGAAGAAAGAGCGAAACAACGTTTGGGAGAATTTCATCACTGAGCGAGGACCTTCTTTCCGACAGTGCATCGTGGAAGACGTTGAGGTTTACCTGGAAAGAAGAAATACGACATTAGTTTGACGTTTTTGGTGACACTGGCTAAGCTGGCGCGACTTTCTAAGATTGACAATATGTTTGTGTCGCCATTCGCAAAACCAAACAACGAGGTTCCAGCGCAGCGAGGCGACTGTGGTATCGAAATCGGTGTTTTACTTTGAGCAACTGTTTCATTATGCGAAGTCTTCCTGGAGGTCACATCAAAATGTGAGCTATCAATCGAATCTCTATCTGAAAGCGACTTGGCTAGTGGCCAGCGTTTGTTGATCGGTCCGTTATCTCGTTGTTAGTCACCGTCGTTAATGAAGCCAACGATTTAATTGACTTTATTATTTAGCCAGTCCGATTTGGACCGAGCCGTATAATTTGGTTAGATCTGTGTCTGATCGAAATGCAACAGTGGAACGCTGCAAACGATCGCGCCAATGTATCTCAAAACTCATCATCAACGTATACATTTATGATGAACTCGATCAAAATATCATCTCTGGACGGGGCGCTTCTTCAATGAAATCTCTAAATCGCCACCCGCACTGGGCGTGAGCGTCTGTGGACTTCGTCTTGGAGTTTCCTGTTCTTCTTCTCTCTCTTCCAAAGAGGTCGTTTCGAGCCTCGGTAGTTTATTTATGCGCATATGAGATACTATCTGAAAGTTTGAACACGCTAAGCAGCGATAACTTGACCCGAGTCCGACACTAACTGCGACTCGCGGGGCTGGTAAACAACTAGGCAGTTAGGTGGGCAGATATAGAGCCATATGCTGCCTCATAGGTGAAAAAGACTCTTCGCCCTTCTGCCCGCGCACTCAAACTCACTTACTTGTATTCTCTCAGGGTTTGGAAATGACGTGACTACATCTACTTTACTCAGTCAGCGCTACGCGTTCATCGTTCCCTCCCTGTAGGCGCACACGTCCAAACGCTGAATTCACAAACGCATAAAAACAACAGCAACAACAACAACAACAACAACGAACTGCTTCTAAAAATCAGCGTATTCATGATTTTGAAAACTCTCGTCGACGATCGCGAAGCTATCGTGGCTGTCGCTGTCCATAGTTTTCCCGGGAGGATATCAGCATTGTAACTATTGTAGTATCCCTATTCTCGCCACAGACAGTGGCGGTCGGCACCCCGGCGAGCGTTAAAAGCAGTTTTTTTTTAGCTGGAGGGAATGACCTCTTAATTTAGCCACATTTAACCAATGTCCGGACGGGGCAGAGCTGTCTGATGCTCGTGCTCGAGAAGAAAAGATGGACGGCGTGAGCGAGAGACCGAGGAGAGAGAAAAGGGGGCCCGCGCGACTGTTCATAAGTTATGCTTTGAAATTTCACACTGCGATTCGTTAGCCGAAAACACTTGTTTTCGACCCGGTGCCACAGAAGATCCGGTGATTGATTTTCTGTTCTTCTACAAACGGCCTCGGTCGGAGCCGAAGAGATCGCAAAATCAGTAAAGTCGTTCACAACTGGACACCTTTCATCACCCTAGTGGCTGGAGGGACGAGAACTGGAAAGAGATTCCTTTGAATCTCGAAATTCTCGAAGCAAACTGAACGATCACATGAGCATTTTCGTCTGGATTCAGCCCTCGGTTTTTAATTTGTTTCCAAGTAGACGATGCTCGACGTTCTCGCTTCGGAAGAGATGTCGCAAACAAGTCTCCAACATTTCTCTTCGTCCGGCGATCGAAAGTGAGGTCTTGAATCTGAGCATCGAAGCACCGAGAAATCCTTATCGATTATTATTATCGGAGGATGATGATTTTGGCCGTGATCACGCTGTTAGTGCCGGGAAGCGCAGTGGTGAGCTTCCCCTTGTACTTTCAAGATTCTGGACATTGATTAGAAGAGAAGATATACAGAAGGCTTGGAGCGGATAAGCTGCCATTTGTAAAGCACACAACAGCGCTTATTAACGTCGTCGGGGCCCCTTCTTTCTTTGGTTTTCTTTTTCTCTGCCTTGTTTTTGTTGTTGATGTCGCGGCCGCCCGGCCGGTTGGCATCTCAGCCGTATACTGCATCGCAGGGCAATCTAAACACACTTGCTTCGAGAGTAGATGGGTTGTTGCTCGGAACGGCAGTCGTCGCAGCGGCCCGGGCGATGGCCTAATCATGTTATGATTATTTTCCCTAGCATATGTATGTCTGTTGTTGAGCGCCAGCCATAGATGGATCGACGGAGGGGACTACGGCAGAGCCTGCACAGAACTGGAACAGGCGGGCGGGCGAGCGAGCAAAAGAGCGACCGGGCTCGTCGAGGCATCATCTCAGTTGTTGGTTGTCTTCCCAGAGATATGGATGAGCTTTTCGACCGAGAATACCTGAGCTCAGGTCTCCTCCGTCGAGGTCTAAGTCATCATCTGTAATTATCCGTATTCTAGAAACGACCTCCTCTTCTCGCGAGAATCGTGCAAAACAACAAACCCACTGCGTTTCTTGGAGACGACGAGGTCTCTTCCGAAATAGCGCCCTCTGAATCTGGAAAACCTGTGGCTCGAAGTTTTGCCTTTAACTCGAAGCCACCAACCGATACCCGGTCTCCGATTCTCATGACATCAGATCATAATCAACGATGTCGCTCTTGAACTCTACAGATCGAGAGTTTCCGAGAACAAGGGAAGATGATCCTGACGACGCTCTTGATTCACGATTCGTCAGAGCAAGTGTACAAGAACAGAATACCTCCAGAAATCATCAATCATTTTGGAACCGAGTGAAATGATAAATCTACAAAAATGTATTTCTGGAATCAAACCAGAACTCATTCGAGAGACAAAATGTCAGCGATTGTATGGAGGGCCGATCAAAGTTGCTCGACTCACTCAGACATTCAGAGTGCGTTTCGCGAAACGAGGAGAACGATTGAAATTTCCACAAAACTGATTTTCCGGAACTCCGAAGGTTCTCATGCAGAATCGATTTTCCGCGAGCGGAGTGGGAACGCATTCAGGCATGACGTCGCTCTGATCGAGCGCTCGCTTCGATAGTGGGCGTGAGATCTGTTTCGTTTATCTCAAGCGTGATGATCTTTGTCGTTGTCATCGTGGCGCTGTCGTCAGAGAACTCATGGGAGATTTGTCGAGCCATGGCGCAGTGTAGCTGCTCGACTACGGCCCTCGTGACTCGAAATGATGTTTTTTTTTTCCTAGCTAGATTCACTGTAAGCAGGTCTTCAACCACCCTCAGCGCAGGTACTCAGACGAACGACCGAGTGTTTTGTGGAACCGAAAGCAATGCTGTGTTCGCAAACTTTCGAGTCGGACGCGCTTCGGCTCATTCTGACAGTATGCTGCCGTCTGGTTCCATGTCTTATGTCCCTCGGCGTGACGATCGAGCAAACCACCAGGAAGGGAGACGGGGAAGCGGAAAGACAGGAAGCTCGCCAGCCCGGCTTTGTGGTCTCTGTCAAATAACGCCTGGAGGCGATACCTTTCTTGAAGACTGTCATAGCGTTTCTTTTCGCAACGAATTGAGACATGTCCAACGGACAAGTTGTTTCCTTCTATTTCTTCGCTTGACAGGCCTCTCTCGAGTGCGCGAAAACTCCGAGATACAAACTTCAAAATGATGAAAAAAAAAAAAAGACTCATAGTAAGGGACCGCTGATCTCCATGCGACCCTCTGATGCCTCGCGGAAAAGTTTCCTTTCCAGAGGAACCTCCTCTCATCTTCTGACAACTGTGGAGGTTTTCTTCCAGGGAGCAATTAGGCTCCTTTTCCAATGTCGGACAAACCCCACCGTCAGCGAGTTTCTCATCGCGTGGAGAACGTGCGCCGCTGCCCGGACAATTCAATTGACTGAGGCCGCGAGTGTCGGCTGAGCACGTCACAGATGGTTCCCACGTTGCTCAAGACAAAAGGTTCAAGTATTTTGCTCCGCTCGTGAGCTTCAAAGACAGAGGGACAGGAATGGAAATTCTCGACGCCGCGGCGTCCGGAAACTGGACAGGAAAAGACTCAAAAGTTTTCCAGAAATTTCCTGCGTGCCTGACACCACGACGATTCCGATTGAGGGAGTTCCACTGACCCACTTAGCTCGATCGTGGTCGTCTCGTTCCTCATAGTTCCCACCAATTTTGAAATATGCCGAAGACGAACAGCTCCCCGACTCGACTTGAGATTCTTTCTTCTGTCTCGATATTTTTTTTTGTTCCGTTCTCACATCCGTGGAAGAGTCTCGTGGGACCACGGTTCGGTTACGTTTTGAATTCGAAATGACAACAGTCATGAATTTAAAGTTGACACATTGTCACGTAGAAAACACGTCTTTTTTCCCTTCTTCGTTCTCGCGCTTCTCTTGGTCAATGTCGTCGTTGTGATTTCCACAGTTTCTCTCGTCCTGTATGATGGGTTTTTTCTTCGGTGGTCCAACCTCGCTCGCTGACGGTCCGTCCAGGTGTCACACAGCTCGTCATGGGCAAAAACTCGGATTTAGAAGAGAAAAATTCAATTAGAACGAAACCACCGAGGCCGGAACCTTTCCAGTGCATTTTGTGATAACCAGAAAGGGTTTGTCTAATGCTCACGAACAAACAAACTAACTCTCAAAACGACTCAGGAGATCTTTCGACGAGGTTTTGTGGAGGCCTGAGCCGGACTGTATCCTTTCGGCGAGGATCTCCTGAGTCCGGGATCCGGGAACTTCGGTCCATTAATTGACATCCTCGTCGCACCATCAACACGACTGCGTACACTCTGTCCGCTCGTTTTTCTTCTTGGCAAGTGATTATTCGTGTGCCTTTGATAGTCTTGCTAAACTTAGAAGCTGCTCTCGCACTGTTGATGCTGGAGTTTTTGTTATCACTGACTGACTGAGCCGTGCGGAGCTGCCTGAAGAGATACAACGAGAGATTGAAAGCAAGGGAAAAGAGAGACTCTCATCAGAGCAGTGGCAGAAGCAGTAGTTGTTGTTGTTGTTGTTGTTGTAGCGGAGCATCTTTTGCTGAGTGGTGGACTGGACCCGAGTCCATTAAGGCGAATGCTGGTTCCATTCCTTCCACAATTCTCTTTCGCGCACTCTCGATGACGGCAGCAGCCGCAGCAGAAACGACGACGAAAGATGGCGACCCGGGGCGTTCATCTATTTCTGACGTACGTTCATCTCTTGTTGATGTTTTTTTCTGCCATTTCTGCTCGAGGCAGCACTCCTCCTCACCACAGAGTGAAGGGAGTCCGTACGGTGCCGTGTTCGAATGTTCCAGGGATGGAGCCGAGTCTTCCCAATCCTGCTCCTGATCAATGCAAATCCCCATCGCTTTCTGGCGTTCCAGAAATATCTCCCGCGACTCGATCGGTTTTCCATTTCCCTCTCGAAAATTCCCGCTTGCTGAATCGGTCGATCCAGAAATGTAGGAGAGGACTCAAAGCCTCCTACGCGTCATCGGAGCTGATTTATTTCGTACCTTCCCTGGCGCCGTTCCGGCCGTCAGCTGTGACTCTAGAGCTTTTGAGATGGCGTTAATTGTTTTGAGAAAGAAGAGTTATTCTGGCGACATCTGGCTACGTGTGGCTGAATCGAAAACGGTCGAGGCAAGCGACGACGTCGAAACGTAACGAAACGGAACAGGCCCGTCTGGACGAAACGAGCTTTGTGCCTCTATTCTAGTCGTCGCCGGTGGCATCTATTGTCGTTCGCGTTGACGTAGTTGATTCGAATCGTGTCGAGTTTTCCGATCTAAACACTGGATGCCGTTCGAGACGGATGGATGAATTGACGGATAGATAGGTCCATGGCGGCATTGTGCAATACCTGCTCGTGGATATAGTTTTTCAAGCCTGCCTGAATAGGGAGGCCCGTCGAAACTAGAATAGCTCTCGCGCGAACGAGGAAGGTCTTTACTCGGACAGCGAGACACTTGCTGCGCGACAGATACGATGAGGAGAGAGAGAGAGAGAGAGATACATAGGATATCAGTGAGAGACAACGAGTAAGGTCGCAAGAAGACATAGAAGATGGTGCATCGTCGCGAGAAAGAGCCTCGCCGCCCGCGTCTCCGTTGTTGCCAATGCTGCAACAATGATACGAGCCGGGAAGGTTGACACGTGCTTTGTTTGTCACCTAACCGTTGACAGCCGTATCCGTCGCCGACGATGCGGGGGATGGGGAAAAAGAAGCGCTCGTTTCGATTCCGTCGTAGTCCGGAATGCCTCTAAATTAAGATCTGCACCGTCAGCAGAGTGTGTCAGTCTTCCATTCGACCTCCCGCCTGTCTGTCTGTCTGTCTCTCTCTTTTCGCAGGTCTACCGCTCCGTATTTTTGTCGGTCCGTCTCTCTGACGGCTGGTGGCCTGCTCGGTATCCTTATGTCAGTCACTTGAGCGAGTGGCGGAATTCACTCGGTCAGACACACCGCACCGTCACTCTAAAAGCCAGAGAATGCGAGCGATCGCGCGCGTGCGCGTTTTAACTCGAAGTGTTGATAGATTGATGGATCAGCTTGGTTCGCGAGGCGTCTGACAACTGGGACCGACGCGTCAACAACATAATTCTCTCACTGGAGCGTTGAATTACGGTCATCTTTTTGACTTCGAATAGCCTCCATGGGAATTCGATATCAGGTCGGCGAGCGGCTCACTCGTCAAGACAAAGCAGCGCCGGCGGGGCTTAAGGCAGGACCCGTCGATTGACTTTGCCGCCACACCTCGCATTCTTAAGAAGTTCCACGAAACAGTGCCGATAACGAGTCGATCACTTATTTCGGTACTTTGGGAAATCCGGCTCGAGTGATTGTAAGCTCGAGGTAGATCGAAATCTCAATGAGCAACGAAAACGTCGAACTAGCTAACAGCTCATTCCATGGAACTATCTGAGAGAGTCTCTTTCCTTCAGTCGGAGATGATCCAATATCGTCGTCACGGAGATTCCTCGAACGATTCTGTGCTTGTATCGTTCGTGGCTCATTGATCGATAAGACAGGTCGGCACGTTCGTTCTCAGCTAGAAATCAATGAAAGTATCGCTCGAAACGCATCCATTTGAAAAAGAAGATGAGATCGTCCAATGTCCGCCTGACTTCGATGACGGTGACGTCGATTAGGACGATTATCTCGGTTCCGCTTCGAATCTATATCGCTTTCTCTTCTCGCCACGTGGTCTGGCGGGAGCCTGACTGACTTACTGGCAAACTGAATGAGAGATCGAAAGAGTGCTGGTTGTAAAGTGGCCGCGCTCTGTGAGTTTGTCGCACCTCGACCCACAGCGTCGGCTTGAATTCGCACTCGAAAACGGACCGCCCGTACCTCTTGAGAAGATCGTCGTCATTCGAGACCGTCGGAAGATATAAATGAGCTACACTAGAGTTCCAACAAGTTGTCGTCACGGCGATGTTCGATGTCCGCAGGGAGTGGCAAAAACCCTATCGAGCGAATGGCCCCTTTACAAGTTCGAGCTGAGCGTTCCAACGGAGTTCTCGAAAGCAACGCAGATTCCAAAAACGGAATCGTTCGAGTTTTCGGAAATCGGAGAAAATGAGATGGAAATGCAGTCATTTGACGGCAGTCGATCAGGTGCAAGATTTCTAGCGAGTTAGATCGCATCCTCGGTAGGTTTCCCCATCGCTGGAAAACTCGGCGAAAGGAGATCTCCCTAAGAGACTTGGTCGCCGAACTCGGTCTCCGATCGATTCGGTTCCGGCGCCGAAAAACTTGCAAAATGCAAAAGCATTCATGCTCCCGCCGGATATTCATGGGTGGAACGCTTCCGGCGCGACTGAACTCCTTTGGAAAAAAGCGCTCCCAATTTTTTTCGCACTCCGTTTCCTTACCATAATTCTTCGCCCTGCCGATGTGCGGCCTCAAACCAGAATTTATTTTTATCGCTCAGCGTTCCTCCTGTTAGCAGAACAAGGCCGTCGACGCTAAGTGGTGGGAAACACTCAGCGTGGCATTCAGAGGGAATGTGGACGAGGAAAAAACTGAATTTCAGGGTAGGCAACACTGTGCTCGAGTTCCTAAAAATAAAAGGTTTACGTGGCGCCTGCCTGCATCCAACCGAGAGAAAATATCTCGAGCCGGTACTGAGTAGGACGGACCAAAAAAAAGACTTGATTTTTTTCTTTTCGTTTCCAAGACTCTCCGTTGGCTCTTTACTTTCGCACTTTTACTCCTTATATCCTATCTTGCGACCTATTCTCCGCCTCCTTAAAAGCTCCTTTGTCTCCCAGCCTTCCCCTGTTGTTGCTTCTAACAGCTTCAGCCATTGCGTACTTTTTTTAAAAGAGGGATTTTCTCAAACGACAAGCTTACTTGGAGATCTTTCGAAGAATTTCCTAACCTGAATAATAATGCCAGAATGGTACCAGGTGTGGTACTTTGACACTTGGTACCTCGCCTGTCCAGAGTGTCCGATCGGTGCCTCTATAGTGGGAAACTGTTATCATTTGGCATATGTGTAGATGTTCCGCGGGATTTCGAAATTATTCTGCGTACTCCGATGAAACGGCGATTTCTCCCATATGGACTCGGGAACAATTTAGAAATGCCGCAAAATATCTCTGAGGTTGAGCTCTTTCGATTCTAAAGGATCAAGTTATAATCGATGGTGATGGTGATGACCGCTGAAGCCTCGAGAATGGTAAGTCAGTCATCGATGCTGATCCCGATAAGGAGATAGAAGAGATCGGAGGAAGGAGGTCTGAGTGTATGCACAGCGGCGGGAACGGAGCCAGGCTCGGTCGGATGATGCGCGACCGGACGAACGGATGGTCGGTCGGTCAGATAGACGGACGAAGTGTCGGCCAGACTAGCAAATGGAAGACACACAACAGCGATGTGGCTTCGGGCAGGCTGCAAACATTCCCAGGCTGAGGTTTGATAAACTCTGTTCATGAACTTGTGTGCGGCTTATTTATTCTTGGCTTGCTTGCCATCATCCTGATTGCTAGCTCTTCGCTCTGCTTTTTCGAATGCAGCTCTCTTCAGCTTCAGACTGCTAAATGTTCAGGCAGGACTGCGCTGAACTCGAGAATTCATATTTCGTTCAAAAAGTCATGCAAGCGGACGCATCCGTCGAGGAAAATATGTTCTTTTTCGTCGTTGTACTGTTTGTTTATGAGCCCTCAAGTGTCAGCGTGTCCGTATGTCTCTTCATTATCGAACGATTCCGGCTGAAGCTGTTGTTGAAATGTCATTTAGGAACGCCCGTCTCGAAGTGAGTGTCGACTGACTTCAAAGAGCTCGGCGCGACGCCTTTCGCCCACGCTCACACGCGCGAGCGAAAGATCTCTTCTTAAATTTGCTTGCCCTGTGTTCAGAACGGATTTATGACTGCTTCTTCGCTTTTCTTTTTTGAAATCTTCTGCCTCCGCTTGAGCTTCACCTACATTATCCGCCTGATCACCTCTGAATCGTTCGGTAGGCCGCTTCTCTCTAGACGCTCGCTCGCTCGCTCGCCTCGCGCGTCTTCATTGTGCGTAGGCAAACGTTAAACTTCGATAAAGGTCGGCGAACCCAACTTCTCGAGAGCCGGGATGAGGTCTAGTGCACCGTCGTTTCTCTTGATTCCCGTACTTCACTCACTTCAACGGAGCCCTGCCTCCTCGGCACTGATTCTATGACCAGAACGGGAGTTCGGAGAGTAGGACCGAAAGGAAAAAAGTAGATCGAAAGGAGCTCCGAGAGATCAGGCAGAGGTTGGATCCGCCCTGTGGTGACACGAACTCTGATCCCAGAACCTGTCATCAAATCGTCTCTTCTAAATTCTGCGGCTCGCCAACGCTGTCGCCGTCGCTTGGAAATGTTCCGGAAAGCAATGTCAGGCACGATCGAATCGAAAGAGAGAAAGACAGATCGTAACAAGTGAAGTCGCACGTCGAACTTCCGTCACGACAAGAGGACGTTTTTGCCGACCTGCGACGTTCTAATTGGACGACGAGCGTACGATCGAAAGTGATTTCGTATTCTACCAAGGCGGTGATTCCTGATTAACTTTAATTTGGAATAAAATCTCTGGCCTCGTCCCAGCGGACGACCGCTCGCAGTCGTCATCAGTTACCACCGGCATCAAGCTAATCACTAGAATCATCATCGCCGTCGTCGTCATCAATCGTCATGGTTTTGACAGTGAGTGCTGATAGGGCCAGCGGGTCGGGAACCCTAATGGCGGTGATTCCGACCGTGTGAGACCGTTTTCCCCAAAGTAGCCCTCGCTTGAACCAACCCTAAACTGGCCCCTCTGCTCCATTGGTTAGAGCTTACGAAATGTGTTGGGTTTGAATTAAACATTTAAATTTAATGACCGTCTCCCTTTTTTTGTTTTCGGATCGCTTACCCCACGATGTGTCGCTTAATGGCGGGGAGAAGAGTCTCATCGTGATCTTCGTTCGCTGCGAAGATCAATGAGCTCATTCAATCTCCTTTTTCGTTTGCGCCTCGCTCACATCGTACCTTCAAACAGTATTAGAGCTTTGACGGTTTTCGCCAAGTCTCACGTTTCATTGAAACGAATGGATTTTGAATACAAATCACTCGGTGTGAGCGTGTCTGTGTTCTTGCGTACGCAATGTATTAACACATTCATGTTGTTGTTGTTGTTGTTGTTCACTACATCCATATAATGCACGCTTGAACCGGCGTTGGATGTGCATTAGGCAGAGCGAGCAGGTGGTTGCACTCCAAACTTCCTGAAAGGCTTTCCACTCGAGGGAGAGGAAGAGAACGACAACGGGGAGGGGGAGGGGGATCAGGGCTCGCTCAGGACAATGCATCTTAAAGCCGCCGCCAGTCTGAGACGAGACGCGTGTTTTTTAGCCTCAGCCCCGACCTGGCAGCAGCAGGCAGGTCATTAAAACAACCTACCAACCTGGCAGCCAGCTGCCCGAAGAAGATAGCTCGGTACAGTTAGATGGTAGCGAGCTGACGCGACGGAGAACGGGATATGCATGCATGCATGCATGCGTGTATGCCCGCACGCTTGCACAAGTTCACCCAAGTTATTCAGCGACCTTAATGGAACATTCCAGACGAATTAATTGTGACAGTTCGTCGGTGTCGCGTTGCGGTTGTCGCCGCGCGGGGTCAGAGGGGAACAATCTACTCGAGAAAGTGTTCGTGCGTCACTATCGAACCTCTCGGAGCCTCGTGTTTTCGGAATTGTTCAGACTCGGGACGTCGTGGCGTTCAAACTGAAGCAATATCTTCTCCCGAATAGATCTCTTCTCCTTCTGCTGGTTTTCAGGGCTCTCCGTCCATGAAAGATTGTTCCGCGTGTTATCCAGTTGGCAGTTTGAGGAAATGTTTTCGAAAACTTTGCGCTCGGTCTGTGTACAGTTGGAATTTCTCAGCTCATAGTGTATTTCAGCTCGAACACGGTGCAAGACAGTTTGTTACTGACTTGAAAGGAGTGGAAGCGTTCGTTCCATAAATCTTCGCCGACTAGAATACGAGTCGAGGAACGGAGAAGAAGAAAGAGAAGCGACGTGTTGTGTTGTGGGTGTAGAGAATACAAGTAACTCTGACGCGAAACAAAGTCTAATGCTATACGTTACAATCAAAGCCGAGCCGTCAGAGAAGATCAATGGCCAGCTCTCACCGGTTCGCCAGTTCGGACGCGGGCGGAATTCGAGAAGGAGACTTCGAACTAGCTGCTTTGAGGTGATTTCTTCTTCTTGCCTTCTCGAATCTATTCTTGATTGTGTGAGAGATAGTTCTTTGTGGAGGCAAACCTCTGGATTTCCGACCGAAAAGTTCGCGTCTTGATCTCATGCGAAGCTATCGTCGTATGAGTCGCACTCTTGATTCCGTGCTCGAAATTTCCGAAAAAAGAGTGGACTTGTCTTCGTGTTTTTGTGCGGAAGCGAAACGATGATAGTTTACCACTTATGGTTAGAGCCGCAGAGAGAGAGGGAGTTTGAACTCTGGAGCCGTACGAAAACTTTGTCAAGAGAATCGAGTCATCATTTTGGAAGCAGGAATTGTTCGAACAGACAACGTCTTCAGACCGCGTTTGAGGTGAGAAAATGTTAATTCGAATCACGAGTGGAAAGAGGATGCACACAAAAGTTATTCGAATCGTGTCAGAGAACCCGGAAGAATCTCCGCGGCGGAACAGGATAGTCTGACACGACTCTTTTGACTCTGATTCCGATCGAACCGATGACATTGCAGCGCTGTTAAACACGAATGCGCCGATTACGTTGAATGCGTCTGCCACAAAAGAAGCCTTCAAAAGAGAGAATGGGGCTTCTTCTCTCGGAACGCGTGCGGTGGCTGGCGCATGGATCCTCACTCACTCAGACTGGCGAACAAAATAACATGATCGAGTTCAATCGAAGCTTGACAGGGACGCCATTGTATGTTCTTGTTTAGTTACTCGCCGCCGCCGCCGTCGAACGAACGAACGAGCACACAAGACACCGAGCTGAACCTTTTTCGGAGAATGATGACAAACTGAAAGGTGGTACGACGAGTTGGCGGCGTGTATTTTACAGCGTATTTTATGACGTTGCCATCACGTAAGTCATCCGTGCCACACATTCGGCGGTGGGACGAAGGCCATAATATACACAAGTTCTGAAGACGACGGCTTTGAGTTAGTGCGTACATACCGACTAGGATTCTTCTTTGATTTTCGCCTCCACGGCCATAATCCATGGGTTCCGGCTCAATGTCCCATAACTCATATTCTCTTTCCCGATTTTTGTGCGTTTTCCCTTCCTCATCAACAAGCGGAACCGGTATTTCCATTTGCCATTCAGCTTCTAATCGTTCCGATTTCATTTGTTTTTCCATTGTTTCGAATCGTTTCAGAGAGAGAATAGCTGTCCCCAGGGTCACCGACGCGACGCAAGCTCTTCCGGACGGTGTTCGTTTCCAGGGAACGGGTTCAGACGAATGCTTTGAAGCGTCATCGAAAGTAGCCTCGTCAGGCGTGTCCGAGCATGTCAAGACATGTCAGATCAGATACTCTTATATGATCGTCTCTCCCGTTAATTTCATCGTCACGAGCAAGACAGCGAGCTAATGATTGGAATTATTGCAGTGAGAAGCAATAAATGAATTGACAACAACCGCTGCTTGAGCGATTACGACCGAAATCATTCTGTCTGTTGCTCCGTCCGTTTGTCAAACTAACACTGAGCGCTCTTGAGTTCACCATCCGTCTCGTCAACGAAGACTGTAATTCGAATAGTAATCGCCGAGATGAAGCTTAAGTCCACTACGAAGCTCGATCCTCGAATAGTGAATTAGTTAGAGAGCGACATCCGACGACAGCATATTGAATAAGTCGATTCTGTTGGGGGCGCTGCGATTCATCGACTGCTCTTATAAATAACCTCTCGGAGAATCTAGGCAACAGAGTGCAGCTGTGGTTCCACGGACTCTACCGTTGCCGCCGCCGCCGCCGCCGTTTTAGAGGATCCTCCCGAGATCGTTTTCGACGCCGACGGCGTTATTGTTGTTGTTGCCGCCGCCAACAGCGAGGGAACGATCGAATCTCGAAAGATTGAAAAGCGAGCGAGTTTCCAGCCTTACCTGGATCAATATGCTAATCGGGTTTGTAATGAGCGATCTCCTGCCGTTCAGCAGCTGCTTCAACGATCACACTGAAATATGTTGCCGCTTGCTTGCGATGCCCGTATCCCTGAATCTTTGTGACCGAATGACGGATCAGACTCGAGCAGATCGGTTCATATCGCGCCGATCGATGAGGAAGATTCCAGGTGCTCCCGGAGAACGGTTTCTCGCAACTGAGTGGAGTCGACCGAGGGATGCTTGGACGAACAAGCGGTGAGACATATGAACAGCATAAAGACAGGAACGTGAGACCGAGCAATCGAAGAGCTTCGTCGAATCAATGAAATCGGATGAGTCCGCCGACCTACCACGCAATCGATGACCGAACAGCCAGCCAGTCAGTCAGTCAGTCAGCTTGGCAAACGATAGAACGTAAACGGTGACGTTGATACGTTCTGACAGTCCCTGGGGTTTACACGGACCCGTCCAGTCGGGCTAGCCATCCAGTGACGAAGGGCGGCGAGCGAGCGAGCGAGCGGTTGGATAGACGAAACCAGACCAGATGTTCTTGTCCGACAAGTTCCATCTATAACCAGCCAGCCAGCCAGCCATCCGAGCAACCTTCGGAGCTGAGAACGGAAGAAGAAAGAACAAAAGATGTTCGAATCCTGCTCGCTCGTTTGTTCGTTTGGACTGGGCATTGTGATCCTCCTCCACAGCTCGCCCTTTGAACTCCTCGTTCCAGAGACTGTCTTATTCATGCACTCGGAATTTCTTTCTGTTCCTCCAGTTTTTTCGGTTCGTAGCAGCAAAACAACGTCCGAGTTCTCGATATATTTCACACTCACTCGTCATTGTGGGAAGCGGAACCAGATCATCCTCTAGCGGAATTGAGGGATGTAGACAAGAAATCGCAAGAACTTAGCACGATTGAATCGACCACACGAACAAGTCCAAGGAAAATACTTCTCCCTCCGAGACTGAATCTACTGTTTAACCACCGCTTCGACGAAACGAACGATCAAACGAGGAATCTATTTTATATGTATATCTATGTTGTCTTGTGGTGTAAGTGGTGTGTACGCGGATGGAGATGGAAGATTTCGCCTTCCCCCTCAAAAAGTACAGCCACCAAGGGGACGAGCGAGGCCCGTGGTCAGGTAGTGAAGCAGGTCGGTGAGTAGATGATGTTCGGTCCAGAATAATTCATACATCTATCTGAAGCAATCAATCATGTTCCTTCGACCGAGTTGTTACCAGCTACGATACCGTTCCGCTGCACCAGCAGCCCACTAGCCTGAGCCGCCTTCGTCAAATCGTGGGCGCCACTGAGCACACAGACCGAGAGGAAAGATTGTAGATTCGTTCTTCCCCCTTTTCTATTTAGACTCAGATCGACTCTCAGGATGTTTCCTAGTTTTGCTCTTTCGGGACAAGTTACATTTTTTGTCAATAATAATAATCAACGCTCATGAATCGAATTATGCACTTCCGCTAGCAAGTATTGTATAAAAGCGACCGCACAGATATGTGCATACATCTAAAGCTCATTTAGACAAACGATGCTCCTGGCGATTGTCTCTTTGCGTTATGTCGGACGCAGTTGATTCTGGCAGCGTCGTGAGTTCTTCGTATGGAATGAAATTCATGTCGCTCTCTTTCCTCTTCGGCTCCCGACTGATCGAACTCTGGTTGACGACCGTCGGATGTCTCCATCCACCCTCCATGTCGCCCTCCAACCATCGAAAGTGTTTTCTATCCACCCCCGCTCCCTCCCTCCTTCGCCGCCACATTGTTCGTTTGTTAGTTCGCTGAATGAGCTCTTTTTTTTTGTACCGTGGCTCGGTCTGTTTTCGGAACGTCGATGTGCGGCGCCCCGTTCCTCTCGGGCACTCCATCCACTCAATCACTTCCAGTGTGTCTCTTTTTATTTTCTTTCTTTCTCTCTTTTTGTAAGTTGCGTACTCCTCACGTACGTGTTGTAAATACCTCGTCGCTGTTTCAGCAACGGCGCTCGGCAACTCGCGTTGTTTCCTCTGAATGATGTTTTTTCCTCGAAGCTCTCAGCGTTTCTCGCTGCTTGGAAGTGTGATGCTTGACATTGGTGGAAAATCGCATGGAATGGAATTCGAGATGAACCTCGTCATCGACAGCCACAGAATCAGCGGAAATCTCGTTTTGTAAAGTAGGCAACTATGAGATGTTTCGGTGTAAAGCTGCCGGTGGTGCTGATGTAGTCATCGATTCCATCCCAGCAGGAAACCCAGCAACGAAAATCACCATCTGAAGACTCCCCGTCGTCGACAAGGTGTGGATACAGCTCGCTCGTTGTTTCGTTTGTTCCTTGGCGGGTTCGTCCACTCGTTTATCCGACCAGCCTCGCGGCAAATGCGATGGAAAGACGTGGTTTCAAATCCAGACACTCGAGCCACTGAAGTCATGAGAGAATGTGAGTCGATATCGATTCCGTGTTGTTCCAGTCCCCGACTCCTACACAACCTCATATTCATTCATTTGCAATGTGTTCTTCATCAGAGTTTCAAGATTCTATGCAGCGATCGGTGCTGTGCCCGCAAGGTGCGACACGACCGAGTCCATTGAACTTTGAGGCCAAAAGCTCCGATGGCTGCTGGCGATCGAAACCTTGTTGAAATGCACGCACAAATCCAAGCAGCTCGACCCGATTACATCGAAACGAGCGACGGCGACAACGCGCCGCGTCAACCACCTGTCCCCTCCCGGGAGACCCTGCAGACTTCCACCCTCGAAAAACGTTCACACTATAAATTATTCCTTTTCGTTTTCGTTGGGATCGTTTCTCTGCTCTTTCAATGAGTTCTCGGCCTCTTCTCCTGGGCGTTCCTTCGGAATGAAAACTCTGTTTCATCGATATCGCAGAGAATTCACGGCCGCCACGAACTTTTTCTAGCAAAGTTCTAGAATCTAAAGCCATCGGTCTAGCGACGCGTCTACCGCGAAGGTAATTTCTACTTGAAAGGATCGGAATGGCGATTTGATGGCGGACGAATCTGTTACAGAGCATGATGGATTGAGTGAATAACTCACTCCGGGTCAGAGTTGCCTCCTGATCACCCGCTTGGTCACTCAGTCGGTGGGTTCCATATCCTCAACTGTGTCTGGGTTGGACACTTCCACTGCTGCTTGGATTTTTGGTTAGCTGTTGCTCGCTGTTAGCTGTCGACGGAGGGGTGGGGGAGGGGGATGGTTTCTCCGCGAACTCTGTCTCCCTTTCGAAATAGTAGAGTTGGAGAAAGTACGTCATTAGGCCGAGCTTTCAGTGAGTGAGCAGCCGGCGCCGAGGTCGCCTGCGGCCAAATCGAATCCACTTGCAGTGTTTGCAGCCAGTCATTCAACCGGCCGTGTGGTGTGTGGAGTAGAGCAGTGCAGCGGCGGCGGCGGTTTGGTCCCAGTCGTCTGTTTCTCCATCCGATTTCCCTTCTTTTTTTTTTTTCGCTCGTTTCTCCTGGCCGTGTTCTTTCTCAACTCGCATTGCCCAGATCACGACGGGGAACGTCCGCTTGGTCTGCGGGTGGGTCAATACGAACGAGAGGGAGTGCCAGGACCACGACCACCACCCCCACCCCACTCAGAGGAATGGAACAGAAACCAACATAGACCGATTGCAACACGGAGAAATCGGAGAGGAAAAAACATCGATTCACTCCCGCAATGAAATCCTGACCGTGGTCACCGCTAAGAGTAACATGCTTTGCGGCAGGGTCCCTCCCCACTCGAGTCGGAGCAGTCGCAAATCTAGTTCCCTGAATATCTATCTTCGGTCTCGTGTGTCGCTGTCATCAAAGTTCTCCCATTCATCCTGCTGTTCTGCTTTCGCTCGTCCGCATTGACCGAAAGCGGGAAAAATAATTACTCGGTTCAAAACGTGCGAAGCACTCTGAAGGACAAGTTTGTGAATTCCAGGTCTGGCTCCAAATTCTGTTCTCGCTGAAGCTCAGGAAGAGAAAAAATATCAGACAATTTGTCTCGCTCCCTCTCCACAACCTCCAAGGTGTCAAAACCGATGTCATTAGGGAGTTTTCTGTTGGTTCAGAACACACTCTCGAGTGTTGCTTCTGTTTGTTTTCGTTCGGGATGATATCGCTTTCTTCCGAACATCGCGAATCGGAAAAGAATTCTAACGGATTCGGCTACATCATCAATTAATCGATGAAGCGGCTGGCGACACGATAAGAAGCTCCTGTCGAACAGTCTACGAGCGATAAAACGAGTCTCCGCGTTCATGATCGTCAGAAGAACCGAAAAAAACATCCTCAAGGCTCCCCTCGGCTGGCCAGAGGGAGCAAGAAATGTTCTGGAAGAGCGGTCAAAGGACGTGACTTCTTTTCCTCTCTCTCTCTCTCACCCTCACGATCTTCAGGACATGTCCCATGATACATGAGCACACTGAAATACTGGAGGAATTCCTGCGGAACGCGGGAAGCCGGGGAGTGAATGTAGGCAATATCGGTCCGGATGCCGGTCCCCAAGTTTGTTCGGCCGTTTCTCTGTGGCAGGTAGATTGATCGATAGTTTGATTGTAGCGATGCAGACCCGTGTCTGTTCTCTCGTAACAACACTACGCTCGAGATAGTGGACGCCGCCGCCGCGCCGTCTCAAGTGTCGGCGTGCACGCATCTTCCGGTTCGTCCGTCTCGATGTTCGATGATTTCGTTTTCACACCGAGGGATATTTCGATTTCTTCCAACATCACGCGTTGTGAAATCGAACAGAAAGAGCGAAAATCAAACATGGCTAACAGGGAGCGAGTTCCGCCGCCGTCGAGTCTCGTGAGTGGGACTGATTTATAGTCCATGAAGATTGATACTCATGCTTCCCCTGTCCAGAATCTGTTCGCGTGCTTGCATGAGCATCTGGCGGGAAACTGAACTATCCAATCCACCGACCGGTGAAACACATTGCATTCGTAGCATGGAAGCGACGCAGAGAAAATGAATGGACAAACCGAGTGAAAAGCAAACTGTTAGGAGGGAGGGAGAACGAAAAGTGAAACGAGGAAAAGGCACTTCGGAGCACGCCTCAAATGTTGGGGGGAGACCACGGCACAAAAGGAAAACTGGAGAAGAAGTAGCTGCGAGGGCCAATAAGCGAAAAAGAGAAAAGAATAAGAAAACGGAGGAGGTGAGCGGGAGAATTCGAATTGATGCGAGCATTACACGCAACGCTGTTCGCAAACAGCCGCCGACAGCGAACTCTGTTATCCATTATTTTCATTGAAAGCCTTTGAAGAAGTGAAGCGAACTTCACCAACTTCGTCGTAGCCTGCTTGGAGCCAGAGCTGAATCTTCCGATCTTCAGACGGTTTCGATGTAACAATAGCGGAAAGATGAGCTGGAAGCTTCATCAATCCTTCTAATTGATCCTCGATCGGTTATCAAACGAGCCGCCCGTCAATCTTAGCGTAAGGATATCTCGCGAGAACATGGATATTTCCTCGGGAAAGGCAGCAGAACACAACAGCCCGTCGATTCTTCATGCACGACGAAAACATTGATTGAGAAATCATTCTTTTCGTGCCGGATTCCTCTTCCGAAGAGTTTCGTTGTCTCCCTGGGAGAACCGAGAACGCGTTGATTGAGAATCAGGCATTAGCATTGAAACGATGTTGGGAGCCACAATAGGCACTTGACAAAGCCACCGTCCAACCAACAAACGCCCGCTGTTCAATTGACAACGGCAGCGGGAGCAGCACCGAAACTCCAACGACTAGTGGAGGAAATAGAATAGTTTACATAGACCTCTTGTTTCGTCGATTCTTCGCCTGATGAGTTCTTCTTCGCTTCATTCTTCTTCTGTTCCATACGATTTCTGCATAAATCATCTCCGTCTTCTGAATTTTCAGCATTTCGAACAATACTCCAAAATTAGTACATTTCATGAGATTCTAGCTTTGAGAAAAGCTTCCGGTGAAAAGCAACACCGAGATTGTCGCGTCAGAGAAGTTGATTCCCACTTTCTAGAAGAAAAGTCCCGTTTTCTTCAAAAGTCTCGCGTCCGCCAGAACAGCGGAATTGGCAGCGATTTCCTTCTCCGGAAGTCGCGCAATACTTGCAATACTACGAACGTTCGTGACTGCAGACTACGACGGAATTACGGCGACAGCAGCAACGCGCCGGAATCACACACGAACGATCTCCGAGAGTCAGTGGACATAAATTTCGAGCCAAGCCAATTGAATGGCGAAAACTCTCTGATCGACATCGGCATCGACATCAACCAGTTCCGATGCTGGGCCGTTGGCCGTCAAGCTTGTCAGTCCGCTAAGCAAGCAACAAGCCGAAAGAAACAGAAATCGACACCCGTCTCATTTCGTCTGAAAGAGAGAAACGCGGAAGCGAATAAATCCTGAAAGGCACGCATGGAGTCGAACCATGAGGGATTTTCGATCCTGCAAGCGACATCCAGGCCTGTTTCTCCTTCGTGCGAACAGGCTTCATGCTGGATGAAGAGAACTGGAGCTCAAGGGAGGCGAGAAATATGGGAACAACATCAAAGAGGTAGATTCCCCATTCTCAGACGCATCCGACTACTATCCGTCCGCACGGAAGGAGGTTGTGGTCTCTGTCTCAGAAGTACAAATCGAAGAAAAACCTCAAACTAACCGACCCCTCAAACTCTCAGGGGAAACAGCATCTCCAGCAATCCCTGTTCGTTCTCTCTCTCTCTCTCTCTCTCCATCCATCCATGCATTTTACTAACTCCCGGACTCGAACATAAAAACAGACTACGCGTGTTATAGGTTCGCCATCTCACTGACTGAGAACAGTGGAAGCGGGGAATCGCCGCTATGAATAATCTTTTGTTGTGGCTTGGCTCTCTCTTCTTTCCGTACCCTCTTCTACTCTGATCCAGTTGTCTTTTATCTTCTTTGTAAACATCTTCGCTTGGTATCTTCGCGTTCGATTCTGACTCTTTCGTGGAACTGTCCTCGATGTGTACCGAACGCCCTCAAGAACCGAGAAACTCGAGAGATTCCATCTCATGTGGTCAACATTTTTTAATTGACTAATATCGACACACATCCGTTGTTGTTCTCGTTGTATTGATAGCGGCTGTGATTTCGGTTTGTACAGAAATCGATCGCCCGATAAGGACTGAACAGTCCGCCATCCACCCAGAAAGCGAATATCCAAATCAACCAGTTCTACGAAATCCGTTCGACGTCAAATCCGAAACTAAAGCCTCTCATGTCTCCTTTTCTTCTACCTGCGTCTACCGTCTGCCACTCACTGTGAGATATTTAGGGAGTCGACGGAGCGTTTCGCTCTTCTTTCTAACGAGGAGTATTTTGTGAAGTAGAATTCTTGAGATCGCGATAACGCGCGCGGGCGACGCGACGTCGACCGCCTTTTCTTTTCCTCTCCATCTCTGGCAACAACCCATCAAACAACCGTTGCTGTGCCTTGAACTCAATAAAGATCGAAGAAAGTTGCTCTCCAGTGTGCTCAACACTCTCCACTGGAGACAAAATCGCCGACGGGAAGCGACTTTTGTCGTTCTTCGTCTTTCTGTCGCCTGGTTCCATTAAACGTTGATTCCGTTAGCATTCTAGCAAGTAATCCTTGGAGTGGCGATTCCACGATTGTTTCTAGAAACAGCCGCGGAGGCTTCGATTAGTTGATCGAATTCATGGTCGTGAATCGAGACGGAGCTTTTTCCAGATTGAAATCAGTTAAAAAACTCGGTTATCTCGCGTTCATCGCTCCAGCAATGTGTCTACGCAGGCTCTTGACTCATCGTTCGGCCACGAGAATCCACGTCAGGTTTAGCGGAAACCCGCGTCAATCGTTACATTACAGGTTCACCTATGGCTGGTACGTGACAGCCAACTGACCGATCAGTAGTTCTAGCTGCATTCCCAGTTATTCGTTTCTATAAGGATGTAGAAACATGGAGAATCCAGAGATGAAGTCTTCGGTTCCGTCCAACATCACGGAGCATACTGTCTATGAAAGAACATCGAAGCGACACCTCCTCGAAAGGTAAACAATAAAGAATACCCGAGGAAATGGAAGAAATCAATCCGATCCAGATTCCTCCGAACGAAACGTAATGGCGCTATGGGAAAAAATACCTGTCTCTAGACGACGACCGACTTGTCTTTCAGTTGTCAGTAATTTTACGCTGGTCGCTATGCTGCTTGAGGACTTGACAGAAAAGCATCAAGAGAGCTTACCAAGATTCGGGCGAGAGCACAGACCAACGACAGATTTAGACAGCCTGTCAGAAATGAAGCGTTTACCGCTCTGCACAGCGAACCAGACAGCGAGCGAATGAGCGACATCGAGCCTAGTCAGATCGGCGTGCGGCTGACAACAGTTTCCACGACGGGTCCGATGCCGGATCCTGATCTCGACGGACGGAGCTTTGACAGATTCAATTGCAACGTCCGATATTGTGCCGTTAATTCGTCGACCCACTGAACGATTTAATCTCGAGGTCTCGGCACCAGAACGAATCCTTCGGGGAATCTGTGTCTTCCTCTCAGCGAATATTTATAACGACCCCCTGAATTCCCGCGAGAAACGAGGTCCAAGGAGGAACCCACGAACTTTCCTCGTAGAACGGCTTGGAAGACGGAGAAAACTCGCGAGGGATAAGAATGAAATTCAGGCGTCGTATCCATTGTGAATGGAATAAAGTATCCGATTACGTTGTCCGCCGACCTCGATCCGTAAATTAACCTTTTCGTATAATCCGATAAGTCGTTCCGAAATCTCTTATCGCCTTTACGTGCACACCCATCTCGCGTGAGCCGGCGCTAAACTGAAATAAAACGCAGTAAAACCGGCCGGCAAACCGCGAGGGTAACGCAAGGCAGACGAAAAACCAATTTGAAAATAAACTAGCGGACAAATCAACACGGGCTCTGATCGCTGACGACCAACGACGAATAATGTGCGAATCCAAAACTCAAAACGTAGGCCGTCATTCGTACGCTCCCTCGCGCGCACGCTGATCCGAACTCCGCGAAACATTCGACGTGGGAGAAATCCAGATAATGGGAAGCGAGGAAAACATTTCAAATCAGAGGTTTTATTCGGTACGATGGATCAATGGGTCGCATTTGAATTAAACGATTTCTCACCAGGTGGTGCCGCCGGTAGCTTAGCGCGCGTACAGTGCTGGAAATCAATTGAGGACGGAACCGAAAATATTCGGAGGCGTTGAAAAACTAAACCGCGCGAAATCCGACGCAATAGTTTCTGCGCAAAGAGTAAAAGCTCCAGCGATGACATCAGCGGCAAGTTATGCGCATACGTAATTCACCTCGGATTCGGCTTTAGGAGAACCAGAGCGGCAATCGATTTGTCGAAGTCCGAACAGGTCGATTGTGCGAGGGTTTCTTGTTTTCATACTGCCAGGACAAATCACTTTTTCTGCACCTTTTCAGGAGATTATCCACGAGTTTTAGGAATCTTCGCGAATCGGTCATAAAGTTCCCCGTCACTTCATCGGTCAGTGGATATCTAATCGACACTGAGTGAGATCAAAGCAACACAGACCCTTGCCTCTACCATTGAATCGAGAAAATAGAAATTCCGAGTCACGGACCGCACATGTCAGAGGTAACAAACAAACCATACCGAACCAGCATCACCGAAATCCTGTGGATTTGTCTCCCTAATATTTCTCCTCACGACAGCCAATAGGAACCCCGCGTGGCTCACCAGCCGAAGCACCAGCGGTATTAGCGGCACCAGTGCGTCGATCGAGCGGGCCCGCAGGCCGGCAAGCAATCAAGCGCAGCTTACAAACATAGATCAAACACATCGAGATTTATTCCGCGGCTACAGTCCCGAATGTTATCCCGTCACTGGGACTTAGAGACGGTAGCGTAGATGTCGACGACGACGACGACGACAAACCAAACGTAAACATACACACACATGCGCACGCGGCTAAGCCCAGCTTTCCAGAGTCACAACCACACATGTGGCACGCTTCTTGGAGCTCCCTCTTTCGGCAAACTCCCCATTCAAGGAACTCTTGAACTTCTCGAAGCTTATCCGATGTTCAACGACCGATCTCAACAGATCCGTCGCGTTGCATAGAGCATCTTGAAAACGAATCTGATGCTCGTCAGGACATTCCTCGATACTCCCCTACTCTTCGGAGCGACATGATAATATGTATACATATGTGGGTAAATGTGTAGTACATATCACATAATATGTATACATATCATGTGTGTGTATATACATATATTATTTCATGTAAGTAAATGTATTTGTTATATCATGTATATCAATACAGAAACCAACAGATTCGTTTTTCGCGAAACACTGGACATGACTTTGTTGGAATACTCGGTGACATTCGGTACGTGTTGAGAACTGAATGCATTTAAGAATCGAAAATTCAGATTGCTCTCATCTTCGGTGCCTCCTAATAGGGGCTAAACATCATCATCGTTATGACGAAGATTTCAATCACTATCCATTAGCGGTAAAGAACGAACTTCGGAAACAGGATTCTTTGGCCACTAGTGTACACGATATTCAAATGGCAGTTTAAATCGATTCCGAGCGACGCAACTTAACAAGTCGTAAAACCGACACGTCAAAATCTGAGAAATATCGATCGCTTTAGACGCATTCTCTGAAATACAAAGATTCCATTCGAGCCTCATGAATGACGGGATGTTTTGAGATTCTAACGATCGTGTTCATTCTCACTCTTTCCAACCCCTTTATCCTCTGTATTTATAGAAGTTTTCTCGGCGGCACAAGAACCTTGTTTGCTTCGAGTCCGGATGTCGTATTCGAACTCCGGAATTCCGGAGGACCGAAATCTTACTTGGGATTCAAAAAATATCGATTCAGGCGATGAATTTCGCCGACTCAGCCGGAATCGCCAAAACTTCACAATAAACTGCATGGCCTCGGAAGGTCTTGGGACGAAACTTCGATCGAAGGTCGTCATTGTTGTGGTTGTGGCTGTTTTCTCCAGAGTCTGACTCTGGAATATCCGCGCGGAAAGGAAAGCTCGAGTTCCTCCACCACACTCTCCAACAGCGTCTGCTCGTTCCAGAGAAGCAGACGTGCCTCATGATCATAACCGTCGCGTAATTTAATGGCGGCCAATGAAGTTTCCGGATTCCTCATCGAAAATTATGCGTTTCCGAGATAAATTGGAAGAGCACGATTGAGTTTCCTGCGTTTTCCTTGAAATTCCTCTTGCGAGTTCCCGTCGCTCGCCATTAACTCTGGTTGGAGCACAACCCTTCGCCGTCAAATCCTTTCAGAGAAGTTTCGGCAAAAATATCCCTCAGATTTCAGCGTCGTTTGTCTTGCGTGATTCAAAGTTTTTCCAAGGTCATCATACCTATTTACCTCGTTTGGAATTCGATACTTTGGAGCGCGATGTGATTTACAACTCGTGTCAAGACGATTCATCAGAAGGGATTCGGTCCTCTCGGATTTTCTGTTCGAAAAATTTTCAACATTCATTTCTAGATATTAGACCGATGCGGCGCACCTCGATCCAATGGTTTCTCATCAGGTGGTTCCATGGATAGATTAACGGCATGGCGCTGAGTCCAGCGACTACATATACTATGTACCGCGTGGTCGGGTCCGCTATTTAAAACCCTGAAAGATTATCTGTACTTTACTCGACATCCGTACAGTTAACATTTCAAAATAATAAGGGTGCGCTCGGGAGACCCGGGCCCTGAGGCCGGCCGTCAAAAAAACCAAGAGTGTTGAGAAAAACATATCTCGGCGACGCTAATTGGCTTCGAGTTGGAAAAACAGGAAAGCTAAACTTGTCGAGCAGAGCCCCTCAGACTACGAGTCTTCTCCGATTTCGCTTGCCAACACGGTTTCTTCCCATCTCGTTTACTTACATGCTCGCTATCAGCCCGGAAAGCTGCCTCGGGCCGTCACAGCCAAAGCAAGCAGAGCCTTGCGCTTATTTTGGTGGAGTTTTTTCTCTTTCTCTCTCGGGTAATCTCCATTTCCCCTAAGCTTCGACTTCTTTCCCCCGCTGTACTCATCAAGCCATGAGTTTCGTTCCTCAGGTGTGCGTGGACTCGGGGTTCCCCTTATTTTCGGCTTGAGATGCGCGAGTCGTGCGTTGACATCAACTGCAGCAGCAAATAAGCTGTCAGACGACTGATGAGAACGGTGGGTCGAGGAGCAAGACGCCGACGGGACGAAAGTTTCTAATTGATTTGAGCATCAGGATTACCGCGGATTAGGGTTCAGAAACAAGCGGGCTATGAGAGACATTGGCTCGGACGTTGAACTGTTCGTCTGACTCCGCACAGTGCAAACCGCGCTGACCACTCGGCCGTATTGTCTTGTCAGTTCTCAAATCACGTGACCGACAATCATGATGAAAGTCCTTGGCGAAGTCGAATCATGAGACGCAGTCATCAAATCATCTTTGGAGATTGGATCGATTCGAGATCGAAACTGAGAACTATACATACACTCCCGAGAGCTCGGTGCCGCCAAGGCACACAGACAACGGTATCTAACGTCCCTTCCAATTAGGCGACATAGTAGAACAATCGACGGCGTGATTCACGCGCGTATCGGAACTCTCAATCGCATTTGGGTTGTCGGGTGACGCTCAAAAATTACTTTAGGTCGTTTCAGGTGAAAGCAGCTACGGACCGGGGCGGAGAGTTCAACCTTGAAATCGGCACTGAACATCGAGAGGAATTATCAAAGCAAATAATTGCTTTGAGAGAGATGATGACTCGACGAACGAGTTGGCACCTGGACGCTCGTTCTCACTTAACACGAGACGAAATATGCTGGGGTCACGTTCATGGATCGACGACGATTCAATGGGTTATTTAAGTGACAAGCCAACGCTGACATTGATCGACTGATTCAATGAATCCGCAGCTGCGAATGAACTTCTAAATGCATTGATCGATCGATCAATCAATCAATCTTCCAATGAATGAATGAATGGATTGTTGGACTATATTTATCCACCATAGAAGCGAACGCTGCGGCTGGTGTTGCAGGCACGGAAGAGAAGCCACTTTGGCGCATACATTGGGGGCGGGGGTTTGATTCAGGACCGGAAGAAAATTTGTTGATCACGCGCTCCGAATTCAAATGAGAGCCGATTGAACGTGTGGCCTTGAGCCCCGTGTAAACTAAAAACTGGACCGAAACGAATCGAGAGGAAAGCCATTAGGGACTGCGAAATTGAGGGTTTTTGGAGTTACAAAAAGAAACTGTGAAAGGTTCCGAAAGAACAACCAGAAAGTCGGACCGTTCCTCGATGGAAAGCTCCGCGAAAATGATCGAATTTCCATTTTTTCTTTCCAACGATCGAATTCGGTCGATTGATTGCAATTCAACATCAACTGTACGATTGTTAAATTGCAGGAAATGCATTGTTCCGACCCGGGAACGATCCAATATTTTTCCTCTTCATTTTGAGCCTCTTCGTTCGATGGGGAACGCAGGTACGGAAGGCTCTCGAACCTTGAGCTCGGCGGCGGCCCGCTAGGCGTGGGGCCGAGCACGTGGGCCGAATTGTCCTCCGTTTGATTCTTTTGCGTCAATCTTCAGTGTTCGTCTCGGTTCTACACCTTGTCCGCTTCTCGCGAAATTCTCCGGTTTCTGTTTGTCGCCTTCGATCTTCTCTCTGTGATTCTGGCCGCTTACCTTTTGATGGATTTGTTCCCGGAGTTAGACAAAGTATTCCAAGAGATGAGAGACGAACCAACAAACGAGATAATCCGACGTCGAGAAACTTATTGTCAGGGAATTATCCTTTTCTGTCACACGATATTACCACGCGCACGAACTAGTGATAACTTCTCTTCTTTATCTCTTGCACTTGTTTATTATTGGCGCTTGTTACCACGATTGTGAGTTGATTTCACTTATCCAACGAGTTGACATCACCTTCACGATTTTTCGACATAAATTCTCCTGAATCCTTATTTTATTCTCCTGGAGACAACTTCCCCGATTTGGAACTCCTGAGCGCTCTCCTTCTTTTCAGACTTTCGTCCGCTCGTGAGGAACTCAGGAGGGCCGCACAGCTTCCGTCACTCGATCAACTCATTTCAGGCGCGAATCGGGGGCGCGCAAAATTCAATTTTCTGATTTCTTCCTCATGACCGATCAATCAGTCAGTCAGAGATAAGACACGGGCAAGAGCCACGACTCGATTCCTTCACGTTATTTTTCTCCAGCAAAGAATCTTGGGCGCGCTGGCCGCTTTTCGTCCGTGAACTATGCTTTTGAGGACACGAACAAACACTCACACACACAATCACACTGTTTGTAGTGGAGTTTCAAGATCGGGGAGCGATATAGACGTCCCTTTTCGATGCTCCAACAGTACTGGGGTCCGCGCGGTCCGTGGTATTAGCCGGCCCGTCTAGAGGGAGCCACTGCGAACTCTAGTGGAGAGGCGCATCACATGAGAAGGCAAGGGTCGCTGTCAGCAGACAGACACCGCTACTACAACCGACGATGCCATCGAGACCACGCCGTTACCCGCTTTACCGGTTCCACCGTACCGGTGTCTACTGAATGAACGGAGCCACCGCACTCATGCTTACACGCGGTCTGGCTCACGGATTCTCCACGCGGTGCTCTTCACTCATCAAATAAATTCACGAAGAATGGGAATCGTTGTCGTTCGTCGATACCGCGGTTTAACAAACGGAGTGATCAATTTAGAGAAACGAGCTCGCATTCCAGAACTTCTTATCCGAAGTCAATGATGCCGCATCCTTTTTCGGAGAATGAAGATTCACATGAGGAAGGGTCTCGAATCCGATGCACCTGAATCTGCACTGGCTGTATTTTAGAATTTAATGATTTCTGTGGTCGCTGCTAATCTCTTCAAGTTGCCGCAGCGGTCCATCCAAGAATCTTATCGTTTCACTTTCAGACGAGTTGTTTTTGTTCACCTGAGGGGATCTTTCCCTTCTAATGAATCCGTGGACGTCCGTTCCGAGATAATTTTTAGACGCTATACTTTCTCTTAAAGGGTTGGTCGCCTGAATGGAGTTTTGCTATTTTGATCTTCGTTCGTTTTCTTGAGCGACCGATAGCCACAAAAAGAATCACCGATAAGTCAAAATGAAGAGAAGAATATCGGCGAGCAACCGAAAGCCATAAAACCGCACCCATGACCAGATCGTTCTCCGTTTTTTGTTTTGTGTCCTGTTTTCAGGGTCGATCTCTGCGTTGGCGAGATCCAAAAACTACTCGACCGATTTTCTCGCGAACTTTTACCGCGTACTGAGCTTGAACCCGGAGAGTCACACAATGATAGCGCACTGGGAATCTTCGCCACATGGATGAGCCATCTCGAGCGAGACATGTCCGTCTCTTGAAGATCAAGGCCAACAGAAACTAGGTGAAAAAGCACAGAATGGATCGTACGGCAATGGACTGTGTTACCGATGTGAGCGAGACACTCGTTCGCGATAGCGGCTCGATGCTTGGGAAGCCAAGACCAAACGAATGAGATCGTTATAGTCCAAGATCTCACTTCCTTAGAATAGAATAAAGGTACTTATTGTGAGCTCTCTCGTTCTCTTTAAATTCTCAGATACTGAGGAAGAGTGAATCCGAAGGAGGCAGTTTTTGTGAGGTCCTTTCCATTGAAATTGACTCGTCTCGATAAAGGATTCGCATGCCTGATTCGGTCATCAACCGCGAAAGCTCCGGACGCTGGCTTCCGATGAGCTTGACCCAGTATGCACAGCGTGAACGGACATCGGCTCTGCTAGCGATAGTCGAGAGATTGATTTTCGAACGACACGGAAGAACGCGGTCGACTGATATGAGTGAGTGTTCATCGTTTTATTTCTCGACGAAGCGATGAGTGTACATTCATCAACAGAATTCAGCGGGAAGCATCGCTTTCTCGACGGTCGAGACGCTGCGTGATCCAAGATCCGAGGATCTCGATGTCAGATCTGGATCATCCAGAAGCCTGCCCGCATGCAGAGAACTCGTGTCAAATTTAATGATTGTCGACAATCCCTGTCCGCTTGTGCCAAAGCTTCAGTGCCGATGAGTTTTGCCGCATCAAACGCTTTTCATTAGCGCGGATAAGATCTGATAGTATCAAATGTCACCTCCCAGCTTCAGCTCCGGATTGTTTTGTCTATGAACAGAATTCAGAAACGGGGATCTTTGGCTCAATCAAAGAAGAGTTTCAGAAATCCCCTGAACTCGACTCGAAATCCGTTCGAAACGATGGAGACTTTGAATGAAACCTTCTGATTGAATCGCTCAATGATCTCGAGGGAAACTTTTCTGCCACAAACTCCCCGTCACCTCCATCTGTCCTGATTCAGACCTTTGAAGCGATTTCCTCGCTTCCAGCTTCTATGTTTCAGTTTTCGTTTGCCTGATCGTTCATTTGTCTGCCTGTCGGTCTTTCCGACCGCTGGCTTGCCCGTTCGTCCGTCGCTTGAAAATGTTTCGAAGAGCGATCGTACTCGGTCATGGCTCGCGGCGTCTATTTTTCCCGTTTTTCGGATGGAATTACATTAATCTACTGAGGAGCGAAGCATTGTGGTTCACCTCGCCGGATGATAGAGAGCTTCGAGCCGAGCAGCCGACTCGCCAGCCAGCCACCGTTCGTTTTTAAAAGCTCTCACAACAACTATCAACGTAATTAAAGCTCACGTTCGGTCAATCAGTCACGCTGTAATTGAAAGCAAGGTCACAATCTCGATGCCGACAGCCAGACGATCGATCGATCGCGCAAGCAAACAAAATTTCAAAAATACCACGGAACTCTTCTCCGCCCGTTTAGTCGAGATCTATCTGGAGCGCTTGGAATGATCGAGTGGAGATCGCTTCCGGACCGCGTATTGTATTTCATCAGGATTATTGGAAGAGATCATCACATTCATGCTCATGAAAACGAAAATGAATTTAGATATCAATATATTCATATTCGTATCCATATGCATATTCACATCTCTTTCTTGAGATGTATTCATTTTCATATTTCTCATTCAGGAATATGAATATGCCGATCTTTGAGTCCGAATTACCGTGACAGTCTGTCGAAACCAGACAATTGAGAAAACTCGCTCTGTGAGGAATGTTCTCGAATCCTTTCGTCGACGAGTGTTTCGTTTGGTGTTTGATTGAAGGTTTGTATGCAGTTGCCTTTTGTTCCGTCATGGCTCGGCTCACCTCTCTCTGCGACTCGAATCTCGCTGACACGTTGTCTCTGTCTTTGTTTTGGTTTGATGTTTCAATGTGGGAATTGATCCGATCGACCGCACTTCGAGCGCACCACAATCCAGCCGGTCGCTCGTGAGAGGTCAATTTAGCAGCGCTTTCAATCACTTCCGCCGAGCTCGAATGATCAAAAGTGCACTCTGTTAAGCGATCAGCTCTTCAATATTTGATCAAAAGTTATGAGGAACTCGAAATGAGATCGAGCTTCCATAACTATCATTTTTGACAGATCATTCCCGTTTCATGATAAGCTGCTTTAGGCGCCGCCGGATGATTTCTCTAACAATTTCTCCCCGTTTTCTGACGCCAATGTCGCTATCGGTTCAGGGCGCACTTCTGTACTGCGAGTCGCCGACCTGTTTTCGTTCTGGAATCTGAGCTCAGTCACGGAAACTCTATTGCATTCAACTTTTGAATTGAAATTCAAGGAATTCCAGAAATGAAAATCAATGTAGCAACTTCTTCTTGCGAGGGTGGAACTCGAATCCTAGTTCGATATCATGCGAAATCTCGAGCTTAACCGAATCTATTCCGTGTAGTCGTGCGGATTAACAATTTTGAGTTCAATTATTGTACTGATACGAGTTTTGCATGAAGTGTCTTGACTCCAACCCCTGCCGTTGAACGTGGACATCTCCTTCAGGAAGCTTCGTGGGACGAGGAGCTGCTGTCCTGAAAGATAGCAAATGGCGTGGAAACGGTTATCCAAAGTTCGTCGATCGGTAACCGAGGTTATCGGAGGAATCAAGCTGAAGCGCTGAACGAGAAAATTCAGTGAGTTGTATATCTGGCCATTATGTGTATATGTACATATATTTCGTTGTGGTTACGGCATCAGGAGCAACGACGCGACGTCGACCGTCTCCGTTATCTTTTTTTGATTGCATTCTGTCGCTTCATTTATCTTTCACGATTTTTTCTCTGATTTTATCTATTATGCCGCAGCTGCAGGCGAGCCGACCGGTGAGAACGTTCAACTAATAAAAACGCTTCACTTGTTTTAACCCTTCAGTGGAAGCCTCTGTTCTCTCGGGTCGTCTGTCTTTCCACTCCGGGAAACGTTTGTCGCTGTCCACCTCTGGAGACCGGGACGATTGAAACGGGAGAAAAATGGACAGAAAATAAAGCTACGCACACAGAATCAATGATCCCACGACCTTTCTTTTCGGCTGCGCGAACCTCTCAACGGAGTCGACGTCACGTCACCTTCCGATCTGTTTGGCTTTTAAGCTGTCTACCGTCCGCCGAACGTATTGCTTTCGCTAAATGTCCCAGGCGCGTCGGGAAGTTTTGTTTGACAAGAGCCGCATGAATAGCCTTTGATATGCATTAGAAGCACGAGTTTACGATCCCATATTTAGTTTGGAGCGACAACGACAGGAGATGATATAGTAACATTCTATCCAGGTCGAATGGATTTCGGTCAACTATGTAGTAGTCGACAAATTCACTTTGAGAAGAGAGAGGAAAAGAAAAAAAGTACCTCGCGAGATACGCCGGCCGCCGAGGAAGGAAAATGTCACCGATGCTTTGGTGTCGTTGGACGGGATCGTAAACATCAAATCGGCGACCGAATAAAATAGCCCGCAGAGCGCTCCAACCGAGTTCAAAACGAAAACAGATGAATACTATAAATGGAACAACGGAAACACAAGTGCCACCTTCTGTCTCAAAACGCTTACAAACACGGAAACCAAGATGGCGGGATTTCTAGAGACCGAAATTGTTTCGAGAACTTGGCAGAATACTGGGGCGAGGCCTCCATCGCGATGGTTGAGCAGGAGAGAAGAGCAACTCTCATCGGCCGTTCCAACAAATCATAATCCGCACCTCCATCATCTTCGTCGTCGTCGTCATCACCACATTTATTGGAGCATAAGAGCACCGGACACGACAACAACAACAGCAGCGGAGAAGAATGGAAGAAGGAGACACTGAAAAAATGATTCATTGTGGCTGAAATTGAAGGCTCTGAAGACAGATACGAAGATGAATCGCCGACGTTTTTGACAATTTGACTCCCATGCCCTGATCTTGCTTTGATTGAAATAAGACAGGTTCGGAACGCGGCGCTCTTTGCTTTTAATATCGTCAATGCGACGGATGCCGCAGGACGTCCTGAGCAACGGAACAAGACCGAAGTTTTTTTCTTCCTTTTACCGCGTCCCTCCGGACTCTGCTCACAATGGAATGAGAACCGACTTGTCTCAACCGTGATGATTGCATTCAATGGAAGTCGTCTCAGAATACAAGACTACTTCCAACTCGCACAAAGGTTCCGCCCCCGCAGGAATTCCGATTCGCACAAAGGTTCCGGCTCTCGCGGGGGAGTTGCGAATCTCAAAGAAGACTCGACCCGACTCCAGTGGGAGGTCGAGTCGTAATGGGCGGACAACTCCGATGCTGGACTTCGATTCTTTGTCGCGAGCATTCGATGGATGCTTGTCTTTTCCGACGACTCCATATTAATCCCGAAAAGCCATCACCGAATTCCGTCTCCTGATTCTTTGGAGGTTCGTTGGTAAACAAGAAATGCGTCAACGGAGGAAGTGAGGCATGGCTTCCGATGGAGGAAGGTTGAACTTTCGGGTTCGTAGCACCTGAGGATGATCATCAGACAATCATTGTGATGTGTGAGATATGCAACATCATCCTGGATCGATCGAGACCCATTGTGTCGATCTGCCTTCGTCATGAGAGGCTGTTTACCCCGCTGCCGAGAAATCTGTTCTTCGACAGCGCCCAGTTTTCTCCGAAATCGATGATATATTACACCGGTTGCTGTCACGAAAGCCATTGCCTTCTTTTGGACTCGCTAGAGATACTATAGGCACTCGAGATTGAGTCGGCACAGAGCAAAGAAACGGAGTGTTCGCAACACGATCTTGGAGAATACCGGTCGCCGCGCAATCAGTAAACAATTACCCCTTACAGATGTAAGATATCACAGAACCCATTTGGCGAACATTAATAGATAAACCCGAAATGATACTTGTCTCGAAGGCTCCGTTTTCGAGAATAATTCAAGGATCTCAGCGCCGCGTTCATCTCGCATTTCTCGGCTCTAACGAATATCGAGAGAAAAACACTGAAATCGTTCCCAAGCTCAGTGCGGAAAACGATATCGAAACAAGAAACCGATGAAGAAAGCGAAAATGTTCTTATGAGTTTTTGCCCCGGTCGCTTGTAACGATCGCGGCCGTATCTCGATGTTCGTTCATATTTGTATGTATGGAGGCGTCGATGTAGTGCGGATGCATGTTCACTGCATGAATGTTTGTAGTAGTCCATTGCTATGCGGGCGGATATGGCTTTCGTGGCAGGCAGGCAGCTAGACGCAAGATCGATGTCTACTCCCCACCAACCGCTCGGGTGGGCGAGCGAGCGAGCAAGAAACATAAAGATCAACACCAAGACCGGCTCAACGAGCTCCGGACGGAGTGGCCGGCCACTTGCTGAGTGAGTCGCGGCAATACATTTAGTTGCGAATCCAAACTTCCTGTGTCGGTTCTAGGGAAACGGAGCAAGGTTCCCTGAGCGGACCGGGAAACAGGAGCGAGGAAACGGGAGAAGGATGGAGAAGAGTCGCGGAATAATTATGTATGCAGTCTGAGAGCTGCTTTGACGTGAGTTGATGGCGTTGCGCTTGCGTGGGTCGTGCAAGCCCTGATTCGCCACCGAATTCTCACGGAAACTTTCTGCAACCACTCGTTGAGATTTCACCGAGGAACAACGAAGTGTTGAGCAAGACACCCAAGTAAGGAGTGAAATTGCTGAAAAAACTAAGGCCGAGGCGCGAGGATATCACAAGAGACGTCTTGAGACGTCACTCGACACGCTAGATGCCTTGACACTAGACGACATGTCGACGACAAGACGCTTTTACGAGCTACGCGGCGTTGGGCGACAACGAGCAGGAAAACGACGGCAATGGCAAAAAAGAGGAAAAGCCTTAGACATTCAGAACGGAGCGAGGAAGAATCAACGGGAGAACTGCTGTGTCTGAGGGAATAGAGGCGAAAAGGCCAGGATCGAGTGCTGCTGCGGGGAGGTCTTACGAGCTCAGGGTGCAGTGGTCGAGGGTCCTTCCGGCGAACTCGGACCGAGCGGAGAAGTGAAGGCTTGGATACGGAAGGGGGCAAAAGGAGAAATCTCTTCTTCCCACAAAGCGACTCCCACTGGGTGAGTAATGGCTCCAGAATTAAAAACTTCGTAACGACTCACTGCTGAGTGTGACGGGTGTTGTTTTGCCGCCGCCACCGCCCTCCGGCCCCGAGCTCCATCTACTTTCGCAGCCATTCCTTTCGGAAGAACTCTGCCCTGGACGAGCACGAGAGTGAGCGAATCGTAAAAGAGGACAAAAACACGTTTAGGTCTTCATCGCCGGTAGCGGAATACAGTTCTGGGTCGAAGACGAACTTTCAGATCCTTGCTTCTATTCTAAGGTTACTTCCTCTTGCTTCGAGTGATTTAAGATCCTTGACGTTGACGATAATCCTCTCTGTAGTTCATTTGAATCACTTCCGCGGGTCCCAGGATTAAGCTCCACTCCTGATGACAGCAAACAGCCGGATGGCGGGATCAGGACGAAGCAAAGGAGGTCGTTGAGACTGAGCAACTAGAGATGGGACAGTTTAGAAATGAGAGTAACAGCGGGATCAGACGCATAGAGGAATAATCAAGGAATAAAGCATCTCGCGGTGCATATCAAATTGCGGAAATTGTCTTGCTTCGCTCGTGACCTCCTGGCTCGCATTATGACCTGATAAGGAGCAATGGATGTCGTCTACGGTCATCTGGCTCCTGGCATTAGGCTCCGATCGCAGAAGAGATTGCGTATGATTAAGACCTTCCTCGTAGCATGAGTATAAACATGAGTGTTCGTACCGAGGTATGAGCATTCTTGCCGCTCATAAAACGAGTGATGTCGTCAACCACATGGGTTTTCTAACTTTTGCTTATCTCGAACACGAAAGGAGCGAAAGAATCGCGATCGAGTGCCAGCATGGGGAATATTCGGCTCAAGTGCTTCACGTTTCCCATCTATTGACCTCTTATATCCGAAGAACGTCGTTTTTTGTTCCTTCTTCTCCACATTGATCACAGCTCTTATCTAATTCGAGTCGAATTCAAGCAAATTGAAGTTTCGATCGAAAACTAATGCGCGGTGCTCAGCCTGAGGTTTTCGGAAACTTATTCTCCGCGAGCCTTGCGTTAAGATGAATGGACCATGGCGGTTCTTTTATCGGCGACTGAAAACTTATCGAGCAGAGAGCTATTTTTACCTGAAATTCTTAGTTATTCTCGGAAATTCGATTCATGGATTCGATTGTCAAACTCACTTATGATTCAGTCTGGTTCGATTCGGCGAAATTCCAAGTCAAGATAAATGTGCTGAAATCCAACCGAAGCAGATGAGTCGGATCGGTTTCCGGAACTTCCTGGTGAGGTAGCATCCATGATGACAGCCTTCTAGACGACTAGTGAACAGCAATGAGGAACCGCTGACTGAAACAAAATAAAATCGAAATTCGGTGGCCCCTTTGATCGTTTCAAACACAGATTAACGGAAGTACTTGATGGTGGAAGCCGACGCAAGCAATCAAATCGGGTGCCTTGCAGATAGGAGATGGAATCAATGAAGAGCAATGATGGGTTCCTTTGAGCATTGATCTATTGGTGTCACGAGGCAACAATTTACCCTCTTTGCCCTCTGACTCACTTGCTGAGAGCCGAATCGATACCGAGTGCGCGTAAAGATCGCGTTCCGAAAACGGTCACAGCCACGATTGTTGTATCCAAGGACTCACAGCTACAAAGATGCCAATCTACAGATCCAAGACGGTGAATACTGGAATCTTGTAGCTGAAACTCTGATTTTCGTGGACGATCTGGATTTCAGCCCATAGTATGGCAACGAAAGCGTTTCCAGACGTGGTTCTATGGTCCAGGAATCAATTCACGCGGATGTTAGTAACAAGAACGGATGAGAGCAAACTGGGAAGACGAGAGTCGAAGAAAGACGAATACAGAACCAGTGAGAAAATGCTATTTATTATGTACAATGAGGCTGCCATCCAGTAGCGGATCTAGTCCTGATATGAATCCTATGCTCGCTACGCTGCTCCCCTTCTTCCACGGAATCTCGGATTTTCGACCGAGTTCGTTCGCATGCTTTAACCACGAAATCTCGTCGAGTCTGTGGTTCTCAACGATCGGGGAACCAAATCATGCCGGAAACCCGTCGAAAAGACAATCTCGTCGCACAATTTTACAACAACTCCTCTCAGCTATCGGGATCGTGACGGGGTCGTGTTCAAAACTCATCGATCCTCACAAGTTCTGACCCTTCATCACAATCCTCCGCACACGAAAATGAACAATACATATACTCTCAATAAACAAACACGATAAATATACTTTGCCACCAAAGAGATAGATATCGAAAATTCAAAGCTACGGGCTGTCACAGCTCCTACGATCCCTTGAACGCTACATCCGCTTCCGGACGCCTAATGCCACTCCAAGAATGCGTGCGTGAAGAGCAACCAACACGAGGCGGTCAATGTTGTCACGATCATTACGGGAAACCCAACTCTGAGAACGAAAATGCAAGAAGTTACGCAACGCAGACTCTCTGGAATGAAGCTCGAAATCCTCCTCCGAAATAATTCACGCTCTCATTTCCGAGGGAGCCGTGTCCTCGTTCCAAAGTTCTTTAGAGCTCAACAAGCTTCTCCGAAATGAATCTTCTTGGGAATCTTGGGATTCAAAAAGTGTCGTCGAAATACACATCAAGCGCAATTTTTTTCGAATTTCCAGGATGCCGTGATCGATGACATTCATGGCAGACTTGTTTTTTGAGATAACGAAAAAAAGTGACGTATCCCGAGGACCTTTCACGTACCGTAAGAAGTCCATGAACGTGAAGCGGTATCCGTGGTGTTCGGCAACTCCTGCGCACACGACGTTTGCAGACGCTCCAATAAGGGTTCCGTTTCCTCCGAAACAGGCCCCAAACGCGAGGGCGTAGATAAGAGGTTGAACGGGAAGATCGAGATCGTCGGACTCGCCTGCAAAACAGAAGAAAATTGAAACTTATAAAACACCAGCGAGAGAAAATAACATGTCCAGAAGAGGAGGATCGACGAACGCAATAGCTCAAAAGTTTCGGAGGAACTATGCCGGTAGCTCAACCAAGAATCTCGACGAAAAACTCGAAGAATCGACTCAAGTCGTCCGGGAACTAAAACTGGGAACTAACCCAGGCTGGAGCCGAGTTCCAGCAACCGAGGAGCAGATGTTGGTCAAAGGGAACAAGAAGCACAAGCTACGAGGACTTTAATGGCTTTGCCAACGTGAATGATTCAATTGGAAATATCATTGCCGCTGAATGGGCCAATTCTAACAGCAGTAACAAGTTCAACTTTTGTAAATAATGCACTTTTGTCCATGGACCCCGTTGTCAGCGATTCACAGGCCTCAACTCTCTAGACGCTCCCTCCTTTGCTTGTTTGTTCGTTTGCTCCACATTGGCCATGGAGTCCGGGGCTTCGTCGAAAGCGTCCTTGACTAGACATCGACTGTTTACCTATCAAATCTCGGACAAGAAACGTTCAGATGTCCTTAACATCATTTGCGTCATGCAACGCTCTGGGCCGAAATCGAAAGCGTCAGTCGATTCCCTGTGCGGTAGGAGAAGCTTTTCCGATTGGGATGCGGGGCGAACAAGTTCAACCTCATAACCTCAACCACTCGGAAAGCAAAAGATTCTCGCTCGCTTCGAGTGGGAAGAATTTTATGTGACCAGTCCGGCCGTTCCGATTTGGAGCGACTTGAAAACTTGGCTCTCATGGGTACCTGTCTCAAAACACTCCTCTCGTCGCTCGACCGAGTCGGTGAGCGTCTAACTACTTAGAATGTAGCATTCCGTCTCATGGAGCAGCTCCGTCCAAGTCAATCTTGAGCAATGTCTGCTTCTCTCGCGGTTCTAGACTCGGATGTTTTCACTGCCGACCGGTTTCATTGCATGGCGGGTCAAGGTTGGAGCGTCGGCTATACGCATTCTGTATACTTCAATCATGCATGCGTTTTTATTACGATTCCACTCTATTCTCTCGTCTCGGAAGCCTTCAAGACGAATTCTATTGCGTCCAACCGCTGAATCTGGCTTCTCGATTACATTTTCTCGAACTGCTTCGTCATCGACTTGAGTTCCAGAGATGATAGTTTCCAAGTGTTGGATCTCAATATGGTCACTTACCGAGTTTGGCAACGATTTTGACCATGACTGTCGTGAAAGGGATGTTATCGATGAAACACGAGGCAATAGCAGAGACCCAGGTTATAATCAATATTCCGACGACCAAACGATGCTCTTTGTTGACCGCTAGGATCCATGTCTCTGTCTGATCGCCAATGTACTGAAGTAGTCCTAGTTCGGTCAGAGCTTCCATTACTACGAATAAGGCGGCGAAAAACAGCAACGTTGTCCACTCGACTCTCCCGAAGATTCCTTCGAGCTCGTCGGTATCGGCTAGAACCAGAAGCGCCAGAGCTCCAAATATCGCGATCCAGCCTGAAACGTGGACGAAAATTAATAGTCAGATCGAGTGAGAACTCGTGAGCTCCTCTTGAAATCGATGTTTACCGAGGCTCAAGTTTAGTTCCGGAATCGACTGGAGGAAGAAGAGAATGATCACGACGGAGAGGACGACGCCTCTCTTGATCAGAAGAGGCCAGTTCCGGATTTTGTACTGAAATTGCAAAGAGAAGAGAAAAAAAAGCACGAATTCACTTTAGTTCCTAACTTATTCAGCGAATGTCTTCTCGCTGATCGAAATTTCCGTTTCAGCTTCTTATTGGATTCCTCTGCACAGCTCAAAGCACAGACACTCACTTTGGCACTGAGCTGTTCCAGGTTGTGCTTGAAGTCATCTTTTGAAGGAGTGCTCGACTCTACGAGCTTCTTGCGATAGATCGTTTTGAGGTTCTTGACTTTTTTCTTGAGAATGGTCCGTACGTAACTCTCGTCTCTCGAGTATTCAGACAACGAGCGGCACGCTTTTTGCCATATGTCAATTTCGTGCTGGATTTCAACGACCTTTAATGGAAGACAGCGGGGATTTCCTTTTATCTCGCTGTCTCTCGCTTTGTCAATTAGAGCGAGGACCCATCGCGAGTCTCTGCGAACACTGTTTAGTGAACTAATTTCGAATTCAGAATCAGAGAGTGTACTCTGAGAACTCAGACGCTCGCGAGTCAAGCGCGTGAGAGGGATCGAGCTGAAATCATTCCACGCGACTCGAAGTCCCAAACGTTTTTATTTGTTCGCGATGAGCAAGAAATCGAACTTTCCCGATAAGTGAAAAGTTTGAAGTGAAAGCTCCGCATTCGAAATCGTCCCTGAAATGGTACAGACCTCTTGTGGCTGTTGGTGCCGTAGACTTGTATCGTCCCTGTAGTACAGTCTCAGAAAGATGTAAGCGGCTGCGGCGCTTATGACTACTCCAGGCAGTAGGTGTAGAGTGAATGTCGTAAAGTTCACTCCACCTAAAGAATTCCAAGTTCAGTTGAAATGTTTCGGAATGCGACGAAGAATTGATTAGCGAAGATTTCGTGCTACCAGCGTATGGAATTACCGATTCGATAAAAACGAAGAAGCAGAACCGGTTGGCCCTTGAATCGAACACTTACTAGCCAAGACTTTCGCGTTCGAGATTATGATGACATTGGGCGGATCTCCGATAGGCGTCCCCGCACCACCAATTTTTGAAAATATCACCAAGGTTATGAGAACTTTCCTCGGATCCAGTTTCATCACTTCGCATAATCTGCAAACGATGAGCGAACAGTAACATGAGAAGTAAGCGTACAAGATAACTCCCATGATCGATCGCGATTGGTTTCAGAGATGTAGCTAATAACAAATCGTAGTACGGAAATGGCGTCGCTGTATCTCCGACAGTAAACGATGACAGATATCGGTAATGGAAGCAAACGAATAATATTTCTATCATAACCACGCGTCTGATGTCGCGGAGGTCGTTCCGGTGGCGGCGAGGATGCGCCAACGAGCGAGACTTCTTACCCATACGACACCATGTAAATTTCTCTCGTTCATATTTCTGACTAGCGTTCCCAGTCGCGCTTCGCTGCGACAGTTCATTGGGCGGCAGCTTCTTCTCCGCGAGAGTTGAACTTCTTGAAAGTCGAGGACTCAGTGCCCCGAACTTCCCTTTCGTAGATTAGGCAGAACCTATGTTTCATAGCAATTAGCCGGATTTCACGATATTACGATATCAGAAATCTGCACCCAATATCACGAGTTTCAAAGGTGTCCCGAATCCCTCCCCCTAACGCAGCGCATTTCAACCCCGTATACGATAGTCGTCTTCGCCTCTCTGTCCGAATTCTGTCGACCATGAGTCGTGTCCTTCTCTGCTCCTCAGTTTCATTCGCCGAAACCCTTCTACGGCGGGCTCGCTCAGCTTCCAGACGATGCTGCCGTTGCTCTTCCGTTTCTTCCTGCCGGGCTCGATCATAGTCCGCTCTTGCTGCTCGTCTTTTCCGCGCCTCCTGTTGCACCCCCTCGGACTCTCACGAACTTTGCTGCTCCACGGTCTGGGGCTCCGAAGTCAGCGCCTTCTTCCCGCTCCTCGAACCGTCTCTCTAGGATATCTACGAACGTCTGTCCGCGACGGATTCCCTGCTGCGCCGGCGATCGCTGCTCCGTAGACCCTCCATTGTTTCCTGACCTTTGGTTCCTCTTCCCCTCCACTCGTGTGGTCCTTCTCCTCTTTGCGGAGGGAGTCCACCTGCCTATCGCTGATCATTTCCGAACCATTCTAGACTTTGGGCAACTCAATAAAACGCCGGAACGAACTGGCTTCTCATCGATCTCACAGAGTCCTCCCGTCAGTTTTGGACTTCGTTTCCAAAGTCAATTGGTTTCCCACTCACAGATTAGGGTGACAGCTTCTCAGCTACACCATAACGATAACGAAGTGCCACAAAACTGGACGAGTTTCGGTGTAAAATCTCCGAAAACGCGTCCGTTAGGTGCATTTGGTATGCAATACCCTTCCTCGCAACCATATCCACCCCTCCCACAACTTTCACCTTCAACGGATCCCTAGTGTTCAAGATCATCGTGTCGGAAACGCCGGTGTCGACAAACGGACTTTCGTTTTTATAGGTGTAGATGATGAGGTAGCAGCTCGTCTGAGTGGGAGCCGATAATTGAGAGGAAATCTTACTTGATGGTGACGGCTGTCATCAGGAGTATGGTAGTCACGTTGTCTAGGAACGCAGAGATGACAGCGGTAAAGAGGCACAATGTCGTTATCATTGGCCATACCTTGCCTCCGGCAACTCTGAATGCCAGGACGGCCATGTAGTCGAAGAAGCCCGTCTCGCACAAGATCGCGACTATAACCATCATACCTGAACACAGAAGCGAATGAATATTGAGCAGGAATTTGGGTTTTTCCTCCTCAAACTATGCTCGCGTCCAGGCAGCACCCGGTGTTTGATTATTACTTGAAAGAAGCAGAAGCCCCGGGGAGCTCGGGATGCGAGCGAGAGTTCAGCGGGAGGAACGAAAAAAACCTAATTGACTCACCAAACAAAAGGCACAGAGTCTCGACGTCGAGCCACGAAACGACCTTCTCCAAGTCCGGCCGATCCCCGATTAAAGCCAGACATGCGATCGCGGCGGTGGCGCCTGGGGAGGAAAAAAAGGGAAAACAGATAATCATTATTTGTTCTTCATTTTCCAATCCATTGGCAGCTCGGATTCTGCCTCGACGTTCACGCATCAGCCGCGAATTCCTCGCACGTGGTTGTTCTCTTCCGTCAGCACCAAAGTTGACGAGGAGATGAAGGAGGTTTCCTTTAGAATTCTCAAGTTTGAGATTTTGATTCAGTTTCTGATGGCCGACAGAAACTCACCGAGCATAGCGGCGAGAGTTCGGTGACAGAGTTCGAAAATGATGAGGACTTATAGGCCGACGAGAACTATTGTCGCCATCAGCAATGAGATTTGGGTGAACTCAGTGAAAGGATTCACTAGCACGCTGACTGAAATTTGTCCCGAGAGTTTTTTTGCCTGCACTAGAATTTCCAAGTTTCCCGCATTTTCCAGGACCTCCGTGACAGGGATACGAAAAGTGTGCTCGACAGTTGTTTGGAGCGTGCGGGTAACGACCGAGGGCGGTGCGGTCGGAACTCTGTAACGAGAAGCTCGTTTTTCACTAAACTTCTTTCATTTTCACAAGCCTTGACTCCAAACATCAAAGCATGTGGAACTACTCTTCGGATAGGAACGCCAGTTTAGAAGAAGCTCACATCATTGGCTGGTGCCCTTCAACAACTTCATGGGAACCGTCTGGAAATCTCCGAACCAAAGCGAATACTGTATCCACATCGCTGAGGTTTCCCAGTGATTCGGGCAAGAACGGTCCTGAGGCTTTCAGGCGCAAAATCGGGTACGTTGGGCTCAGCTGACGTCTTAGGTTCACGTAAACCGGCTCTTCATCGTTCAGGGAGAATGTGGTCCACTCACTGTCGGGCTCCTCGGCGACACTCATGACAATCTGGAATCGGGATGACAGAAAACGATGGCAGTGGTCTCAGAACGACGGAATGATTGATGGAATGTGAATCACCAGAGAAAGTTATTCTTTTCTCGCAAAGGCGTGCTATTTCTGGATTTCTGAGTTCGCTCACCACAGCGAAGATCACTGTTGAGGTCAGGAGCGAAACCTTGAAAAGGTTGGCCCAATTCATGAATTTGCTCTTCTCCTTCGATGAAACCCTGTCAGACATCATGAAACTCTGATACGATGCGTCATCGTGCGGACTCGAGAGGACCGTCGAAGCGTTCGAGGCCGCGCGGGGTCGATCCTCGACTGTTGGAATATTCCAGAATTAATAATTTGATTTGATGCTGACAAACTCGGAACTCACATGAGCTCGATCCATTCAGAAAAACGAAATGAACAATCGGCATATGAATTCCGGAATCCGTACGTCATGATTCAATATTCGAAAACTCATCCAAAAGTATAATTTCTCTGTCGTCTATTCTCGTAGGAATAAAAAAAGTTCCGAGGCGGAGGAACGCCTCGATATCATCACGGGTGTCAGAGGGAAAATTTTCCTCACCTTTCACTTTCAATAAAGGAGTCGTCTCTGAAGGAAGCTGAAGGTAGTCTGTTGGCACAGGGTTTGATGCCAAGAAGCCTCTCGGGTCGTCGACTTTTTGGTAAGCGCGTTTGAGGCCAGATGCGCGGTATTCGTAGTACGGAGTTGAACATTCCTCGTCACTGTAAAGCACGGAATTTAGTCTCTTTCATTCACAGCAACGACATGAACATCGAACGAGAGAGTAAGAGATGAATTTCTATCTTGAATTCGATGATGAGATGATATCTGAACCCAGTTCGGTGTGATTCGAAGGTCAAACCACACCGAAAGCGATCTCGACACATGACTCATGCGTGGACTTTCTGTTCCCTTCCTGCTGTTTTGAAGCTTTCCCTGATCTGGTATCGAGACTGCTCTGCGAAAACTAAAGCTCCCGAGTCTTTCATCTCAATGTCCGTGCAAGGCCTGATTGTCAGCGACAACGATCTGGCAATGAATGAGTTCCTACCATGAAGACAGATCGCTGTCATTGACGCACAGCCAGATCTCTTCCATGCTTTCTCCCAATTTGAAGGCCATTAGGAATGGCTTCGGTTGTTCACGAGCACTTCTGGATGGGAACACCTTTCTGATGCATGGCAAGCTTTTTTCTGTCCTACTCGCTGGCCCCGGAGAAAAATGAAACGATCAATAATAGAGGAGCTTGAGCATCGAAGTTTCGAAACAAGAATTTAGAATCCGCTTGAGGCGGCGGGCGCTAGAACACAATGGAGCTGACAGGGTCCGCTGTTCCCTTTCATCAAAACATTGAACGATATGCACGCATTCCCTCGCATGTTACGCCATGCTTGCTCTTTGCCAAAGGAACACGGTGACGGGATGCCAAAGTTACTGATACATTCGCGTAAAGTAACGTTGTGAGCAAGTACCCCTAGAAATACATGGAGAGTTTGATGATTCGCATTCGAGCGCCTTCAGCTTCGTCAAGAATGCTGTTTCCAAGTCTCCGGCGTGTCGAATGTCTCGTTTTCGTGGGTTTTTTCCTGTTGCCCACAGAGTCAACAATGCGGACTTTTCTGCATTTGTTCAGCTTCGGACTTTCAGAGACCATTACCCAGTTCTATGTGCCGTCTCAAACAGCGGAACTTAATACCAAAATAGGCTGAACTTACTGTTCCTGAATGTCGGACCCGCTACTCTCGTAGCCAGAGTGCAAAATTTGACCGTCTCGAGTAAGAGAAGACTCTCCCGTTTGTTTCCTTCGGAAATTCCTCATACCCCTCTCTTCACCGTCTATGGAAGGTTCCGTGGACATGGTGCTGTCTTCAAAATGAGTTAACCTCAGATGAGGAGTTTCTCGGAGGTCTTGCTGGAACGAATGAGATAAGATTAGTGTCGATAAGAGCGAAGTCATAGAATTCGAGTTCATGTTGACAAACCTAGATCGAGTACTTCCTATTCCGTCTTCTGACGGCATTACAGCCGTGATTCCAGTTCGAACTGCTGGTTCGTGAGAGGTTCGCAGATCGAATCAGGGAAGATGGCTGTCTCGACTCCCCTAGATGGCGACCGCGCGCATCAGATGCTCCGCGTTTTTTCGCGGCTCTGAACATTCGTGGATGTCATTATCGATTCGCTCTCGATTAGGGCACTCAAATGCCGTCGCTGGATCTCGCAAAATTGATCCTTCCTCCGATAAACGATACACAGCACTAGAAAATGGGGACCAAGCCACGTTCTCCTCACAAGTGACTGATCGAGTGCGCAAACCAGCGAGTCTATCAGACGTCGTTCTCTATCCTTTCGGGAAGCGTGCTAAAGATATCTCTCCGATTTGTCTTTGCTTAGTTGGCTCGATTCGACCGTCAGATGGAGAAGTGCGGCTTCAAATCCATGAATACTAAGCAACACAGATTTGTCGACGTCATTCATTTCCTGTGCTACAATGACTCTATTCCATGAATCTTTGAACACAATCTGCATGTTACCATCGATCTTTCGGTAAGCAAGTTCGGAATGGAAGCATTTGCAAGGTTGCTCACGAGGTGCGGGATAATGTCAGTTCTGTTCTACGTGAGACCCGCGAGAGAGGCTCGAAATCAACGTTGGGGTATGCCTTTTATCTAGGGAAAGACGGTATGTATGAGAATAAGTTCCCCGAGGGCAAGGTACGCGAAATATTCCGACTCTGCTCTGTCGTCGAGGACAGTGGAATGGCTTCAACGATCAGTATTCAATGGATGTCGCACGGGAGGGCCTCTCTCAGGACATAATCTTTTGTCTCTAGATGTAAGCAGCGCTGCCGCGCTCTCCAGAGCTGGAATTCACCTCGGGCAACGAAAACCAGTTCTCCTGAATACGTTTATGTACTTTGAGCTCCGAAATCAAAATACAGCACACCATGATAGAAATCCAGCTATTCCAATTGAAACTTCTCTGCGGTCGTGTCTTTGTTCATTCGATACATTCAAGATAGTATTAGAATCATCCTAGTGGCACTTATAAGAACACATTTTGAGCACTGTTGAGAGTTTTCTTCACTGAACAATAATCTCGATTCCGATTCTGCCGGGTCTGGCTTGAAGAGTAGTGCGCTGAACATATACAAAGAAGAGCCAAGTACCACGATTGGTCCTCTTAGTTGAACATTTCGGGATCGTGTCTTCTTTGCTGACGTTTTCCCTCAAAAAAGAAACATACCGTTTCGCGCATTTAGGGAGGCAACCATACGGTTTGCGATTTGTTTTTGTGTTCCCTCATCGCTCGCGAGATTCCTGACATTCACTCAACGACCATACGATCTATCTGGAACAAATATGACGTCTGCCCTGCCAGTAGGGTCTCGGTTCGCTATTAGAGTCGTTGTTCGAGCAGACAGTCAACGCACGCGTTTCGGGTCCAAATAGTATAAACATTCTCTCGAGGGAATCATGAACGGCATCGGAGCCTGAGGCTTCTTCTCGATTGTCTCCTAGAACCTTCTCATTGAACATCTCGAGTGAATGAATCCACTTCGAGTCGACTTAAAACGCTCATGGTGGCTGTCGATCTTTGGGACTCGGACCGTTACGCTGTCTTCAACAACGATCCCGACTCCAAATTACAGAAACATATGAGCTTGCTCCGACAGAATTGAGAAAAAAATGCTGTTCACTCAAATCGAACTCACAACAAAACTCCGGGCCACTTCGACCACTAGCTGCTTTGCTGATTGTTCATCTTTTGGAGCCAAATCCGCTTCGTCCGCCTCGGAGGATGGCTCAGCTCCTTTCAGAAATTCCGAAGCCGCCGTGTCTGCTCGCATCAGAGGGCAGAACGAACTGAGGTCGGAGCTTGAGGACACATTCGATATCGGAGGATGAATCTCCGCCGTCACTTCGAAAGTCACAACATTGCCACTCATTTTCAAAAGCTTCGGACAATCTGGAGATCACGTCTTGTTGGTCACTCCGAACATAAAACTTCTCGCTCGAACTCCGATCATAAACGGTTATTTTTTGCGCACACTTTCACACCGAGCTCATTTTGCCCTGCTATTTGTGGAACCAGGCAAACCACCATCAACGGATCCAATGAGAGGCGACCTGTCTACGTCAGGTGAACAGGCTCTCAGGTAGAAAAGCGATCCTATCATCGAATGCTTGATAAATAATCCCCCTCGTAGCAGACGCAACGACAGTCAAGTGAACGATCCTGCATCGAGTCATAGTTTCCCAACGGTCGCACGTTCGCTTCCTTCAATCTGCGGCAACTATCAACAAAAAAATCGACGAATCTCCGAATCTTTGCGAACAGAATTTTCATCTGTCGATAAGTTGAATGGCATTTCGAAAGTGACACATAACGGTGCGATTGTCTGGGATATTGCCGAGCTTGTCAAGTTTGAGTACTTTTTTGCGTTTTCTATACGAAGCAAGAACTTCGGCTGATGACTGATCAGAAGTTCAGAAGAGATCCAACATCAAGCGAGGAATAATCGCGTGGAATTCGCGCCGTACTCTCTCAGGAACTATCTGGATGGACCTCTATTCATTCACTCGATCGTTCAGTTCATGGCGCTCTTCATTTTATCCTCATTTTCTGTCCATTGATTCCCTTCGTGCGAAGAAGAGCTGGAAAATTCGGCTGCACGTCGTCGCTGAGCCTGAACGTTGCGTATCAGTGTTTGCCTCCGTGGTGTGGACGAATGGAACGGAACATTCGGGATGATGAACAGCGTCTATAAGTGGAGCATTCTCGTGTAGTTCAAGCGCATTCATTCGAAAGCTGAACTAGAGCAGGTCTTCGGGGACTGACCCGGCCAAGCGGCTGGGGTCTGGACTCCGTTTCGGGTGACCAAGCTTCCAATGACATTTCGTTTTGACGTATGTGAATGAGCTTTCCCGCGATTGGCGAGGCAGACACAATGTATTCTCACTTACAATCAGTGGAAACTCGGCAGAATCGGAGTTGATATCGATTCGTGGTTCACTCGATAGAACACGTGAACTCAATCCTATAATTTTAGCTTTCCCGGCCTGGAAATAATTTCCATTCATTGCCGTTTCCCCAAACTCGATCACCGGAAGCCTCCATCCTACGATCGATGCCATAATCTATAAAGCTTGATCCCTCGCGTCACATCCTCTAGTATTTTCGCTCACTCAGATGACTCGACGTAAATCACAGATCGAGCTGAGGTTCCAAATGAGAAAGAGATTTTCATGACGCGCATTCCGCGATTCCCATCAAGATTTCTTACGGTAGCTGGCCACATATCCACGTGTTGGTTTTTTACTGATCTAATCGCCTCACTGGACGTTCCGTTGCATCACGCTTCATTTGAAGCCAGATATGTTGAATATTGTGTCTTGTTACAATCATGGCGTTTAACAAACGGACTTGGTGCACCGGAGTGATACGATATTTTTTGCTACCTAATGGATGGAAGTCGATGTGTCTCTTCCATGAACTTCATTTTGAGCTGATCGGTTTCCTACAGTCTAACTGAGATTTCTATGGACATGAAATCTCCCTCTGTCATGGACTGAAGTTACGAGATATGACCACGAGATCGAAATTTCGCACCTCAAGATTACACTCTGGCTGAAATCAGCGATGTTCAGAACCCTACCTGGAACACGTGAGGCTCGAAAACTAGAGTTTGTTCATCAAACTTAAAAGGGACCTCCCGGAACCTGTCGGGCAGTTTCATTCAAGTTTCACGATCGATGACCCGATGAAACGAGGGAACGAAGCAGAGAATTTTCGCGCATGGGAGAGACCACAGGGAACGGAACTTTTCCTCAACGTATTCAGCAAGTTTTAAGAGCGTTTCTGAGTTGAACCAGAAGTACTTCGGAATCATGACTTTTTTTAAATTTTGGCGAGACCCTCGAAGTTGAGCTCTTTCTTCGTTAGGTGATTCTAGACCGGACCCCTAATTGTCACAGCGCGGAAAAATAGAGGAACCGATCCAAACAACAAACAACGGTTTCGAATGACACAAAAGAGACACCTTGAGTACAGCGAGCATTGAGCTGCAAAGAGCAGTTAGTTGTGAATGTCACAGGTACGAAATGTAGTTGCGCCGTAATTGTCAAGTTCCCGATTTTGAACGGGGAGTCATCGTTGTCAATTTCCCTCGGGGCATCTTGCTTCCCGTGCGAATCCTCAGGAACACATCTGAACAATCTGTCCGTGTTCTATCCCGGCAACAGAAACTGAGGGTGCGTCCTACGGATGACTTCACGCCAACCGAGAACTTCGAACTGCAAGGACAAATCGATCGATTCGGACATCGCTCTCACCACCCACGGTCCTTTGCGGACAATGCAGTAATCTCCTCGACCATTATTCCAACATTCAGCGGAATGCTATTCTGTTCTCTACATCGGCCGAATGCGTGGGAAGAACACGCTCCGAGTCCCACTGCTGGTATCGCAATTCGTTTTGGCGGGAATTCCGAGTTTCGAGTCGAGTCGGTCAGAGGCACGTTTAGAACGCTCGGATGGAGAGCCTCAGGTTAAGTAACGTAGTTTGCTGGCAGCCCCGACGTTTTATTTCTGCGGACTGCAGCATAACCGTAGAAAAGTTTCAAACTCGCAAACTTGCTGTCGTGAACTGTGTGTATCCATTTCCAGGAGACCTGACCTTCTCACTCGTTGGCTCGCTCGTATCCGACAGTAAAGCTTAGAAATATGTTTTCGATTCGGCACAGAAAACCTCCCGAATCAGCGGAACAACTTCATGTCTACACTCGTTATAATATCCTCGCCGGCCTTTGTCAAGAGGGCGAATTTCCAATGCTACGCTGTAACGTTGCACTCACCAAGTCAATATCCTGTATGCTGAATGTTTTACATTTGCGCATGAGTGTTCCCGACGCACGAAGAGTTCCGACGCACGAAATGTTTTCGAGGGTCTCTTCACTTCTGTTCTTCGTCCGCTCGCTGTCTTTTGAATCGAAACGGAGCACAATCGAAACCACAGACGACCTTTAGGAAGCTGTGCGCCCAACCATGTCACTCGTGTTCTGAGCTGATTTCGACAAATAATTCCCGGGATGCCAACATCTGAAACTTGAGCTTGCTGCGAGACTCTTTCAAAAGGTGGAGTGTGATGATTTCGGTTCTACTTTTCCATGTGCTAACTTGACACGCGGCTGAGGCGGCGTGTCGACGTCCCCAAGATTTTCGAATCGGGTCGAGTACTGACTCGAAAGACGAGAATTTCGATTTCCGTGAACTTCCCAAGATCAACTTTCGCGATTTGGAAGAAATATTCTTGAGCTTCGGGGCGCCGCACCATCTACACAAACTCGATCTTTTTCCTTTGATCATATCTTCTCAGTGGAAAGATTGCGTGCTCGATGAGGCACGGTGGACACAGGACACCTAAAACAGTCTCGGAAGGTAGATACAGACATTTCGCGAGCGCAGTCACGCTCGCCAAATTAAAACGGTAGCGCTCAAGAATAACATCGCGATGACCTTCGACGACAAAACTCTTTTATTTCACAGTTTCGCGAGGCTGCATCTTGTATCACACATTTGGTTTGGCGACGGCCGTCGACGGTGAAAGCAAAAACAAATCAGGAGTTTCCACAACCTCGATCTCACTTATAGTCTTTCAGGATTCCGAGATTCGCTCCCTCAAATTGTCAGCGGACTTTCGAGAAAGTCAATCTCAGCGATGTACATTGTAGATACAACGAGTGTACATTCGATACGTTGCGGGTTGTTGCATTTGTTTGCATAATGAACGATTATCGATTCGCTTGATTTCCTCAACAGGCAGGTACATAACATGTGCTCGTGGATCGTGGCCAAACTTTGGCAACTAGTCCATCTGCGTATTCGGTATCAAACTCATATGCTCCGAGCGGGATCTTACCGATCACATTCATTTCCAGCTGATCACAGATCGAACAAAAGGTATTTCCTCAAACAATTAGGCAGCATGTCTAGCTTTGGAACTTTTTCCATGATTTCAGTAGCATTCGGGCCGAGAATGTTGCGCAGCTTGCTGCGGCACTGCTGTCGCAGACTTTGCGGAGTTAAAGCTGTTTCCAATAGAAAAGAACGTACGTCTGGTTTGAGCACATTCGATCGTCGAATGACGTTGCTGCTCCAGTTCTGCTCACTGCACTCGCACATCAAGCTCACGATGTTCGGGTAATCCTGCACGTATTGAATGGTTTTGATGATTCCGAGTTCCTTCTGCGTCTGGGGATGGGAAGAGCAAGTTCACGTTATTGGATTAGCTTCCAGGACGATGAGATGACAAAATTCAATGATTCTTTGTGAACTTCCTCTATTTCGCGAATGGTAATTCCTATAATGCAAATAAGACATATTCGTGCAGTAGATCACCTGAAGTGTCATCACGACCTTGGCTCCGTACTTCAGCAGGAGCCTCACGATGTCTTCGCGGGGTCGATGGCCTCGGAACTCTTCGGTGGACAAGAAGTATTCGCCGATCGGCGGCTTCAAGAAAGGCTTGCCGTCTTCGGTGTACGTGATGAAATTAGGATCGGCGCCGTTCTCCAATAGAAGCTGTACGATTTCCTTCGAGTTTTCGGAGTGCTCCGATAGAGCAATGTGCAAGGGGGACCCAACCACAGGCGATCCAGTGTTAATATCCGCTCCCCAATCGAGCAGTAATTGAATCAGCTCGACGTTGGCTCTGAAATAATGAATTCATCAATCTCGGCGAGCACTTTCGCAAACACCGCCCCGATTCATCTTCTGGACGTTGCGAGCTTCTTCCACCACTCAACACCGTTATCGCTCTTGATGTCTCCATCTTTCATTTTCGTGGTCTCTTTCATTCGGCTCTCCCTGGAGACGAGCGAGGGAGCCGCAGGCGAAAAAGTTTCGTTCCCGCCCACGCCCGTTTCAGGACAAACTCGTTGTCAGCTCATTTGTGATCCGATCGCAATCGAACTCCGTACCGCTGGAACACCTGCAGCACGCGTAGAATGTTCACATACATTCTCTATGCTGACTACGAACCTCAGAACAGCGAAGTCGAGAGGGCTGGGGTGCTCATAGCCTGCACTCATGTTCACTTTGGCGCCTTTTGAAAGCACGAGTTTGACAATGTCCTTGTTTGACGATAGAACCGCGTAGTGCAGGACCGTTCGGAAGTCATGTCGTTCGCCAGCCACTGAATTCACGTCCGCCCCGAAACGCACGAGCAGCTCCGCAGCGTCGTAACCTTGGGGATTTGATTGAAGATTTGAGAACGAATTCGTACCCCGAGTTTCGGGTGTGACATTTCATTTCCGGTTCAAAAGGCTGATGAATTTCCCGATGACCAACCTTGAGGATGTCTGCAGGCTTTCATGAGTGGGGTGAGTCCGCTTCGGTCCTTGGAGTTGGGGTCGCCACCGTAGCGCAGCAGTAACTCCATTTACGAGATGGCCAAGGGAGAAATGAGATTCATTTCAGAACCTAAGAAATATCTGAAAACATGAAACCCAGTTGGCGGTTATGATTAAATTCACGGTAATCTTCGAGAGCCGGTTCCGCCGCGGGACATTTCTTCAAATGTCAAATTTTACAGGAGATCGATTCGAGATGCCGCAAGACAGCTCACAGGGAACACGCAAACCGAGCACCCAACGGAGGACCCGAAACCAAGCAGAGGCTCAAATATGTAGAAAAGAAGCTGAAGTTCACCGAAACACATCCACACACACAAACAAACGAACAGAAGTGAAAGTTCAAATTCACACAAGATGATCACGGAAAAAGAAACGCAACCTGTGTAATGGAAACCGGGGCTTTCGGTAAGGCATAATCCGCCTGTCACGACATCTCCTCGTCTCCTCCTTCTTCTTCTCCTGATCCTGCTGCTGCTGCTGTACATGGTTTTGCGCGTTGTTCTGGCGCGACATACCTCGCTCCTCTTGTCGCGGAACCAGAAGACTGCGATGAAGATGCAGTGGCGCATAGACGCCAAATCCGATCAGACGATCGGAGCTGTCAGGCCTGAAGGCTAATAACACATACCTCGCGTTAGGGTTTGCGCCATGCTTCAGTAGCAGCTCGGCCATCTCAAAGTGATCGTTGCGAATTGCAATGCGTAAAGGTTCGTCAGCCATCGTGACTCGCGGAGGATTGCCGTAGTAGCTCCGACCGTCCGTGTCGACGTCAGTGAAACACACTCGAGCCCCATAGCTCATCAGCAGTTCCGCAAGCTCTAGGAATCCTTTTTCGGCGCAAAGATGAAGTGCCGTATATCCAACGTCGTCCATCGCATCCACTTGACAACCTGTGAAGAACTACGTGAGGGCTTCAAGTGAAAATAAACATCGGCACTCGAACTGTACGCTACGCAGATCACATCGAGTTTCTAAGTACGGCCCGAGTATAGATTCTAGTGAACAAACCTCGGAGCAGCAGAAATTCCACGGCCAGCTGGTACTGTTGATATATGGCGTAGTGAATTGGTCTCAAGCCTTGGGTTACCGGTTCATTGACTTGCGCCCCCAACGCCAGAAGGACTCTTATGTCTTCCAGAGGTGCGCAGCGGATCAGAGAATCGGCGAGTTCCCTCTGCAGTACACGTTGGAAGTAGGCTCGTCGTTCTGCTTGTGAAATGCTTTCCATCCTGAAATTGAATACAGAAAAAGATTTCAAATGTTGTGCACCGAACATTCTTTCGCCGAACGCTCAAAACAAAATTCACTGTCGGAACGCCTGACGATGTTGATGTTCGACTCCGAGTTCGTCGCAAACCGCTGTAAGGTGAACGTTGCCCCCACTCTCCTTCGCACGAACCAGCCTCAACACCTGCTTCCAATTCATCAGTTTCAGAGCGGCGAACTCGGCAATGGCCAATCACTCTCTATGGAGAACTGGCGGCGCGGCGGCCGTAGCAGAAAGGTAGTGGCGCTCTCGCAACGAACTTTTTCGACCGTTGGAGACGACTGCTTCGAGGTTCCAGATATCTGCGGTTCTGATCTCAAAGCTTTCCTTGAGAATGTACGTTCTGTCTTGAATCGCCAATTTGAAACTGTAACCCTTAGTCCGATTGCGATAAGACCTACCCAGATTATTGGTGATGGGAACTGATCCAGCCTTTGGAAGTGCAACGGTTTCTGTGACCGGCGCCATGTTCGCACAATGCAATGTATGTCAGGAGGGAAATTGTTTCGAATTCCTATCGTCTCTCAAGTTTCGATATTTAGGCTTGTCATGGATTGTCGTGTTGGGCCACCGCTTGCCAGGAAACGACGACCAGTTGCAATACAAGTTGAGGTCCCAACGTAAAAGAGCATATCCTGATGCTAAGGAACTTCTTTCTCGATTTCTTCCTCTTGGTTTGAAAACCCTCGAGTTCAATTTGCCTTCAAGTCTCGCGAGGTGAGAAACTCTTCCTCTGGAGAAACGTCGACAATTGATATAACGTGGCTTTTCTTCAGGCTCCGAGTTTCTACCCTTGGAGGGAATTCATACCGAGAGATTGAGGCATAAAGACCGCAGTCGAGTGACACCTTCATATCATATGTAAATTTGACACTCATGCGCTTGGAACTCAGCGCGCTTCTGAGATGTCTGATGCAAGGCATGAGTTTTCGTTTGTTCTTTCTTCCGAATCTCTCTCGAGAGGTCGATGATCTCGTTTTCTCCCTCAGAGTGCGCACACAGGTTACGTAGATGCTTCCACGCAGCGTCTACAATACTCTCTCTCTCTCTCTCTCTCTCTCTCTCTCTCTCTCTCTCTCTCTCTCTCTCTATACCCTATGCCGCCAACACCGTGTGGTCTATTTGGTGCCTCTCCTAAATTTTCCAACTTGACTGCCAGCGATCTCCGGAACGACCAATTTCGCGCAAACGGACGAACTCTTTCACATAGTAACAGTTTTTCTTCGGCTTCCTCGTCTTCAGGTCCTGCTCGGCGGCTTCCTCGCTTTCCATCGGCCACAATCTCCTTTCTGCGAGGAGCTCTCTAGAGAGACGGAAGAAAGCGGAAAAGAAAGATGACGGTTCTCAATTCTCGAAAACTATTTTCCTCCGACTCCTCGTCGACGAATTCGTCCGCTCATCATGGAGCTTTGAAAGGGTGCTAGACGCCCAATCGATTCAGACGCGCAAGACAACGGAGGAAATCGATGTCAACATCCTCGGCGACGAAACGCAAATTTTGTCCCACCCGTGATTCATGCTTGGTCTCGGATATCGCCTGCTCGTCCGAGCTATTTTGACGGCAGTTAAATGCGCAGTCTCGACTCTGTGAGTCGATGACGCAACCGGTCGTCGAATTCACGCTCTCTTCTAGAATCATCAAACGTCCGAGAGCCTGAATCCGAGGCTCCGATGCTCGAGAACGAAGCGTTTGTTGTTTTCCTATAAGTCTCAGTCTCCCACAAGTATAACTGGCGACAATTCGCTCTGCGGTTTCTCCAAGAGCTGACAAGCTGCTCAGGAGAATAATCGCCGGTTTCCCATTGACGTCTCCAGAGTCTAATGAAGAAGCGATTCTCCGACAACCACCGGCTCAGTGAGTTTGTCTTACTGCCACTGTGAGAGCCTGTTGACAGTTCAGCATCGTTTCGCGGCGATTATCCGCGAAACCGTTTCTGTTCAGACTGTGTTCCTCTCGTCGAGATGGAAGAGACTCGGAATCAACGAAATCGGGAACGACAAAGTTCGGAGTTGCTTTCTCGGATTACAGCAAGTGCGTAGTTCCATCGTCGCTATGTATTGTCTCGTCGTTATCCGAATGATCAACAGAACAGTTAGACGCGGGCGGTCTCGCATGACTCGCTCTGAGCCCGTCATAGAAGTTCACTTCACCGAACTTACCTCGATCACGGACCACTTCACGCAGTTATCCGATGGTCGTTCACTTTTGCGAAACTCTTTCTCCGGTCGTTTTCTCGATGAAATCCTTCAAGAAACTGTTATCAAACAAGCTGACCAGGACCTATTTATAGTGCACAGGCGAGGGTTCAGGCCACGACTCGCTCGCTGACTCGGACTAGGTAGAGCGACTCGAGTTCGTCTGGCCGTAGTTCCACTCGAGGGTCTCAGTGACTTTTCGGAAAAATTTTCATTCGGTTCCCCTCTTGAGAATTTCAAGGCACTCGGCTATCAGAGAATTTCGTCCGCTGTGAACGGAAGAGAATCGAGTGATCTTTTTTTTGCATCTTCACGGGAAGTGCGCAGCTGATCAATAGTTGCGTCTGCGAACCGCTTCACTATACTCGCGAAGACTGTTGCGACTGAGTAGCACGTGAGGCTTCTCTGAAACGGGTTTTGCTTCTCCGCTTGTCCAGACAAACACAATGAGAGCGCTCGAACCGCGCACGTCCAATGATCTCTCTCCGTCAGCGAGAAGTACGGTCAAACTTCTATCGTTCAATCAGTCAGATCTTGACCGAGATCGGAGGTATATCTTGCGACCAATTGTCAGCTCGGTGATGTCACCGCTCTGGTCGATAGTTACGACGGCAACGATCTCGTCTTCCTTCAGAGAAGTTCCGCGACAAAGGAGCAAGGATCTGTACTCCTTAATCCTCCTGGGAAAATACTATACACATGGTGCGTTCATTTTCGAACCTGGTCGAGTCTATGTCCAAGGTCTTGTTCGATCCAGGTATTTGGCATACACATCGTCGCAGATTGCGATAACTGAGTTCGGTGCCTGCGGCGACGCGGAAACCTGTTGTCAACGTCAAGAGAAATTGTGTTTTGGTTCGATGTGTCATCATCGAATCCCGCAGAGAGAAAAAATGTGAAGTTGCGCATGATCACTGTGTCAGTTCGCGAGTCCGTTTAGTTCTCATGAATTTTTGCGAAAACATCGCGCAACTGATCGGGCGCTTCCCGGTGAACGCACTATGCCGCTCTTGGTCAGTTCGACGACACGATTCTCCGAGGCGGCCATCGAAGAGACGCAAAAGAACTGCACTGAAACGCAAGACTTCCTCTTTCAGCTCACACAGTTAACAACTCGACACGACCTCTGCACAAACATGGCCGAGCTCAGTGCGATTCAAAACTTGATCGTGCAAAACGGGACTCCTGCGACGTTGCGAAAATAGGTCACCGGTTGCGAAAGTAATCAATCGATTCGTCCCTAAGTGAGCACGCGCGGCATGCTTTTCGTGAGAGAAGTGAAATCATGTCAAGGAACACTTTAGAAAGAGACTTCACTGCGAGTAGATGGATCCTGAGCGTCAAACGAAGAAAAATAGCGTCGGCTAACTAGGTTGACGATGAAATAACTTTTTTTTTGCTTCGCTTTTGATGAATCTCGAGAGCAGTGAAGTCGTCCGGAGTAATTGAAGTAGCTGTCAGAAGCGTTAAATCAGCTGAGAGTCTCGGCAGAGACAGTTTCTTCAAAGAACACAGTGTATGTACACTCTCGCTTCATCGTAGAGGTACACGTGACGAAGCGCTGCTCAGCTCGCTTCAATGCTGCTCGAGTCTCTCACAACAGTGGGAATGAAGGTGGCGCAACCGAGACTGCCAGGTGCTCTACGACCACACATCTACCTTCTCCCTCACTCACTCGCTCACTCAGAGCGACTCTCATCGTGGTTACATCATCGGGATAGCGACCAGTGGATTCCATTAAATGCAGAATATGAGTCTAATGCACGTCAGCAACACGTTCGCGGGTATAACCTCGCCCATTTTTGTTCGCCTTGAATCCTCGTCGCCATTCCATTTTGTCTCCTTCGTCGAGTAAACACCTCGTAACGCCACTGTGCTGACAGCAAGAGAACGTTTCCACGCACCCAGGCTGTCTACGAGAGTTCGAGAGCTGAGTTTCTTATCGTGCATCGCCTCAGGTGGACCTCGATTAAGGTTCATTGCGCTGTAATTACCTGCATCTGATTGTGAGACACATTTGCTCGGCTGTTCACACGCTAATCGTGCGGCCTGTCGCAGTGCAATCTGAGCAATAGCGTCTTTTAGCAATCGCGCGGTGCGCAAACCGTGGCGCGCCAGCCTGGGATGGGAGACTCGTGTTTTTCCAAGATGCAAAATGTTTGAGATTTGAGCAGCAAATCATGGTTTGGCTCCTTCTGTGAATTTGAGTTAAGTGAGATCTGAATGATGTCGGCCTCGAGCAAATCATTCACCTGTATCAGCAGATATTGACAGGTTGACAAGCCGATAAGAAATCTCCTAGAATATTTTCTTCTGTCGGATACGAGAAAACTGCGCGAGATTCACAAATACCGCAAATTCTTCAGCAAAATTTTCTATGATTTCAAATGTCTCCATCGGGGAGTTTAACTGTGGAAAGGTCTACCACTGGAGGGAGGCTTTCAACATTTCAAACTTGTTCACCGGGAAACTTGTACTTGAATAGGGCTGCTATAGGAGAGACGACTTTATAAGAAGATTCACGGTAGGTAGATATAGCCGCTCACCGTCTGTTTGGCGCTGTAGTTCCAAGTTGGTGCCCAATGAAACCACGTGGAAGGAGTTGTCACTCATAAGCACTGAAGATCATTGGTATTATACTCGAGTCAATGACTTCTCCATTTCCTCGAAAATTATCCGAGGCATTCCACAGAAACCTCGATGTTCGAAAAAATCAATTGACCATTGTCGCAACTTCGTCTTCGCGTACCTTTGGAAAACCTTGGTTTCTCATGAATGCTCTATGTGTTCTTCATGGTTCGTTCGGTAAGAGTGTGATTACGTCGATGGTATCAATTTTGAACGAGTCGAAAACTGAGACGAACCAATGAGGTGAAATATTGTTCGTCGAGAAGATCTGATTCTGCTTTTGGATTGAAATTTTCGGTTTTGTTTCCGATTCCGTGTGGGAAGGCTTTTAAGAGCTGGGAAAATGTCTCCGAAGAGTCGATGGCTTTCTCAGATATCGAATTATCCAAGAGAAAAGCGCCGCTGGAGCGACGAGGCTGAACCTTACGGATATCTCGCCCATCGAGGTAAATGATTTCGACTAAAAGGCTGCTTCTCTTCATACTGATAGAACAAAGTCTCTTCTACGTTATATCTTACCCCATCTGCTTCGCTCCTGCTGAACGCGGCTCATTGGGTAACCTAAGGACCTGAATGTCTGTTTCTGGCAGTTCTGCTAATAATTTTGTCTCAAGGTCGTTCTGCCTCTGGTGCTATTCCCGCAACACGGCCTCACTTCACTACATAAATATCCACAAACAAATCGTGTGCTCTCACTCACTCGTTTTGAAAGAAAAAAAAGAAAGCCTTGTGTGACCAGAATCTAACGAAAACGTACTCATATAAGAAATAAGTTTGGGAAAAAGAGCTTTGCGTGGGGACCTTCGACTCGAGGCCGTGGTCTAGTTCAATGTCACTCAACGCTTGTTTTCCATCATACAGGAGGGAGGGAAGACATTTCCATCGTCATCGTCCTTGCTCCATCGAAGAGTTGATATCCGAAGATTACATACATGAAATCAATGTCTGAGACGTTACGATACCGAAGCACTTATTTATATTCCACTCTGGTAAAATATTTGGTGGCGAAATTTCCAAACTCAACAACTGTTTGAGGCTGTGGCGTTCCCGGGAGTTTTCTAGTTCCGCCCCGGGCGGCACTTCGTCTAATTACGCCTCTAGTACAAGCAAATTCCTCATCGATGTTGGATATGAGTTAAATTAAGAGCCGATTCATCAGTTCGAGGTCTCGGGAGTGACGAATCACCGGATTTCTACGAATTGTGAGCTGAAAAGACTCGATATGTTGCTCGCTGAGCTAGTTTTGCGTGAGAGCGGAGAAGGGAGCCTCGTGAGGCGGGGCTGTCCATAGTATGAAACGATCCAAACTCAGGAGCAGGAGCAATGGAAGTTCTCTCCCACGTAATGTAGTTGTTACGGCACGATCTCTCAGATCGGAGAACGAGGAGGAACTCTGCCGACCCGCGATTACTCAGAGCCGTCGAGGGGAATCCATGGCGGTCCTTCTGATCACGGAATAATTGCGCGCACTTATTCCGTGCCCTAGTTCGCTAATATATGGTTTTTGGAAACAGGAGCTTCTCCACCAGTATCGCTCCGGCCGGGAAAATATGTGTAGCTAGGTTATCGGATGAGTTTCTGACCAGGAGCATCGTAATAACCAACAGGATTAAAACTTTCCTGACGTGAAAAAGCCCACTCGGGACCAAGACTGTCTGGAGGCTTCAGAGTGCTGGTTCGTTGTTGGGATGGTGAAGAAACTTCGACGCTCTGATGACTTCGAAGGAAGACAAATACGGATTCGAGCATTTTATAGAGACAGAGTCATAGGATAGCTCGTCGTCTTTTGAAACGCGAAACAAAAAGATCGTTCCAGGGGTTGCCTGCTCTGAATTCAAGCGGCGATGGCGAATCACATGATTGGCTCTCGAAATCCGGAGATATACAAACTTTTTCGTCAGCTTTCCTTGGTTTCTCTCCCTTCCAGCATTCTGCCAGCTCCGATCAGCGGCAAGTTGATAGTACTCTACTCCATCTTGCATCCTGAGCGAAATTCATTCACAATCTCACGCAAATTATTCAAAGATCGAAAAATCAATGTCGGAACTTTTGATGCAAAGGGTCATCGATGTCTCCTGGATGACGTCTCCTGAACGACATTATTCATTGATCACTCTCGATCCATCCATGGACGAATTAATTCAAGATCTACCACATCGATGACATGGTCCGATCACGACGAGAACTGAAACAAGCACGTATCGTTTGTCCGAATATCAATCGATTTATTGTGATAGATGGAGAGTAAGAGTCGAAAATGATTGATGTCATGACTGTAACTTCCAAGCCAAGTTATTATCTACAGACTGATGTTCCTCAAGTCGAATTGCGGCGGTTGGAAGTGGACAAATGAAGATCTAAATCGAATCGAGAATATCGCCCGCGAGTATACATACATGCATAGGCGGCTGATTCGCCTCTGGAGGAGGAGGACTGGATTCCCTTTTTCGGTCGACTCTGACCACCAAGTTGTTTTCGCAAGTCACACTCCGACAGTGAAGGGGACGAGGATGTGACTGGGCAGTACTTTTCCAGGTCAGCTGGGAGAGACTCCGTGACAGGTTGGAATCGCGGTAGCGGCTTCCTATGAGTTGCTAATCAAGCGAGTTTCTGAGCAGACTCCTATCCAGCTGAGCAAGCCACCAGTGAGCTGATATATGTCGAACTAAGCCAGCGAGCTTTGAGATATTGCATGCCCGGTTGCAGCTGCCAAGTGGCCTGCAGTGAGGCGGTCTGGTCGACTATTCCGACTGCCACCATCTCCGGGACACCAAGACATTTTATGGCCGGATAAGCTCCGAGAGGTTCCTGAATTGCGTCCGGTGTTCTGTTCCTCCGACTCGTCTCACCTCCATCTGACTGCGCTGGAATTCTCTGGGTCAAACGTTCGCCTAACGCGATAAGAGCATGTAGGCTGTAAATTCCTGACTTCTATGCTATTACGGCCACTGATCTAATAGACTTGGACTCTAAATAAGTGAATTCTCCAAGAACGAAATGAGGCCGGAAACTTCGCGTGCGCACACAATCTATCACGGACCTAGTTTTTCCTTAAGTTTCTTGTCAAAAAAAGGACGTCGGTCCTTGCATGCATTTTTCCACGATCACAGCGGCCTCTCCGCGAGTGAAGGATAAGTCAAAAATCAACGAAACAATAGCAGTGCTAGTTTACTTTTCATGACACACCACCGATTTTCCTGTTCCACATTCTCAGAGTTTGCTGACAGTTTCGCTGACGCTGTAGGCGGTCCGGTCGCTCCGGTAGCGCAGTGAAAGATTCTCGGCCACAAGAGTCGCTGTCGACAGAAGATACACGACAAGGTCAATGATGTTCACAACGTACTGGTCATGGCGGTCGGCGATGAACGTGCTTACTACAATTCCAAATAGTCCGCCCACGGAACAGAGCATCCAACGGGGCTCAGCGCCACGGTTGCCACAACTAACGGAGCCGACGATTCCCACGGTGAGGGCGAGTCCTACACCCAACAACGCTTTGCCGACGAACACTGACCACACCTCGGGCTCAAGGACCAGATCGGAGTCGATCACCAGACCGACAGTCACCAGCGGTATCGCGGCGTAGAACAGCTTCGAACACCACGAAGTCGGTACAAACTTCAGGGCGACACAAACGAGAAGAGCACATCCGCCGAAAGTCAGAAACATCAGAGGTTGACAGTCCTTCCTCAATTCGACGAGTTCCACCAGAAATTTGACGGTTGCCAGTTTGCCCCATATCAGGTAGAAAGATGAGAACGCGCAGAGTTGGACACCCAACGACCTCGTCGTCGTGAGAGGAAATCGTTTCAACTCGAAACGTTCAAGGTAGACCTGCAGAGCCAAACACGGAACCAATAAGAGGGCCAAAACAAGCGGTGACAGTTTTTTGTTGTCGATGTATCCACTTATCAAGGGTTGCAGCATGACGGCTGCGAAGAAAGGCAGAAGTCGATACTTGGAGTGGCAGAGAGGTTCGAGCGTCCGTTCGGCGAGATGAATCCCGAATCCGAGGGCGAGATGAGCCAACAAAGGTCCGTAGAATCTCCACTCGTTTCTGTTGTCCTCGTTTGCACTGTCATCGTCGTTCTCCGTTTCGAGGAAGATCAACGCAATCTCTGAAGCCATTATCGCCGCGAGTCCGAACACCAGTCGTATCCGGGGCATCCAGAGCGAGTATAATGCTGCCGTAACTATTAGCGGGCTCGCTCTCAGGACTCCGTAATGAGTTCGATTAAATCCGGCGACGTTCTCCCGCCTGTACGCGAATTCATGCGCGATGGCCGCAGTGCACGCATACTGAGTCAGTATGATGGAACATGTCACCAGATTCCGTTTCGAAAGTGACCGCGAAACGCACTCGACACTCTCGAACACTTCGACTTCCTCGTGTTTCGCTTGATCGCTTTGAGGACCCGAACCGGATCTGCGCGGCGCCGGTACGGGCGGCTCCCTCCGAGAAGGAGGAGGAACTGCGCTCAAATCCATCTCCATAGAGGTTGGATTGTCAGGTGCTTCTGCCGTCTCGGAACATCACGACGCCGACGTTGTTCCCGAAAGCTAGCAATAAAAGCAAGCATCTGTGCGCTGCTGAGATTGAATAAGAATTGTTGTTGATCCCTCTCGCCGGCTTGATGGTTTCTTGAATTGTTTAGGGAATCAATCTAATGGTGAAAATTACTCACAAGAGAGAAGGCTCGGATAGCGAGGGAGGATACTGCTGCTGCCGCTGCCGTCGCCGGTCGGCCCACGCGAAGGCATTGTTCCGAAGTCCTTGATCGCGTGAAGACTTGGGAGATGCTCAACTTGGATCAGAAGAAGAGTCCTGGCTCGCTCATCGGATACCAACTAAAATACTCGACCGTTTTCTGCATTTCTAGAATTCTGTTTAATGCTTTTCGAGGGATATTCCTAGAAAATGCTCGAAACCATGTTTCATCTATCGAGAATCCGATACGAGAAAAAGTTGTTTCGAAATCGTTGAGAACATCTGACGTTCTTCCGAATTAGAACGTCCACACTGCGCAGTTCACGGTCGCAGTCTGTCGAGCTAGTTTGATGTTATCCACAAAGAGAGGTGGTTATTTTCCCAGGCTTCCGCGGTTTACGTAGATACATATTTCACCGGCTCATTGTACGGAACGGTTATATGACACTATCTGGCGAGCAAACTGAACGTGTACCTATCGAGTTACCGGATTTGCTTCTGAATTTTCACTTTTCCGATAACAATTCGATCATGAAGACAAGATGCGCTCCGATTGCGACAATTTGGCGAACGAAAATCGTTGCCGTCATTCTCGGAAACTCTCTGAAGGCCCTCGACAGACAGAACAAGCGAACGAGTCATCAAAGGAACCCAGAGACGTACAGATTTGTATGGCGCCGTATTTTGTGCTTTCCATCTTGTCGGCGCATGTCTCGATGAGTGAAGACGACTCCCATTTCTTGCGCCATATGCAAACAAGTACGCGAGCTCGCCCGTTCGTCTGTCAGACGGGCTCGTGTTGATTGTTGGGTTCGCGTTCCGACGGAAAATTAGCACGGCAATACTTCAATGGTGCTCCCTCGGAGCGGCAACGGCACGCGCTGGCGCTCTCCACTCTTTCGTTTCCCAAAAGCGAAGACGTTTGCGCCGATTTATATTCAAACGATGCTCCGAGAGTCACGCTAGTAACATCGATGCCGGAAGGTCTACCTCGCTGTCGGGCCTGAGGTGGAAAATGAAGGCAGATGCTGTGTGACATCATGGAGTAATGAAACGATTTGGAAAAGCGTTCCTCAACGTTGCCGAGTTTTTCGACGGTCTCGTCCTTCATTAGTAGTTCGCGTGACATGGATCACACGGAAGAAAACCTCTTCAAAGCACCGAATGCAGACGAACTTACACAATCGCTCCGGCCGCAAGTTTGAAACGCAGCGAACGAGCTTCTTATTCAGTCGGATATCCTACCGCAAGATGCAAAAAAAAAACGGACAGTGCGTGAAGCATCGTCTCCAAGGCTGAACAAGGGCTGTTTTTATGGATAGAAAGCTGGGAATGATTAAGAAGCGCTTTCAGTATCGGACCGACGATTGTTCATCCTGCTTGTGGTTCAGGATCCGGCTGTGAGAGTATTCCGCGGCAACCAGAGAGTGCAGTGTACGCGAGAAGTCTTCGGGTGGATCAGACGATGGCCTTGAACTTAATGAAACCAGAGTTAACGGAAACTTCTCAGAAATGAGTTGTTTCGGAGTTCTCCGAAGGAAACAAGAAGAAGGTCAGAAAAAAGTGAGGCGCGGGGTGGCACGACCAGCGTCGGTACATAGTACGTAATACTCTCGGGAATGCAGCGGTCGCGAAAGAACGATTTAGCTCAATGACGTCCTGACTTCGCGATTAAGCCCGACTCGCTCCGACCGGAAGAAAAACAGCGCCGAGAAGACGGAAGAAGGAAGCGGAGAGCAAGCTACACAAAATACGTCTGCCTCAGAGCGAGGCACTTTTAGATGGGGCTTTTTTCAAATGTCTCGCGAGGCGCAAGCACCTCGGAAGAAAGCCCTGCCATAACCCACAATATTAAATGGCGGATTTACTTTGCGAGTCTCTCGTGCCCGACCCGCGACAACCGCTGCGCTCCCAAAACTTATCCGGCGGAAAGCAGGACCCGTTAATCCTCGGGTTTTCGGATTCGACATCGCTGGATCCGGCGGAAATTTGGATTCACAGTCCGTCTACCCCACAGTGCGTATTCATTGTCCTGACAATGAGTCGCTCGACCCGGACAGAATCTCATTGAACAAAATAAATTCTACAGATACGCTAAGTCAGCTAGATTTCCGTCCTGAAGGAAGCCCGGTGGAGTTCAATATGCATTCGGAACAAGCCACGGCCGACATTCCACCGGATCCGACATCGTGGCGCCGCGTCTCTTCAACTTGCATCTTGTTCTACAGTTTGCGCATTCCTCCTTTTGGTGGATTCCCTCATCATCTTTGTTTCTTAGCCTCGATCCTAACTCGGTCGATGATATCACTTTTTGCCGCAGAAATGCGGCTTAGCGGACTACCGGGGGGGATTTCCGAGTAGGAAATTCAGCAAAGATCATCAAATCATCGAAAAAAATGGTCACGAAAAAATCGCAGCGGGATGCCTTTAAGGTGGCGGGAAATTCAAAAAGAGAAATTCGGAAGAGGGCGGGAACTTTGAAAATCGGGTGAGATCGTCTACGGGCTTCGTTGTTGTTTTATTGATATAAGGGATGTTGAAGGAATTAATTCTTCGACTTCAATGACGAAGTCCAAACACGGGGGAGCTCTGTGCAGAGCACAACGAAACTTGTAGCTAAGTCTTATTGAGAAAATACGGCGAGAGAAACGAGTTTCATGGGTAAAAAATCGATTAACGATGACAGTGGGAAGGGCAGGGGAGAGAGGGGACGGGGGAAGAAGGGCCCAGCGATGAAAGTCTGGTGAGGGAATCAGAGTAATAAGGGGAGACAACATGGAAGTCATAGATAGCGGCGAAATTCTCATGGATTGAATTCGGGGACGACCGGGACGTTTGATTAACAATTCGATTTTGTAGTGGCTGCTGGTCAGGCACAAACTGGGGAGAAAGCCGATGAAGTCAGTATGATTGGTGCGGGAGTTTTTCATACAATCAACGAGAGATTGAACAGCATCACCATGGAGGACGATAAAATTTTTGGCGGATTCGACATAATTTTTTGTGGCGACCTCCGACAATTGCCTCCGGTATGCTCAACCCCGATATACGAACCGGTTAAACGCGGTCTTCATCGATCAATATTATGGCAATCTCTCAGTTATTATCCACTGAAGACAGTGATGAGACAAAGTGATTCTGTCTTTTCCACTTTGTTAACAAAAATTGGAAACGGTGATGAATTAGAAAGATCAGAGAAAGACCTGATTGAATCGCGATTTCGAACGAGTGATTGGTGCGATGAGCACGTCAAGGACGCCATCCGCTTATACCATAAAAACGAAGACGTTGACAGATTCAATAGAAGAAACGTGTCTACAGAGTTGTATTCTATCGCCAATGAGACTTATATAGGATGTCGGGATGAAGAGCAACGAACGAGTGCTCGAACAAAAGTTCACAAAATGAAATTGACCAGCTGTGGCAATCTACCGTATCAGTTACCGCTCGAATCGGGTAAACCGTACATGATTACATGTAATGTGGACGTCGATGACGGTATCGTGAACGGTGCAATAGGGTTCTTGCGCCATGTCGATTCAAGGGAGGAAGACACTGATAACGATCCTCCAGATCCAGAGGATTCAACCGAAATCATGACTGATTCAAACAGGGAGCCCCACTGCTTGTGGATGGAATTCCAAGAGAACGATCAAATTGGAAAAATAGCAAGAACAAAACCTTGGTAACCAGAAGTGAGCTCCAAAGATCATGGACCCCTGTATACAAAAAATCAGTACTATTCGAGGTTTCTAAATTGATTAAATGTCGTCGTAGAAATTTTCCTGCCTGTCTAGCTTGTGCGATAACGACGCATAAGTCGCAGGGTGGAACTTTCGATAAGATTGTGTTTGAGTACAATCAGAATCTCCAGCAACAGTTGGTTTATGTTGCCTTATCGAGAGTTAAGACAATCGACGGATTATTCCTCACAAATGTCAATCAAAATTATACATTCCACCACGGGAAAAAAGCAATCACTCCGAATATGCTACAACTCCGGAGTGAAATGCAACGTTTGGAAAAGCACAAATTGAAAACTTTAGACCATCAGACATTAACAAGATTGGAAGGAGTAAATAATGTCTTACTGTTGTTCAACGTCCAAAGTCTCCGAGCGCACGCATTAGATATTACGTCAGATACAGTTCTCATGCAATCGTCCATTTTCTGTTTCACAGAGACAAGGAATGAGACCAATATTTTAATTGATATGGATAGACTAACTTTGGTAGCTCAGAACAAAAGAAGAAACCGAGTTGGAGGTGTGGCGGTGTATAGAAAGCTGGGAACATCCGTTTAATTGGAACCTCGAGTGCAACCGCATTTGGATGATGATGACCCCGGTGACCTTTGTATTAGCCAATTAACTTTGAACGACCAAAGAATTCTTCTTGCAGTGGTTTATATAAATCCAGGAACTTCATTCGAATTAATCGAGAAATTCTTCATGAAGTACAAGGGTCTACTCAGTTCCAGTACCATGGATCTCGATTCACCGCTAATTTTATGTGGCGATTTCAACTGGAATATCAGAGACCGACCCAAAAAGGACCGTCTGGTTCAATTTATGCAAAACTATTCTAATTTGACTCTATTTGATAACACAGCAGTACCAACTACCCTCTATTCCACTTGCATCGATCTCATATTCTCCAGGAATATACCGATCCACGATTATATTACTCACATCAGTTACTTTAGTCATCATCGACCGTTGTTCTCTTTTTTATCGTGAGTTTTCGATGCCACATCATCTAATCAGTATTCCGAGATTTCAGGAGATCTACTCTTTTTCCTGAGGGCCGCCGCAGAATTCTAAACAACTTCAAAAAAATTTCGTTTCAAACCTCCATTTCCTAGGATGTTAATCTAGGTCATAAAGAATGTCTTATGAAATAAACCGAGGGGGGTTTTTCGTAACAGATCGAGAGAATCATGATGCTCTCCGTCTGTATAAACCGTTTCCCCTCTCGAGAGGAGTCACAGACTCCTCTCAAAACAAAACCATTTCATTTCTTGCTGCCAAAATGAACCTCATTTTTCCTTCATATTTACTATTTGTCGAAGTTGCCACCTTTATCTAGTAATGACCGCCGCAATGATGGTCTCGCCGACGAATCTCGGTTTCAAGTCCCCGATAGACACTCGCTCCCTTCTTCTCCTTTTTACATCGACGATCTCTTCAAAGAGACCACCCGCAGAATCTTTCCGCTTGTTATCACACATGCTGTGATTTCCGTGGATTCGTTATTTCCCGAAGAAATAATCTCTAAAAGTGCTGCCGGACGCCCTTTTATTCTTCCACTCTCACCAATTATTTTCACCACCTCACTTCCTCTCGACCCGCCCTTGATTTTCTTACGTCCGTACTCCTCCTCTTCCGTCTCTCCTCCATTTCTTTCCCTGTATCGGCAATATTTCCGTTGCCTGCAACTTTTCCAAGCCAATGAGGCTACCAAATCGTCCTCTCCTTACAACGAAGTTCCCGCATTTCTGCGGGACCGCAAGGTTCAACCTCGAACCGCTTGGTTTTTTCTCTTTTTCGTTCGCTCTTTGCTCGCGAGCAGTTTTCGATCAGGGAGTCTTCTGGTGGATGAGAACGTCTATCCAGCAAACTGGATTTCGAAAAAGTCGAGCCCGTGCTGGCCGAGCGTAACTTTTTGAGCCAAGAGCCCCAGACTCAAAGTTGTTCCTCCGAATATCTCGACGTGTCGTGTTTTCTCGTAACAAGGTTTCTCGATGTTGAAACAGCATACCGCATGCATCCTTCAAGGTCCGACTGGTTTCAAAAATGTTTCGGAACTGCGTGGTGCGGAGCATGCACACTTGCTTGTAGAACATGGCTGAAGATGCTTTTCATGTGTTCGTCCAACTTCTAGGAATGAAAAGAACATTTTGAATCTCCGATTTTCCAGCCGGAAAGGTATATTATTCCTCCACCTCGCCCCCATGCGTTAGAACGAATGCACCGTTCAAGCCGTTCAAGTGACGAATTCATACGAGACTGACTTTGAGCACAATTATTCTTTCACAGAAATAAGGAGGATTCAGGGTGACGCAATCAGTGAAGACAGCTCTCGGGATCGAATCCATCGCTCAACCCCGCGTCAATGTTTTTTTAAATGATAATCGAAGAATTCATTTGAGCATGTGGATTAGTAACAGTTGCAGGGCCAATCGCAGTGGACACACAGGTCCGTGGCACGATCTTGGCGAGAAGCATCATGATCCTATACAATTGGTCAATATCCTACAATTTTTGAATGGTTTCAACACAGATAACTCATGACAGGAGATCGACTATCATAGTGTGTAGAGCCATCTTCGAATCGTACCTACGGTACGGACTAATCGCGTACTACTCAGCCTACCAGAGCACCCTGTCGCCGATAGAAAGGCTACAGAATCAAGTAATATGACGAACTTATATCTGGAGAACCTCTTTATAGATTCCATCGTCAGAAATCCGAAGCTACCAGAGGGTCGAATCCTGGAATTGAGAAAAAGTCGAATCAAGCGAACAAACAATCCCTCGATCAAGATACCCTCCACGCGACTCGTTAGAACGAATAGATTACATGTTAATAGATACATTAGAATTTACTCTCGACTCCAGGAAGATATTGATCCGTTGCGATCAGTAAGCGAAAGATCTCTACAGAAAAAGAAAATAAGAGATCTCGTGCAACAGATTGTTGACCTCACACTGATGTAACACTCATGGAAAACTAGCTCCCTCTTCGCCCCTTCCCCCCGATACGCTGAAAGTGAAATTCATGGAGCCAATCCACAGACAGGGCCCTCGCCCTAGTGGAAGTGTTAAACTTGAGAATAAATGCCCTTATTTGAGAAAAAAAAAATTATGGTAATCGCAGAGAGGGGAATGTTGTGTTCATGTTCATGTTTTCACTGACTCTCTGACAACTTCTGCGGTAGATATCGTACCATCCACGCGCAACGTCAGCGTTTCTTTGCACGGCACACGGAAAGGATTTCCCCAGCGAAGACAGGTAGGCTCGATGATGGAGGTGAGGATCGAAAAAGCAAGTGTTCCGCTCTTCACGTCGAATTGACGAACTGCGTTAGCACCATCTCGAAACCTGGGAACTGCGCGCTGATCCTGCTTCCTGACCTAGCTGATAAAAAAATGAAAATGATCGGTTGACGATTCATTGAAAACGTAGCTGCCGGTCACTCAGTCTGACGAGACGTTCGAGCCGAGTCAAAACAGGGTAGTTATGAGTTTTATGTCCAGCTGACTTCATTTGACAGGCCTCGAAAAGAGCTTCTCAACACTTCAAGGACACCGGTCGAATTTAAAACTTCCGGCGTGAGCTCTCTCGAAACTTCTCGCAATCCATTCCTTCCGAAAGCATGTTCGGATCATCCCAAATGCATATTCAAAACCGGATGTTTCTGGAAACCTTTTATGTATTGAAACCATTGGACAATCGCGTTGGAATCGCGAATTGACTCATTCCGGGCGTGAGGTGAGTGATTGAAATGTCGGAACGCCATCGCTTGAATCTGCTAGTGAGCATTATCTGGATTCATTGTATGGATTCGAGTCCACCCAAGCTATGACCGAATCATACGGAGATTTTTCGGACGCAAACGAATAATCATAAGTGGCAACCCAGTATTGTGAAGCCACAGATCCTTTCTGAATAGGTTTTTCGCGAGCAGTTTTTGCGTGCAGTTCGCAGCGAGCTTACTTCTCTATCGGACAAGATTGTCGCAATCGGCCACGCCACGCTGCTGCTCGAGCCCTGAGCTCGGGAGGGGTATCTGTCGCTCATTGCTGGAACCGGAGCGCGGAGTCGACACAAAATTCCGTAGAATGCTTGCCATTGGGATCAGAGGAGCAGTTTCTTGAAATGAGCGACTGCGTACTTTGCTATATCACCTTCTCGATTGCCACCGTCCCTCATTGCGCACCCGATGACATCGTAGAGGTAGTCGTGACAGAACGCGTATGGTATCACGTATTTCTCGTGTCGGTGCTTCACTCCCATTGAAAAATTCCTTTTGTACATTCCATAACAAAATTTTCGCAGCAGGTCCAGCACAGTTTCGACGTCATCATCCGTCACAGATTTGCTCGGATCGTAGAAGTCTAAGTAACCAATGGCGAGATTACTTAGAAAAAACATGAGATCTCCTGCTCGGTCTATGGCTGCAAGAGAGTTAATGGGCCTTACTTGTTAGAAGCAGATTTCTCGAACTTTCGACACTTCTAGGTGCAGCGCCATACTATTTCGATTGAAAAAGAATCGAGACCGTTTCAAAGTACTCGATGGAAACTTCATGAACTCACCGAATGCTGGGAAATTGTAGCATATGGAATTATGAATTTCGGCCCGCATTTTCGGAACACTGAAATCACGACGCCGTGAACTCGTTTTGCACTGGCTGAACGCCTCGGAGTAGTAAGTGAGGTTCCAATTGATCGGTTTCGGTTGACGTGAGGATCTCCATTTTTGGTTGCGGGGGTTTCCTCGCACAGCAGCGGATATCAGCTGCAGATGAGCCAAAAGGAACAAAATCAACGGGAGTGGCATTTTGAGATGTTCGAAAAAATGTTTAAGTGAAGCTTCCCGCATCCATCTTTCTCGGAAGGCATCAGGCGTCTCATGCTTACTTCTTTGAAGGTATTTTAATGATCCAGAATGAATTCTGTTCAAATAAGGCGAGCGGGCAAATAGGAGAAATCTCATGGACGCCAATAGCCTCAGATTCAGAAAAGCAGCTTCCAAACATAGAGTTAGATCAGCGGTTTGCAAATATTCAGTCCGGCAGTCCCCGAGTCAAGGTTCCAACTGAAGATTCCTGACGCAACTAGAGCTGTTTTTTTTTCATGATTTACTAGCGTACCCGATCGCGTTTGGCTGCGAGGCGACTTGTCATCCAATGTGGTCTACTTGGATTACCTGGTTATTCTCACGAAGAAGTCATTCAAGAACGGGACTGAACTAACCAAGCTTCCTCGATCAGCCCTCGATTCGATCTCACTTCCCCATGCTAGTCGGTTGCTCAACCTCCGACACTGGAAAAATTCCAGTCTTTCCACTCTCCAGCGAAACGTGGAACGAAGGATTCCGTTAGGCCACCGTGATCGATGAATTTTTCCCTAGATTTTGGAGTTTTCGCGCAGTAACAATCTCAGAGCATATAGGCCTATGAAATTGAACGATAACTCCTCCTCATGCTGGTCCATTGCTTATCGTACGAAACTGTAAAAAAAAAGCAAAGACAGCTCAACAGAGGTTGAGCAGGCTCGCAGGAATGCGGCAAGAGAGTGGAGATGTCGGTTGGGACAAGACGGTCGAACATGACTCAAGGCAAGGTGGTGAGTTAGCGAAAGATGGGTCACCTGATAGGTTATCTTCGGACTGCAGATTTCCATTCGGAATCTCTCCGAGTGGGTGTCTCGGAAAAGCTCGACGAATTCTTCTGGATTGTGATCGTTTTTTTTCCCACCAGAGACCTGGTGTGGACAGAATTCGAGATCTTTTGAGGAAATCAATACTATTTTGTATTTATACTCTAGAAATCGTTTATCGTCGCGATTCTTGTTCCTAAATCACAGTCGTTTTCGGCGTCGACTTCTCCGAGGTCCTCTTGTTCCAGGCACTTACAGGCAGTTCCAGCTTCCCTCGAAACGGTTTCGAGATTTTGGAGCCGTTTCTCTGAATCCTGGAACAGTTTTCGGGTCCCTAGAACCGATTCCGGTTCAGGGATCGGACTTCGGAACCGGTCCTGGGATTAAACCGCAGGTTTCTTAGTGCCTCACGGAATAATCTTCTGAGGTGCTCTACGATTGATGATCGTCAGAGGATTCTCCGTCGATTTTGAGACCGTGAGCTTTCCGAAGAAAAGTGGCCGGAGTTTTATTTGCTCCCTTTTCATTTCCGCTCCCCCCTTTTCCCGTCTGTTTCTTCCACTCCCCGTACCGCCTGTTCCGTCCGTAACGTCGCCGATTCCCGGGGTCTCCTTCCACGACTACCCCTCTCTCTCCGAGAATCTCCAGATATCTGTTATCCTGTGGTTCCCCATCCACAAATTGTTCGCGCTACCCACATTTTTTCATCCAATCGGAATGATTGCCATATCATTCGATCAAAACACCGAAGGTCCATGGAATACTCGACTTTTACGTATCCGATGAGTCGATCGATGCTGAAAGTTCCACCCAGCCTCCCCATCTCCCCATGCCCGAGGTTGGTCGTGGACTGTTATTTCAATATTTTTCCGAACAGCGCGATGAAGGAACAGAATCCGATACTCTGTCTTCACTCCGGAGCACGGCCAGCAAACCCAAGACTGCGGAGCTGCAAGAACAAGACGCAATAGCGGGGCTCATTTGAGTTAGTCCAGCTACCAAGAGAGAGCACGAGCGCTGACCCAGACAGCGCGTACAAATCATTCGAGACGATCAACGCACGTCTAGTGAAAATTCACGGGAATCACTTTGGCTCCGACTACGAACATAATGTCCAGCCGAGTGTTGTCGTAGAAAGAATGGACACCGAGTGCGGTTTTGGTCGCGCAAACGGGCCTGAAGGGATGTGTTGTGTGAAAGAACAAGTAAGACTGATTCCACTTTCCGAGCCACAACTGGCAGTGGCACTACACGTAGCTCACGTTTACTTACGAGAAGGAGTGAACGACAAACTCAATATGAACATTGCTCATCAAATCGGGTCACCCCGCCAACATGTTCTCGAACATTCAGCTGAACTGGACTCAGTATTCCAATGGGACTGATTTCTCGAATAGCGAAATTCAATTGGAGAACGATTTTCCTGAAGTAACTACGCGGGATGATAGAACTCGGCGGGGTGAACACCTATAATAATGAAGGAGAGACTATGTTTTTTTTTTTTTTTTTTTTTCAGTATTGAAAGGCTTTATTGTTCAGTCAACTGCTATGTTTGTTTGTTTGTTTGTTTGTGTATTTGGTCTTGATACAAATCGGCATGAGAGGTCCGATCGCTCAGAAATCGTGTTAGATAGTTTCTTTGGATCTTTCGCGAGGTAGTAGGCTCTTCCGAACGGTATTTATATGCGTCCACTATATCTCTGACAATCTATTTATCTATCTTCGGTAATGAAGGCGAGGTTATGTTGGTTCGTTTGTGGTTTTGATCTTTAAACAAATCGGGATGAGAAGTCCAATGAGGAGATACACGGAACATTGTTGACTCGAAAGTTCATCGATGATCTCATGATGGAGAGGAACGAGTGTTCCAATAAAAAATCCTAGAACCCAATTATTCCCTTCTTTCCTTCCAGATAGCAGGCACAGATATTCCGTAACGAAGCACAGGTTGACACGCTAGTAGTTCATAGACGATCGAGTTCGTATTTGGGTCTATCTCGCGAATCAAGCCTCTCCCATTCTGGACTACGCAACTCGACCTTAGGTATCCCATGAACGGACGTCATTTCTCACATTCGAAACAGCAGAACACCTTCAACAGCTTCTTTGACTGAAATATCAGAGTGCCAGACGATGATCCTTAGAAACGGATCTGATCGAGACGACCCTCATACATCGCTTGTTCCAGAGCTTTCAGGGTTGTCCACAGAGTTCTTGTTTTGCGGGCAATCCGTTGTACTTCAATATCTGGATGTCTTGTATGAGTTCGATTACTGCCGACGTATGGACGGTCTACAGATGATGGAGATTTTTTGTAGTCGAGGAGATAACCATAAATGGAGTTGAACGTCCCAGTGTTGTGAAGTCACATATTTATTCTGAATACATCTTGCGCGAGAAAATTCAGAGAAGCAGTTTCTTGAAATGTCCGACCGCGTATTTCAAGTTGTCCCCATATCGTAGACCATCCATAACTTTTGCGCATTGGTGGACATCGCGGAGGTACTCGTGACAGAACCCGGATGGTATCACGTATTTCTCGTGTCTGTACTTCACTTCCATCGAGAGATTCCCTCTGTCCATTGCGTGACAGAATCTTCGCCGCAGCTCTTGTATAGCGTCGTCTTCATCATGGGTCACAATTTTGCCCTGATCGTAGATGTCGAAGTAGCCCATCATGAGATTGCTTAGGAAGCACGCGAAGTCTCCCGCCTTGACTATGGCTGCAATTTGATGCAAGATAGGTATTAGACTTCAGGAGCAGAGTTCTCAAACTCCCTCCATATCTGTATCGAATCAGCGCGAATATAAGATTTTGTGAAGCGCTCGCATCTCACTCGTCCTATTCCGAGTGAAGGGGAATTGAGAGCGTTTCAAAGTACTCGATGGAAACTTCATGAACTCACCGAAGGCAGGGAAATTATAGCGCGTGGCAAATGGTATTATGAGTTTCGACCCGCATATCCGGAAAAGTGAAATTGCGACGCCGTGAACTCTAGCCTGCTCCACAGGGTTGTACTTCCTCAGAGTTTTGCATAGGCTGAACGGCTCGGAGTAGTAACTGAGGTTCCAATTGATCGGTTTCGGTGAACGTGGGGATTTCCCTTGTTGGTTGCGGGGGTTTCCTCGCACAGCAGCGGATATCAACTGCAGTTGAGCCAAGAGGAACAAAATCAACTGGAGTCGCATCTTGAGATCTTCGAAGAAATGTTGAAGTGAAGCTTCCCGCATCCACCTTCTTTGAAGGCATCAGGCGTCTCATGTTTACTTCATTGAGGGTATTCTAATGGTCCTGAATGAATTCTGTTCAAATAAGGCGAGCAGGCAAATGGGAGAAATCACAAACTTTAAGTGTCTCAGATTCAGAAAAGCAGTTTCTAAAGAAAAAGTCAGAGCAGCGGTTTGCAAATATTCAGTCCAACAGTCCCCGAGTCAAGGTTCCAACTGAAGATTTCTGACCTCCATTATGGATCTGAACTTGACGTCTTCGATCGACGCCAACCCACTATCGTCCTCGTCGTCCACTTGTTAATCGATCCTTGGATGATGGACCCGAGTCCGACATCTCTGACTGACAAGAGTTCCGACCTCGTCTCCCGTTTAACGTCGGTTCCTGAAGAGCGGTTCCGAGCGCCTCTTCTCAATCCCATTCTCATGTCAGGCTGATCATCTGTTTTCCAAATCAGGATCGAGTGGGTTTAGATAGATGAAAAATTATTCAGGATCTTCACACATTCGGTTTTCGCGTTCGTCCCGGAGAAAAACTTTAGCACCGGAGCGCAACTCGCGAGGGCGCACTTCACGAGGAGTGAGGATACCCGTGAAGCACTGGCGTGGCTGGGCAAAGTGGCGCCTGAGGTGGTCTCTCAGGACTTAGACGCCCCAGAGGCGTCATAATGGCGCCACATTTCCGGGGCGGACCGCCCCCCGTCGCGCCCCCCCTCCCTAGCTATGCTGATGCCGTGAAGAAACCTAGCGGGGGCGTGGCGACAAGATTGACAACTTCTGTCGGGTGTTGTGGAGTTAAAGTTGGCTCGAAAATGAGCATCAGTTGGAAGGAAAACTCCCTGCGCAAAGCAAGGGAGGCTCTCACGATGCGCGGAGCTGCAAGCTCAACGTTGGTCTGAGGTTGGTCGTGGACTGTTATTTCAAGATTTTTCAGAACGATGGGATGGTGGAACAGAAGCCGATACTAATCTTCACTCTCAAGTACGGTCGGTGGCCTCTACGGTTCGTCCCAGAGAGTGCAGCTCCTGGAAACTTTCTATACATTGAAACCATCCGACAATCGCCTTGAAAACGCGTTTTGCATTCGTCCTACGCTTGAGTTGAGTGACTGAAATATCGGAGTGCGAGAGGATGATTCTTAGTGACGCATTTCGTAGAGGTCGTGTTTTGCGGACTATCAGTTGAACTCCGATATCTGGATGTCTTGTGTGAGTTGAATTACAGCCGAGGTATGCATAATCTTTGATGGAGATTTTCAGTAGCCAAACAGACAACCATAAATGAAAATGAGAGTCCTAGTGTTGTGGAGTCACACATTTATTCTGAATACATTCTCCGCAAGAAACTTCAGAGAAGGAGCTTCTTGAAATGTCCGACTGCGTACTTCGCGTTGTCCCCAAATCGAGAACCATCCAAAACCTTTGCGCACTGGGCGACATCGTGGAGGTACTCGTGACAGAACCTGGATGGTATCACGTATTTCTCGTGTCTGTGCGTCACTACCATCGAGAGATTCCCTCTATCCATGGCATGACAAAATCTTTGCCGCAGCTCCACTATATTCTTTTCGTCATCTTGGGTCACGATAGTGCTCTGATCGTAGATGTCGAAGTAGCCCATTATGAGATTGCTCAAGAAGCATACGAAGTCGCCTGCCTTGACTATTGCTGCAATTTGATGCAAGAAAGTTATTAGACTTCAGGAGCAGATTTCTCAAACTCCCTTCACTTCCTCGTATCGAATCGGCGCGAAGATCGGATTTTGTGGAGCGCTCGCATCTCACTCGTCCTATTCCGAGTGAAGGGGAATCGAGAGCGTTTGAAAGTACTCGCTAGAAACTTCAACTCACCGAAGGCAGGGAAATTATAGCGCGTCGCATATGGTATTATAAGTTTTGGCCCACATTTCCGGAAAAGTGAAATTGCGACGCCGTGAACTCTAGCCTGCTCCACAGGGTTGTACTTCCTCAGAGGTTTGCATAGGCTGAACGGCTCGGAGTAGTAACTGAGGTTCCAATTGATCGGTTTCGGTGGACGTGGGGATTTCCCTTGTTGGTTGCGTGGGTTTCCTCGCACAGCAGCGGATATGAGCTGCAGTTGAGCCAAAAGGAACAGAATCGACGGAAGTCGCATCTTGAGATCTTCGAAGAAATGTTGAAGTGGAGCTTCCCACATTAACCTTCTCGGAAGGCACCTCGTGTTTACTCTCCCGAGCGCGCTCTAATCGTCCAGAATGAATTCTGTTCAAATAATGGGTCATATAGTCAGAGGAAACGGAGGAAACCACACAAACGTTAATCGTGAAGCATACCAAGTCTGCCGCTTCCGCTGAAGCTGTAGTTTGATGCAGGGAGTAAACGCCAGGAACAGATTTCTCAAACTTCGTCCACTTCTAGGTTGAAGGTCACCATGGGATCCAATGAGAAATCAGAAATAGAAGAATCAGAAACTGTACTTGCTAGGGGTTTTCTCGCTCTGACACATCGATATAGCTCCTGCCTCAGCTGTTCGATCGGATTGATGTCTTGACACTGACTCGGTCGATTGATAACTCGATTACCCTGCTTTGTCAAAATGTCCGACCGACCATTCGGCCACATCTGCATCTCGAGAACAATCAAATCTCGTTACAACGAATGCCTTGGGCGTCATCCTTTCCTTTTGTCTTTGTTGTAAAATTGCTTTACAACTTCCTCCATTGCGTCTTCGATGACGTTTCGGACGAACTCGTTATAGAAGTTGAGTCTCATCACTCCATTCTCGCGTTTGTGCTCCAATCCCCTTCAGAAGCTCCTCTCTTGAACTAATGATAGAGTTTCCGACGCCATCGTTGGTCACAGTTTCGCACTGGTCGTAGACATCGAAGTGTCTCATGGCGAAATAGCTCAGAAGGCATGTGAGATCTCCCAACTCGATTCCAGCTCGATTCGGTACAACACTCGACCGACCGCGAGAACAGGTTAAGAGTCAGTTTCTTTTCTGATAAAACCCCGCGCTCAGATTCAATTGCCGTAAAAGTCAAAAAGTGGCGAAAGAGCATCATGCTCGTCTTATACCGATCGATGGGGAAGCGGAGACTTTCCAACGAGTTCGCTGAAAACTTCATGAGCTCACCAAAGGAGGAGAATTTCTCTGATATAAATGCAATTTCAGATGATTTATTTAACATTTGACATTTGTCTCCGTGACAGGACTGTAGGATGGCTTTCAGCAGTTGAAGTAAAACCCAGTCCTGCGACTCCTCGATTTCTAATGGCTGCGTCAGTCTGTCGGTGTGATGAAAAGTCCACGACAAGAACCAGTGAGAGCGATTTCGTTCTCGACTATCATTGATCTCCAAGATCGAAGCTAATACACTTTCAATCGGTCAAATGCTCCAGCTATTTGTCCGATTGCTATAGTGTTTGATAGCAGGACAACTTTCTCACGCGGAATCTATTCGGAGGAAAAGATCGGGCCTGCTTCAGCCAAAGCGAACGTTCACGAGACCTCAGATTATGCCTACATTATGCCGGAATGAAATTTCCATCGTTGTCCTCAGTCGTCATCTTTAATACCGAAGTTCTCACCTCCGATTAACACATTCAAGCAGTAACGAATATACATTCCACACTTATTACAGTCATTCTACTCGTCGATGATGAGATGTTCCCTTTCCATTCTTTTCTTCTCTATCTTGGAGTTCGATCCTCTCCCCAACTTACAATAGATCACAGTGCGTCGAACCAGAATTTGTTGTAAATGAACGCATTCCCATTCCAGCGAACCCACTCGTCGAAACGTATACGGTGCTCTTTGGAAAAGTGACTCTCCCATCCTCCTGCGAGTCCCATCTTTTTACGGCGGCCTTCGCTGCTGAAATCTTTGATTTCGGCCGACTGCTTGCCGACTTTGCCTCTGATCTCTTCAAAAACTTGCGTAATGTCTACATCGATGTCCATGAACTCGATTAAACGACGCAAATTATGCTCTAAATCATGCTCTAGATCTTCGTAGATGACTATGATGAGGTTTTCAGTATCGGCAACGATGGACCGTTCCTCGCAGAGACACGATTTGGTGCAGTTGCGCTCGAGCCATGACCGCGTGTGTCGGAAATAATCCCCAAAAGCCACTTTTCCATTAATGAATAGACGATAGAAAGTGTTGAAACTGCAGTTTTCCTCAGGTGGACGGTCGTACAGACGTTGGAAGATACTTTTGAAGAGATAAAAGAATGACACACAAACTTGTTTGGGATTCCTCAGGAGGAGAACGTATCGAGCGTTCGGGTTCCAACGGGATCGACAAAACGGGAGGTGCGTCACGTGCAAACGGCTGCCTTCAGCGTCGTTGCCACCACCGCTGGTGGCGCCGCCAACTTGAGAACTCCTTGAGTCGCGTGAGAGCAGCACTTTGAGGACGTTGAGGACCGTGTCTTCACCAGAAGCCGGGTAACTGCAGAGCACGACGTCATCGTCTGCGGGACGGAAGCTCATTTGTTCGTAAGGATTCGGCTCTTGCGGTAATATGCGCGGCAGTTTCACACCTTGCTTCAGATAAACTGAGAACACAGGAGGTTCGTTTGGTTCTATCATCTTGATCATAGGAGTAGCTGTTCATCGTCGTCGAGCGGTACTCGAGCAGGGCGTCCACCGGTGACCGCTTGGAGAGCGGATAGCCTGGAAAGCGACAATAGATCCAGTTTAAATCTTTTGGATTAGTCATTCAACTGTTGCCTTCCAGCCGCCGGCCATCGCATCGGGAAAAACTGAGAACATAAATGTTAGACGTCAAACACACACAAGAACATAAAGTTTGCGTCTCCGGTGTCATCAAACCAGATGTAAACATTCGCATCGCAATCCGGACAAACTCATTTGCTGAGAGCATGGAGATGGCCAAGAGAAGTTTTGAATGATTTCTTTCTCTCCAACCGGTTCGGATCAGAATAGCGATCTTCTCTCAAATCAACACTGGAGGAGTAATTCGATACCGTTGCTCTCTTCCTCGCCAGTTGAGTCTCTTGTTCTCTTGGCGAGGCCTCCATCGTGAGCAAAACATCATTCGTCGATCGAACTCGGTTCCAGAGTAAAGACACCAAGCGGAACATTCAACTAGCGTCGCTAACTTCAAGCTCCAAAGTCCGACCTAAATTAAGCATTGAGGGTGCTTCTAGCGTGCAGTTATATCTACTTTCGTACCTAGGAGGACAGATTGTTCCCGAGCCTGGATCAGGTCGGTTACAGAATGCGTCAGATTATTCGAAATCTAATAGCAGTTTTTGAAAACGCAGGAACTCGAGTAATTGAAGCACTCACTGGAGGATCCATCAACAACTTAAGCCATTAAAGCACTATGAGGAAACGAGGAATAACAAGGCAGGAAAATGCGGTCGAAATCGTCGTACGCACATTGTAGTCAGTCGCGCTGCCGTGTAAACTACCAAATGAAGAGCTAGATGGGTTCACAACCCCGAAACGGGAGAAAGTCCGACTGCGCGACGCGTCGCGATAGTCGGGGGAGGGAACGGTCGGTCGGTCCAATGAGCGGCCAATGCTTTCCGTTGTCAGTGGCGGTGGTGGTGATGGTGGTGGGAGCTGGCCTCGGTGGCCACAGTGTCATCTGATCATCCTGCCAGACCGACGAACATACTCCCATAGACCGCCGACCTGAGAACGAGGTAAGACATTGTTGTCACACAGAAAAAGCCATCCACCGTTATTACACTACCATTCTCCCTCTCAGGATTCGTCGAAGAAAAGACGAAGATCATTGATGCAGTTGAGCATCTTTACGTTCATGACCGACGCACTGTCGATCTCAGCGCTTCTAACGCTCAACGAAAGAAAAAAGTTTCGAGTGAAAGCGTTTCTTTCGAATCTGGATGACGTGCGCTGAGTCATTCATTCTCCACTCATGCCAAGTCATTGAAACTGAAATGAAAACGCACACGAGCTCATACCGTCTCAAGCGACACACTCTAAGTGTTTAGGGGATCTGACGAAAACAGGAACGGGGACCATCTTGACGATACTCTCTCAAACCGCTCGATGGGAGCATCATTCTTTCCGACTGACCAGAGCAGGGTGACATTCACAAAGCTCAAAAGCCATTGGCGGAGAAACTTTCACAATTGAATCGAACACATCTTGAGCCGTCATCGGATCAACTGTTCACAATAATCAAGATGCGGAGAGTTCGGTGAAAACAAACGTGCGGTTGTCGAACATTGAATCCAGGATAATTTCAACGTGTAGCACTCCGCCCACGCCAAGATCGGCCCAAAGCCCCCACCATATCCGTGGGTATCAGCAATTATCTGTTCATCGTAAAACTATGTAACACTGATGACCGAAGAAAGTGAAATCAAGCTGGAAGGAGAAGCTCCATTTCTGTTGAGAGAAGCCATGGTGAGTGATTGATTTGGTTGTGGATGTCGGTTGGCAAGGTCAGCTGCTAAGACATGGCTCGATCGAACGCTGGAGGAGTCTCCCATCAAATCATAAAGCGTTGTCGTGATCTTCATGTCTTTTCGATTTTATTACACTACTCTGCATAAGAATCTGATACTTTCATACTCTCACCAAAGTGTTAGAAATACACAACATACATAAGTGCTTTCTGCATGCACACGCAACTGACACACGAAACGCAACTGCCTCGAGGGGACACCCGGTTTCATCTTGGTCTAGGGACGAGGAATCAGATCTTTGAAGTTTTTTCTCTACAAAACAAGTACTTGGCTCAAAACATCATTTTTGAGAAGTGTGTATGGTATGGCTTGTGAGACAGACTAGAATGTGCTCCCCGAAATCATAAATAAGATCTTTACAAGTTTTGCTCTTGCTAATCCCCGACTCCCATCCTAAAAGTTGGTGGTCATGATCTAGATCACTTTGTTTACAGCTAAAAACGGGAAAGAATAGGGAGTCGGCGGTGTTCCGCATGAGTGGCAAATTACCCAAAACTCTTTCTTATAGAGCCCCGTCTGTTCTTCGCTTGGTTTTTCGAACTTTGGATTCGGCTTCTGCCAGAAACATTCGGGCAGTCGGGTGTCCCCTCAAATGGCATCGTACCCTTTTTTGCCCCATATAGACCTTCGAATTTCCTCGTCGGTGCGCTGCTGATCCTCTTCCGACGGAGCGACCATAGATCGCAACAGGTGAGCTTCCTCGTGGGGTGCTGTAAGATCAGAATGGATGCACAATCAAATTCGGTACCATGAGTACCATGTATTTCAAACACTGGTGGAGGAAGATTCATCGACATTGAACTCCTCGATTCACAAACCTTGGGGTCTCCGCTTCCCAAGGTTGGTGACGCTGCTCCCGATTACTCTTATATGCTGTTGAACATCGGATGTGACGTCGGACACGTCAACCATGGCCAACAAGGATTGTACAAAAGAAGTATTTTGGAAGCGATCCGAACTGAAAAATGATGATTTTTAGTTATTTTCTTGATGAAATAAATATAGCCGTCAATATGTATATCTGCGGGAGAATGGTGATATCTTGAGGTGTAACTCACAGATACGGTTTGTACGAAAACGAATAGTGGTGCGCAATAGCTGCGAGAAACATCTCGAAGCAAATCAGGAAATCTTGAGCTTTACGAACGTTCTGAGCCACCGTCTCCTCCTTATAGCCCTCAGGGGTTAAAAATGTCAGAAGTTCCAGCTTGGCCAAGATACTGATCAGAACGTTCTGGCTGCGAATTGAAGAATTCGGTTAGGGGACGAACGGGCATTACCATTGAGTTCTGAAGAGTTGGGGTTTGAATTCAAGTATGTAGAACAGCAACTTACAAAAATGAGAAGAAAATCACAGCTTTGATGCACAGGAATTTTCCGATGGGTGACATAGGAGCGAGGTAGTGTCGGTATGCTCTGTAGAACATGACTAGCGAATACATCGCGACAAACTGAGATATATTGTTCACGACAACAATATAAATAAACCACTGAGAGAGCTTGAACTGTCCTTCTCCGTAAGTATCGGTCACTTTGGCGACCCTGAAAGATAGGAGCAGGTTCGATTATGCGGAAGATGCAGTCGAAAACGATATGGGGCATACCGATCAAAGGGTTTTCCAACCGAGAACCGTCGGTGGTGATTTCGTCGGGGGAGAGAGATGAACGAAAGTATAGTTTGGTAGCCCTCGATTTCGACGAATTCATTTCAACGATGAGTTCCGAATCTCTTCAGCTCACTGGTGTCATCGAGTCTCCCAATTAGATTTATTTCGACATTTCAGTGGAAGACTCACACAGAGATGAAAGTTGTCAGGGGTCGTACCACAGTGTACTGCAATATCCCGTGACGACAGTTGTCGATGAAGGTCATCCCACCCTGGCATGGACTCAGGAAACAGAGAGGGAAAATGTGCTTCACCTGAACAGTTCCGGACGAAAACAGTGTAAGTTACCAGCGAATCATGAGTCATAACATCATTGATCGCCATCCCTCGCTGAGCGAATCTAGAGGTAATTCAGATTTGGGAAGCAACTCGAGACCATTACTCACAGAAGGCTGTTCGCCTAGAGCGACAGGATCATAATCCTGATCGTAGAAAAGGTAGTTGAGCAAGAACATCATGAAGTTATAGATAACGTAGGCTTCGTAACACTCTCTGACTACATCCAAATAGAAGCCGCCTTCGGGCCATATTAGAGAGATCCACTGGAACGAGGATTTTTATTTTTGAGTCAAGTCTTCATGATCCTCCGTGAGATAAATCTCTCGAAACTTGATGAAACCTGAATCAAACATTTCCGGAATTCACTCACTGTATTGATACTGTAGATGGGAACCATCCAGAGGATTCGAATGATGTGTTTCTGCAGATAAGGTTTGCTGTAATTCCCTATGTGACCGGCGATTTCGTAAAGGCTGAAAGGCAGCGTCATCATCAGGAAACCTCCAGCCACGATAAATGCCAGCGTCGTGAGATCGACATTGTCTTTCGCCTGGAAAACGAGACGAACAAGTTCGAATCTCTGGAGAGCATCTCAATTCTTATAAGGGACTCTCATCGTTATAGATCAATCGGATGCGGGTTCACCGGAAACACAGATTTAGGTATCACGGTGAGGCATGTCATGATTCAATCTCGCCAACGCTGTCCTAACAGCAGTTGAGAGACTCTCCGTAGAAATCAAGTTGTCAAGTTACCATTTCAACAAACATCCATGGCAGGAACACGACGAGAATGGCGACATATGATATCGCAGCCACTGCTTTGAACCATATTCGCCAATTCCGCACGCATGATTGAGCGTTGAATGAGATTTGTCGACGGACACTTCCCGATGTGATGCGAACTCCCGACTCCATTCTGTCGCTCGCCTTGCAGCTGCAGCAGCTGATGTCGTGGCTGATATTCACAGTGTTCTTCTGCTTCACGACAGCATCAGCTGTAAAATCAACACGGTTTCATTAGATCTGCGTTGTGGACGCCGTGTTTTCCAAATCGGCGATCGTAGAAATGGTCCTGTCTGCGTGGACCAAAGTCGAGAGTCACCAACTTTCACGATTAGCCCATTGCTGAGTTTTTCGAACCTGTTTCGCAGTTGACACAGTGGAGCGATTTTGAGAAAAATACCGAATAATCGTGAGTCATCGTCATTATCGCGTTCGATGATGATCGAATGAGAAAGGCGATTACTTAATTGCAGAGACTCGATGATGAGGAGAATCAAAAAGAAGTATTTCAATCAAAACAAGACGCTGGCTAAGATCCAGGCATGACGGAAGTAACACTGGAGCCTTCGTGGAATAGGTTGCTACTGATTTCGACAAAATAGAACCGGGAGAACAATCTGTTTCAGGAACCCTCTCGATTGAGATGATCTCCAACGACAAGTCAACCAGAAGGAGATAACGAGGAATACAAGAAGCAAAAAAAAAAAATAAGAAACCAAGAGGGCGCGCTTCGCGTCGAATACCAACGATATCTCAAACGAGGAGAAATAGTAAACTTGAAGATGATAACATTCCGCAACCGACTTCCGTACCGTGAGGTCTTCACTGAGGGATGCAAGCGACTCAGAACAGCGGCTCCAGGGCAGCGAGCCTTGCAAATACTTTCTATCACAAGTACGCAGCACCGAAATTGAATTGGTGACTCTGTTGCCTGAACAGAGTTTGTCGACGACGAGAAAGCGTGGAAACTTGGGAGAGGCGGCAACACCCCGAAAACCAAAACCGATGGGATATATGACGCATAATCGAGCACACGACACGCTGGAGATCATCTATGGCTTGACTGTAAACATATTACACGGAAACTTGTGGATCTTTTTGGATCGCAGAGTGCCCCAATAGTTCAGTTTAGCGCGAAATCATCGTTCTCGGCGGACTCCATCGGCGAACAAAGCACGCCGTGAGAGAATAGATGCTGTCACTTGGATATAGCACAACTGACAGCACGGGTCCAATTGAAATTTAATCTGGGCGTATGCGTCTCGAAAGTTTTGACGAACACTGACGAAAAGCTCGAATCCACTCACCAAACGATCTGGTGCGAGATCAACTCGCACCCCGGCCAGCGAGAGATGGAAACGAAAAACGAAAAAACGGAGAAAACTTCCTGGACGGCATGAAATCGTGAACAGCCAACGTCAAAGCTCATTCGTCGCCCGTTTCTTTTCAACACAGTTAACTTTAAAGGGTGGAAAAGGCGGAGAGAACAAAACAGTACTTCCACGTTTTACTAACTCTCGGAACATCAACAGCTGAGTGGAGAGGCTGTCACAACACATGCGAAAGCATGCTCGACAGAAATCCATAGCTTATTTTCGAGGTCGGATGCTCCGAAGGTCGCAGATAAGCCGTTCCTCCGCTGAGTCCACGCGAAAATTTTACGGGAGCTTCTTCCGCGAAAGAAGAACTCGGATTGTTGAGACTCGCCTCTGCGCATCTCCTCGTATTTCGGTGAATTTAGATCGCGGTAACACATTTTACCCAGCTGATTGGCTCAAGGGATTCGATCTGCTTGTTCGAAGACATTCCATGGAACTGTGAAGTCTTAAGATGAATTCGTCGGCATCGGACCCGCGTTTACTCAAGCACAACAGGACGATCTGTGAGTACGACGATCATAGAGAGGCTACAGAGATTGTTTGGAACTCCATCCCAGCTATAGCCTCTCTCCCTTGGTGCGAAATCTCAAATCAAAGAAGCTGGAAGCCGTTTTCCAGGCACGGCTGCGCCTATTGTGGGCCAGCTTTTTTCCACAGTTCCCCAAAAAACGACCGAGAGTAACACTAGATCGGTGAGAAGGGACAACGACCCAAATCTTGTTCTTATGATACAGGAAGCAGATGTTCCAGGCTGAAAACGTCATCGACCTCTCGGCCCTAATCAACCATATTACGTCAAATATCTAGGAAGCTGAACTTTGGAACGAAGACTGGGAACTTATAATTTGATTCGGGATTGAGTCGATGAATTTTCCAGCTAACACCTCAACACGCAGTGAAGGCGATGGCATGGAGGCTCCACTCAAAGGAGATATCCCAATGCCAGTTCTAACGCACGTCCATCCAAAATTCGTGCCTAAAGAACCCTACAAAGCTGCAGTGGGGCTTTCAAAACGGGACCATGAGAGAAATAAACTCCTGAGACGTGTGGACGAGTTGGAGAGAGAAGTTGATCACCTGAAAGAACAGTACAAGTGAGTATTCTTCCCTACGGATTCTGAGACCGCCGTCGGGTCATACATGCAAAGAAAGTCCCGTTCATGATGAGGTTCATCGATAAGTTTGATTCCAGAATCCAAGTAGACGTCAATGCGGACCTCAAGAAACTTCTTGTGGCATCGCTCGGGGAAGATATGCAGGAAAGGGTTCAGTTCTTGACAGAAGACAAACAGCGCCTCGCATCTGAGATCGCTTTCTACACTCAGAAACTTCAAAAAGATATCAATCACATCGACGAGCTGAATATTGAGTGTGACGTTTGGCGCACCAAGTACCTCGCCACGAGTCTCCTGGTGACGGAGCTCGCAACCGTAAAGGCTGAATTGGGTCAGAGATGCGACGATTTCGAGAAAGCCGTCGAAGCTAGTAAACAAGAAAGATCTCGAGTCACTGATGATATTTTCAAGGTGGGTTCAATTCGTTGGATCGCCCATTGTGGCTCAATGTGTATATGTAGGTTCCGAAAAGTTCTGAACATTCAACCTAATCCGAGTCCCATCCGATTCAGGCTCATAATTTGATGCGGGAGACCCAGAGGTGCGTTGAACCTCTACTGAATCACAAGAGACATCCATCGAATCTGGTTGAATGCAGCCAAAGTCTTCTTCAACTCGCTCAACAAATCGCCAACAAGTTTGGCGTGACGGCACCCTCGACAAACGAGGTAACTTCTATCCTCTAGTTTCTATTTGATCAGCTGTGGAAGTATTCACGTCGAGATGCTTCATTTGAACCTCTCCTTGCAGGTGCTCGGCCAAACGCACTCGGAGAAAACCTGTGACATAGCTCTGAACCAATACAAAACGCTCATTCACGCGATCACGTCAAAGGCCTCGGTACTCATCGATGAGAATACTGATGAAACCACGCTCCGGAGCACAGGAGTTCCAACCTGTTTCGGCTGCCAACGATGCCAGGGAGCGGCCTTCGTAGTCTGATGTTGGCAGGGCTTCCATTTCCAAGTTGTCACTTATTTTTTCATTTTTTCGAACTTAACGAAGGATCGCCGGCAAGATTTTCAGAGGACATCCGATGCCCACTCATTCGACTATCAAACAAAGGTTGCTGACAGACCGCGAAGTACACGACACGACGTGTAATCGAAGCCTATCTTCCACGTATGCTCATTGTTTAGGAAAGGAACAAGAAAGTGAGAATTCTTTCCGCCTGATCCGGAAATGTACATACTCCGCATTGAACGATGCGTTAATTTGTAAAGTTGTGAGAGGTTGAATAAAATTGAAACCTAGTTTTGCATTGAATCGAGGAGTGTGATGTCCTCCCGCAATTGTGCTATCGGTGGCATATTGGGTCGCTGGAAGTCGGATCGAGGAAAACGAAATGATTCCCGCTTCCTATCAAGTCCCTCCGTGTAATGTGGGTCCGAACACGAGCCTAATACAATACAGGGGTATATACTTCTGCATCAAACTTGAATTCCCGAGTCTGGTCGTTTCCCCTTTCCTTAGCCTTCGGAAAAGGTACACGAACTTCCTTCAATGGGAGACCTAATGGCAGTTTGTCTCACTAGTACTCTCGGTAATCTCGACGATAAATATTCCCAAGTCATCGTGCAATGGAAACTCATCAGAAAGAAGAGGATTGATTCCTTTTGGGTTGAAAGTCAATTTCTTGTTATTTTTCGACAAAGCAGTTATGCACAGGACTGAACAGTAGTAGTTTCGTTGGGAATTATTGTCAGTTTTCTAGATTGAGTTAACAGGTTGAGATCATATGCGATGGCTGTTGCCCAGGACTCGGGGAGATCGCAGCAATCATTTCGTATAATCCGCGTGGAAGCTCCTGAGAGTTTGAGATGAGTTGAAGATGTCGCCGAGCATTTGATTTGTCGATGAAAAGCCCTTCTTTGGTATTACCACCCAGGATAATAGGGATATCTCGGTCTCCCATAGTTTCCGTATCCGTAGCCGGTGCTGCAAAGATAAAAAGTATTCTCGATCAGTATTCTGCAATCTCGTGAAATTCCTGTACTTTCTGGGACAATCGAAGCCAGTATCCGACGTAGCAGTACAACAAACTTGAGATACGAGACTCACTTTCCGTAAACACCGTACGGCCGCCCGTAAGTTCCGTAACTTCCATATGGTCTCCCGTAGCTGCCGTAACTTCCGTAAGGTCTTCCGTAGCTTGATCCGAGACCGAGTCCGTAGCCACTTCCATAATCACCTCCGATGTTGATACCGAAAAGCTGGCCCGTTGCGAGCGCCAAGGAGCTGATCATCACCACCATGATGATAGTACGCATCATTTTGAAGCCTGAAATTGAACAAACGATGAGGTTGGCGAAGAATTTATCAATAAGTTTTCAAGTTTTGTGGAACCTCGGACCGCCATCCGGATATCTTCTTCGCTCGTGGACTCCGCACTAGATGAATGTCATCAACTTCCACGGAGGGACTTGGATCCCTTTGAGACATTAAGTGATGCTGTTTTCTTCGTCGTAAGATTCGTCTCCATATGAGTCTCGGTTCCTTCAAGGTTTGAAAGAGAGGCTCTTCAAGCGTGAGGCTCTTCAAGCGTCGTTCAATCAGGGAAGCTTTCGAGATCCTCTGTATAACATGAATGATTTTCGAAGTTTCCACACGTGAAAGCTGTGAGATAGGTTGTGCGAACTGTCTCGTTAGAGAAGGTTCAAAAGTATCCAAGATTCACAAGATATACGAAGGCAATCGAGCTCCGTGGGCCACCGCGTACGCCCAGTTTCCATTTGAAGCGTCTTTGCCCTCTGCAGATTGTCATGGGTCAGGGGGCACAAAAGGGCAAGTCAGGCAATCATTGGATCAAGCAACTCGTCTCATATTTTATCACTTCGGGAACGCTTGAGTTAATAACCTCATTTATATCTTCCGTAGGAGTCTTAAACACATTTGAACTAGGTACAAAGTATTGATGTAGCGTCTCGGTTGCCTCAAAGTTTAAAAAAACACCATCTGGTTGAAGATAAACGTCACGACACTAATCCTCCCTCGACCATGTATGTACATTGAAATGCCACCAAAAACCTAACTCGCTAATTTTCGTGTTTCGTGACTCCGAGGCCGTTCCTGACCGGTGTTCTCATGTGCAAGCATTATTCATCAATTCCACCATCGATCTCATAGGATAGAGGGGGAGGGGATCGAATTCGCCAGCTCGGACATTATTCAATTTGAATCTCTTCAGTTGAATCTGAACCGACGCCGCGCCGCTCTTCTTTTGACTATTTTTAGATTCCATTTGCATTGAGATGCTATTTGCGAATTCGTCGTAGGTCAGTCATGGAATCATTTTCCTCCAGGACAAACTAAACTCGGGATAAACTCGAGCCAAATTGTGATTTGTTCCGTGGAGGCTCTCGAGGAGATAGAAAACGAGAAGATGATCTTCTTTTTTCTTGATAATCCTTTTCGGCTGCCTCTTTTCTTCTGTTTTTGATTCGTGCCGTTGACATCTTCCTTCATTCATCCGTTTCCGCACTCTTTGAGTGGATCACAAATTGCTCAATGAATCGAAAATCTAGCGGATGACTTTCGTCAATTTCAGCTACATCTTCGCGCTAATTCTCCAAGATAACAGAAAGAGCGACCAACTTGGTCCAAAACATTCCACCGGTACACGGTAGAGGTCCTCAGTAGCAAAAAGAGACCGGGGAAACGACGAGGCAGGCATTTCAACGATTCAGTGACACTCAATCAGAAACGGAAAGGCAGAAAAGAAAGCAATCGTATGAGTCCACTTGACCAAGGGAACGTGATTTTCAATGTTGTTGGTTCCAGCGTTATCTGAATTCTCGTGTTGTTTCACAGCCGTTTGACACTGGTAAGCCCTTCCCGGTTTCGCGCGGTGTCAAATTTCATATTCGTTTTCAGACTGACGATGCATTGTTGTTTTTTTCTTTTCTCTCGCGAACTGCGACACCGCTCTCTGCTGACATTCCGTGCGGATCCCGTTCGTGGCGCTTTCTCTCATCGTTTTACTCTCTGATTATTTTCCCACGCACAGAAATCGACTTGAGCGTGGGCTGGAAACTGGTTCTATCCCAAAATCAGCCAATTGTGAGCATCGGGACGGGAACGGGGGCGAAAACTTAGAATTATCTGTCTAAGCAAAGGTGATTACCGCAGTGATGTCACTTCATGGTAGAACAGCAGTGCTCGCGACGGCAGACGTTCCCCGCGTCCATACGATCAACAAAGAGTTCGGTGACTCAAGTAACCCAGTCCGTCTTCGTTAGTTGGTGTTTGGGGAATGCGGAGTCTATCTGCATGCTGTGCGGTCCCAACGATTCGTCTTCCTGGCTTCGAGGCGTCAACGGTATCTCCTCACGGGAGCTCGATCGTTTGCGGACCACTTTGATTCGACGAGTTCGCGGATAGTCGATGTCGAGTGCATCAGAGTCTAGACGGCGGCGTGAACAGCTCTCAGTCAGATCTTTCAAACGTCCATGGCTAGAGATGGATACCCAACTCGATACTGTCTCTATGGACGTGTTAGTGTCTATTACTGGGTCGTTCGTCCATCATCCTTTTTTTTCTTTCTTCTTTTGGGCACAACAAGCGGCGGCGAGCTTAAACATAGTCCAATCAAAGATCAAGGTCAGCCTTCGGCCATTCGTACAGCCAACAGCCGAACAAAGTAGGTAGTTGCCGCGTCTTTGTGCCAAAGAGCAGAAAACTCCACAAAGGGGAAACGTTGAAAAAGCACCTGAGCAGCAAAGCTGGTGGATTCATATAAAGAGCACGTTCGGAACACGCAGGGATCTCTTTGCGGGTAACTTCAGGCTTCGAAACGTAACATGTACGTACACGTCGGTTGTAAGGGGTCTTCGCACGCTCCGCCGCGATTCCTACATCAGAAGATTACGGCCTTCTATTTCGGCGGCTGTCCCCCCTCTTTATCTGCGGATTCCAGCTCGAACGCAAGGTATGATAATTGCTGGTTCGGGATTTGTTGTTGACGTGCCCACAGAAATAACGGTATCCTATCTGTAGAATCGCCGCCGGCGCCTCTACCTCCCAGCTGGCTGGATCCAAGAAAGGAATCATCAAAAGGAAAATCCTGGTGTCAGGTAGCCAGCCGACCCCTAGCTTATCTCTGAATTCGCCAAGTGCGATTCGATGGAAGTTCGCTTCGAGCGAAGAGCTTCGAATGCACGCGGATTGCATCGCAGCCGAGAGGAGAGAACAGGGAAGTTTCGAACGAATTGACGGAAGGGAAATGATCGACTGAGAGCGAATGCAGTGGGGAGTAGATGGAACAGAGCGGGGGAATAGATGCGAAATCAAGAAAAATGGTTACAAAGTGATGTGCTGATGGTGGTGAATCATTGAGGTGGGAGGACGAAGCCTCCTGCAGAAATAATCCAACTGTTGCTCGCTCATTACATCGGAATCGCTTGTGTTCACCTAGCACATCGCCAAAGCCGAAGAGAAATGAGCAGACCCGCATTTCAGTCTCAGTCCCGAAAGGCCACAGACACGAATCAGCTAAGGACTGGAACTTGGCCTTTGTGTGTTCGAGGTGAACCTGTATTTTATTCCATCCTCCCTGAGGTCCTCGATATTGCCCGAATTCTGAACTTGCGGAATCAAGCCGCAGCATCCCCAGTCCCTGCGTACCTTGGACTGTTTTGGAAGGCGATATGCAGCACGACGTAACTTCAAGGGCAGCGATGGATTTGAGGGTATCCCGCGACTAAATAGATCCCGAAACTAACTCGACATTTTACGAAGAATATCGCATCTACCTCGACGGAGTTCAATTCTCGATTTCGCGTCGGAAACGTCTCCAGTGCCGTACGGTATGGTGAAATCTCGACGAAATTTCACAGAAATGGGAATTCCATTCCATGCGTCGCCTTGTTGACACTTCAGAGGGTACGAGATCATGAGCACGTTGACTCTGAATCGAGTAGGTCACCTGAATCGAAGCAGGAAGCAGTATTCTGCTTTTTCCGGAATATGCGAGATGTTTTATTCGAGTAACATTCAATCATGTACAGGTTTGTTCTTTATATCACACGGTAGGAGCAAGAGCCTCATAGAGATGATAGTGATCTATGACAAAACAATCGGGATGTGTACTAAGCAGATCATCGCATAAAACTCTTTGACAATCACGGCTTCGAACTTTCCCGATCTTAGTTCGCAGTGTACAGGAAACCGTTGCCAGTTACGATCGTGAGATTACGAGTGTGAGTTTAGAGTAGGTAGTCTTTTTTTCTTCCCGAATCGGAAGTGCCGCTCGATCTCTCGGCAGTCACGAATGAGTTTCCACTCATGGTCTGTCGCGCACAGCATCGTTCGCTTCGTTTCTTTGTTTCACATTACGGAATGTTGGAATTCCAATGATATCATCATGGAACTTTGTTCATCAATATATACGTGTCCTGACATTCGCATATAATCTACGCCGCTTTCAGCGTAGTCTCGCGGTGCGTTTGAATTGGTCCGCTTCGAGTCTCTCGGTGATGTTTCTCTCGATCGATGCTAACTACCGATCCGATCAGATCGATCAAATTCGAGAAACTGGCATCAATCATCACAAAGACAGAGCTATCGTTGATTGATATTGAGAATTTTGTATGGATTCGCTTCGGTGTGTTCGAGGCGTCGTCGATACCGTCGTAACGCTTCCTGGGGAACCTTGCGCATCGAGTTTCTCCTGAAGAACTCATGGTCGTCGTCGGTCTGGTATCGGGGAACCGGTAGCCGTGTGGGTTGAGGGTCAATTATAATGAATTCGCGTCTTCTTTGGTGGTAACTGGACGTAAGACTGCCGCAGGCGAAACCAAGAACGATGAAGATTTGATACGTGATCATCTTGACTGCGGACAGATTCGGTTAGATTCACTCAAGACATCGCTTCTCTGTCTCAATGAGTTCCTTCCCAGTTATGTCCCTCGCTTTGGTCGCGATTCCTCCCAAAACGAGAGCAAAGCAAGCGAGCGAGCAAGCAAGCGAACAGATGTGCACCCAGCTCCGAAGTCTTTTAGTTTTTTGAAGTTGTTGGACGAGGTTAGAACAAGCGAACGTGACAAACTCGCGTTTCTCGGAGCGCCGCTCGGAAACAGTGGAAGTCAACTCTCGAAAATCGCGTTAGCTGCACCGAGCACGGTGCGGGAGCGACAATAAGAAAATCCTAGGAAACGAAATCCTCCTCGTGAACTCGCGCATTAGGAGATGAATCCGAATCGTTCGACAATCGACACGACACATTATCGCCTCGGGTTCTGACGCGGCGTCAGAGTTCGTGTTCCTCGTCTCCTCCACTTCCACATTTGAATTCTCCTTTTGCGAGTTCGCACTCAGGCATCCTGCTGACACTGCCGCTAAAGATGATGAATTCTTTACTAATCATGCCGCTCACGATCGGAGTTTGGCATAAGATCGACGAAAACCCGCACACATCATGATGCGGTGGTTTCACTGCTCGACCACGACTTCTCGCAGGTCAGCACGGTAGCCTGCCCCCTTGATCTCGCTGTCTGACGATCGAACATCTTCTCATTCAGCCAAACAGGCGGCAAGCTTTCATTCAAGCGGATATCGAGAGCCACAGTCTCTCCTCCTCCACCTCAGCGTCCTCCTCGTTTTCTTCTAAGACGCCGTTTCGACCGCGCAATCCACCCGAGTCGCCCAAAATCCAGAGAATCCGGATCCAAGCCATCTCAATACAACAACAACAACAACACGAAAATTCTCGTCCAGGAACAGAAGCTGTGATCCACAGTCTGCCGATTTGCAGCGGCTGTTTTCAGTGGAGTTCAAGTCTCGAAAAAGAAAGGGTGGAAGCGAAGAACACGCTGTGTTCGTTCATTCTTGAAAATCATCCGATCAAAACCGAGATGGAGTTGACACACTGGAGTTTGGTTTCTGGACAAACGTCTTAACACCGAATCTTGAATCATGCCGAGAGGGGAGTTATCACAGAATTAAGGATGTCACCAAATGCTGCAGATTTTTTGGTCACGGGAAGTGCAAACAACAACAACAAGTACGAGGACAGGTACAAAAAGCGAAAGATGAGCGAATCCTTCGTTACTTCAATAGTTTCAAGCCGTTACCTAAAGCCAACGTAATCGAAGCGAGCCAAGCTAGCGCCAAGGGTTAATCGAATCGCTAAACAAAATCCGTTCTTCACTAACCTCAAGTTTGCGAGCCACAGTTGGAGAGTGTATGGCGTTCGCGGAGACCCACACGCTTTAAGGAGCTGCCCTCGCTCGAAGAAAGAGTCACCGGCCGCTCCACAAAGCGAACGCATCGACGGATGCTTGAACAAGAGGAAAGAGAGAAAGATGAATTTCGTGCTTAAGCATAGCTCGTACAATCCCACAATCTGGCTGCCACCATTGAATACTAGCGGTCAATCGGCTGCTGTTGGGTTGCTACGTACGCCGGCACGCCGGAGCCGGCTCTCCTAATTCTTCTGGAAGGATCGCTCCCAGCGGAAGGACACCTGTCTCATCTTGTTACTCAATCGGAGACCGTCACTAACGCGGCACGTCAGATGCCACCTCTTCATTGTGCAATCCGAGATAGATTTCAGCCAGCTCCGAGCCATTTATCAAACGGGTCAAGTGTTTCCTGTTTACAATTTGGTTAAAGATCAAACCTAGAGGATGCACGCGATTGTTTATCGCGGACTCTTTTATCGAGCTAACCCAGTGGAGTTTGGAAGGATATCTCTTCTACACTAATGCCATTCACATTTTCGAACAGTTCTGGAGATCATTATTATCTACATAAATGAGAGCGAGAAGGAGAGGAATTCACTCAGACTTTCCCGAATTCGCCTTCTGATATTTCGGATGTATTGGTGGCACAAGCTCCTCCATCTTCAGACCAATCCGACTTCTCAGGCATTCATCAGAAACCCGGAATCCTGCGTCTTCTGAAGGGAGTGCTCAGAAAAATGTAGACGATCGTGATCGATACTCAAGGTTGAAATTATAGAACATCCCGCATACCCTCATGCTTCTCTAGGGGCCGAAGGAGCAACGTTCGACGAAAGGTTGCACGTGTGAAATATCTTTCCCGGGGCATCGGTTATTTGCGAGCGCTAGTTGATCCATCCGTCTGATTGTGGGAGAAGTGGCTTCTGCGACAACAAACCATTCTGTTTATCCTTTTTAGTCTGGAACGTTGGCGTCCAATGTTCGGTTATCATCAAAAACACTCGCAGATTGTCACCGACATTGTCAGGTGCGTTTAATTGCTCCTGATTTTGGGGATAAGCCCAAATATCAGTTGAGAAAGAAAAACCGTGACAAGTTATCGGCGGCATCTCGACATGTTGTCGCCTTGCGAATGATTCAACGGATAAAATCATTCCATACACAATGTTCTGTTTTTCCTTAGCCTTTTCGGAGCTTGAGTCGTATTTCGATTTCGAAGATTTTCTTCTCCGTTTCCTTTCTGCCGTCTCGGAACCAATCGTCCGAAAGAGATGGAAACTATCGAAACCATTTCTGGGGAAAAAGCATGATGGTTGGTTTTTTTCTCGGTCGTTGCGCTGGTTGTGAGCTGTACGTATTGTCGGTTCAGACATTGGACAGCGGGTATTTCGCACCTCTGTGATTCACAACAGGATCCCGGATGAGGTCCAAGGCACGATTTTCATTGAGAAGTTGCACAATAACTAGATTTGTCGGTGCCCACGATTCGATCCCTCATTGTTGGGCATACTTCGACGCTTGGCCGGCTTTGTAACGCTGGCGTTGTCCTTACTGGGAGGTCGAATATTGGATTCACGGTCGACTCCATCCCCTATCACAAGGGCCCTGAGTTCTTCACGGCAAGAGGACGCCGAGCTCGTGGCACTTCTGTGGGTGACCACCGAACTTCTTATACGCCGACAATAACTTAAACGCCAAGTGTCCCAAAGCAGCCGAGGAATAGAATCAGCGACATCCGTGGTTAAAGATTCTAAAATGAGTCCAGTATTTCGTTTCTGAGATCACACGGATGAACATGAAAGAAACTCGAATTTCCGTGTTCCGATTCCACTCTCTTCTTGATATGTTTATCAGAATTGAGATGTTCAACGGAAGGGATCCACAACGCAGTTGTGCCCGGCTGCTTCGTATGCTTTTCACGCAGTTCTCTCATTCTCTCTCTTGTCTCTTGGGAGAAAGAGAGAAACTGTCATCCAGCGACGAGTGGCACTGAGTTCATTTCTGTTTGGTGTCAATCCCCTGCGCGGCGATCGCGTACATTCGATTCCTGACGGCAATATTGCATCATCGGGACCGAGTCATTCATTGATCATTTGATTTATCGAACTGTTTTCCGATCTGTTTTCCAAGGTTTTCTACAGAAGCTCCCATGTTGTTTCTACATTCAATGAGAACATGCACGCTCAACAAGCATGACCTCAGGGAGCATCCTTTCCTCGGACCACGGAAGCCATCGAAGCATTGCACGAGGAAAGTTTGAAGAGTGAATCGGTATCTCTGATGTTATCCATACCTCTGATAATAATCTATGACGCAAGTGGCGGTAGTAGTTCAGGCAGGCAGGAAGATCGACCTTGTTTGTGGTTTGTTCGTCGCTATCTCGATAAACACAAAAGAGGACACAACATGAGGAGAGATGTTACCGGGAATCGGTTAGTGTTCCTTCAATGGCTTGTGAGATCATTGGTAACGGCCAACCGTACGAGAGGTTGTTGCGTAAAAGAACGATGAAGCGCAGGTTCCCTCCAGCATTGTACGGGGCAATAGTAGGAATAGGGTAGTTGCTCTAGGCAGTTGTCTGCTTCGCTGTCCAGCTAGTTGGCAGTGAGCTGTCAGAGAGAATCGAAGTCGCACTAAGTCTGATGGAATGAAGATATATGGCTTGACGTCGGGGAAGTCCGCTGTGACGCCAACGGAATGCCGAGGCAAGAAGGGCACCGCCACTCGCTCTTCTGGCGGCGTAGGAACGCTCTCCGTGTGTTTGTAAATACCGCTGACCTTAATTGTGGGCGCGCCAGCGACGACATTGCCTCGAATTGTGCGGCTGACGCGAACATCCCCGCCGTCGGCGCAACAAACTCGTTAAGGCTAAGGGCGCGATCACCCGTCAGGCAACCTATCCATTCATTTGTATTGTAGATAGTAGATAGGTAGATGAATCAACAAGCAAATGTTGTCCAAGGGGAGATATAGTATGAAGCCGAGGCGAATGACACGGGTTCTTCGCTTCTCTTTGAATTGTCTTTCTCTTGACAGAATGAGAAATCGGAGTTTCAGATCTCTCCGGAGAATTCGGAAAACAGCTGACTGAGTGTTTTCGAAGTCAGCGCGGTTTTTGCACGGTGAGGCGGAGAACACGAAACATGATGACTGCATGAATGTAGCGGACGACCCGTTGTCAACGGAATCGGTGTTTTTGACTCGATGCCAAATATTCAAGAAGGTGGTCTACCTTACTACAAACGAGAGTGAAAATTCCACGATCGAGAGCGAGATCTTGTGGTTCTTCCGCAAAGTGCGACCTACTTTCGACCTTACAGCATTTTAGCCAATTGGAGGCCACCTCCACATCAGGAGGAAGATGGAAAGATCATTGCTCTATCGTAGTTACGATGATGCAATCTGATAACATGTCACACGTGACAATATTTTCCGCGAACGTGCTCATGATTTAGTCCAGTAGGCCACAGGGTACAAGGATAACAACACGAGGAGGGGAAACGCAGCATCTTCACGTATAAAGTTCCAAGACTGGGAAACCAATGCAAGCCGAGCGGTCGAAATAGAGTGTGGCGCAGTGGAAACACCGCCCGTGACGTGGACTCGATCTCTGGATCGGCTGCAGCTCCGTGCCCAGGGTCTGACTCCGTGTTCACAATGCATGACGTCGCATCGCGGAAAGCCGAAATCCGGCTGAGACGAACGATTGTCCCTCGTTCCGAATCAAGGCCACCTCGGGATCTCCGTCAATTGGATGTTGCCAGAATCCCATTGATTCACGTTTTCACAAGCGAATCGTCACGAAGTGAAGGGCAGCACTTTGCTCCTTCCAAGAATTGCTTTGGGCTGTGCGCACGTTCGCGAGCAAGAAGTGCGTGACCTTGACAGGTGCTACCGCTAGTGGCTTTGATTTCGTCTTTTGGCCTCCGATAGTGAGTGTGACAAAGAGATCTTCCACTTTGAAGTGTGTGGATACCAATCAGAATCGTTAAACATTGTATCAACCCAGATGATCGATGCTCTCCTCTCTGTGCGTCGATGATAACCTCCTCCATCGCTTAACCAGTGTATGGTTAACGTATCTCAAGGTTATATTCTCCCATAGCCGGATGACGCTAACAATCTTTTCCCGATTTTACGAGAACCCGCTCTTGGTGCTGCGAAGTGTTTCCATTGAAATAAGTTGGGCCCGCTTGAATTCAGTTCGGTGTCTCCATGCACAGCACCGATGGATTGACTCGACCACATGTTTTGGTGATTCCTCTTCACAATGAGGTATTACGCCATGAGGACATGTGCACCTGGGATGGGGACTTTCCATGGGCTCTGGATGTCGAGGGTCTGGATTTCCAAAGTTCCATGTGCCCCGCATTTGATAGCCGTGAGTGATGTTGATCTTCTGCTCTCGATCCTTCGGAATTCTGACCGAAATTTCTTCACATTGGATCCAGTCTCTATTGAAACGACTTTCAAGGAGGTTATCCAGGATTCCGGGTCGATCCGACGTAGTGTCAACAAAAAGTTCGAATCTGTTGTACATACTTGGGGTGTATGACCTCAATGACCAAACTGCCCAGATCCCGACACATGTAAAGGTACCAAACATGAATCTTCCTCAAGTATTCGTGTCAGGCATTTTGACTCAGGATTCATTCGACTCGCGAGATTTTTTACTTGCAAGATACCAGCGGACTTGTGTTCATTTTACGAGGTGAGTCATCACTGTGTTTCAAAGAGAGTGGACCGACGCCAAGCATCCGTTTTTAACATGCCGCGAATCAACGTGTGGTTCCGTGCAGAGCTCCCTCCAATGCAGATTCCGGCTCGGCAATCGCTTTGGAAGGAGGCCGATTTCTGCCTGAATTTTCGTTGACTGCCGGCTGCTCTCGATACTGCTCGTGATACTTCCGGAAATCAAACCGGATCGATCGATCAGAAGGTGGAATGCGCAACAACTGGAATTCGAGGAGCGGCAGGACCTATGTGGCACATTTGCTTCTTGAGCTCAGGAGCTCGACAATTTCATCGATTCCTCCGCACCTCCTGCTCCAACTTCCTCTGATCAAGTAGAAGACTTCCAAACCTTCTCAAAATCGAGATCGAGATGATTAGGAGTTTTGTTCATTCGCGACAACTGTGACTCATTCTGAAAATTGGGATTCCGTCAATCATCATCCGCACAGCGACAATTTCTAACCAATAATGAAGAACTTTCATCTCTGCCTCCATATTCCTCAACTTGATCCGTTTGCCTTCGGCCTGATCAAACTCGCGGTCGGCGTGGCGTTAGATTCTCTATTCTCCTCATGTTCCCCATTCCATCTCCGGCGATTTCCACGAGGGTGGGGTCGGTATTCAAACCCTTGGAGATTTTTCCACTATTCCCTCCATTTTCTCCCGCTTCGGCGTCCGTTTGAGATTCCCGAGATAAAAATCAAATTCGACTGCGCACGGCGGATCAGCAAACGGCTGATATCGATGTTGAACTCACTCGGTTTTCCTGACGGATTCGCGTTCCCATTGAAGCGCTTCGCCAACTCCCGGAGGCACATCTCGGAGCATATTTGCAGAATCTTTTCTACTTTCTCTTCGACCGCCCGCTGCGAAGTGTTTGATTTAGCTGAAGGGAAACGGAAAGTTTTCAATACATATACGCCGCGAATGGCTGATAATGCTATAGAAAGAAATCGGTTTTCATCGAGCGTCCTACAATGGCCGCCCAAACGGACAATGAGAAAGCAAACCAAACCAAACTGCGAAGCAGAGAACGCGAATCGAACTTTCTTGCCTCGATAGGAACTCGCCCGAATTCCGTCGATCGTATTCTGCGGCTCGGATGTAATTTCGGACACTGTTGGGAAGGGTATTCCTGGCGAGAGAAAAACCGATCATATGAGTCGAGATCCGATGATATCTTAACCGAGGACGGAATTGCTCGCCAATGTTTCCAGAGTTTGCTATAGGAGTTATTTCATTGGAACGTAGAACGCTGCTTCAAGGGTTCAGTCGGTGTTCCGCGTCCTCCACGGAGCAATGACTGCAATTTTGAACATCAAAACTGCGTAGTTTTTTGTTACATCATCAATCACAAGCCTGAACTGTGCTTTTCCGCGGGAATTTCCGAATTTCCTTAAATGTTAGAATTTACCTTGATGCATGCATTCCTAGATCTCGTCCGTAGACCACCATGTGTCAGATTTTTGAATCTTCCCTCGAAAATACAAAGTTTCTTAGGTGTCTTCCAATCGCGCAAGAAATCTGCTCTCGATCCCGTCCTTTGCCCGTTGTTATCCGGCTCCAGTTTCCCCTCGAACAGTAGAAGTAGAAATGTCGAACGGGCTATAAGCTGGTGAAGGTCAGATATCCCGACATTCAAGACATTACCATTGTTGTCGAGTTGTTCGGGATAACGGGCATCGGCGGCCTCGGAATGGACGCAACCTCTACACTATGATGCATTCTCTGATATGTCGCTGGCGCCGCCGCTAGTTGCTAAGAGCTAAAGATATGTCCCGAACATAATCTTCCCGACTATACATTGAATATTTGTGCCAATGTGTGATCGAGTCTTCCTCGGAGGCGTACAGGCTCTGCTCATCCAATATTGCAGGGTCATGACATCGATGAATTTCAGGCGGGCTGTGGGGGGACGAAGTTAGACATCGGGGGAGGGAAGTTTGCATCCGGTTCACATCGGTTTTGCCGAGTTCTCTTTCTGACGTTTTCTTGAAGTTGCATTATCGAGTATAGATCAATAGCCCGTAAATACAGGAATGCGGAAAATCAATACTGGAAAATCAAACTTAATTCTACAAATTCGTTCTCCGGGACGGTGGCATCAATAGACGGGAGTCTTGTCACCGCTGAATGATGAAACCACAACTAAACTTCAAGATCGGAGACATTGAAATTGAATTCCAAAATAGTTTCTGGAGTTTTTCGACTCCCAGATTTCGGCTCGGTCCTCGCGAAAAGCGGGTCGAGAGGCGAAAAGCCTGCCGGGGCTGATCTCGAACATTCCGAGGAATGCCCCCCCCCCCCAAAAAGTGGCTTGCAAATGCCACCCCCTTGAGACTCTCTAACATCAATTGATGAAAATTAACACGAGCCTCACATCGATTTTCGTACAGTTCGAGATGCACTATTAGTGGTAGTCAATAATTGGTTAATGTTCTGCTGGTGATAAACCGGAATAAATAAGATCTACTTCTCTCAAGCTAGAGCTTGATCTTGAGAACTAAGGAATCCAGGTACAACTTTGGGGAAATTTCCTATGGAAAATCCATAAAATTTTCAGATCAAATGAGCTTCCGCTGAGCGCATTTCTTCGACGGCATACGTGTTTTGTTTTAGCTTGCGAAGCCCTCCACAGTAACGCTTAATTTCTGTAGCGGAAACTTGTAACGAAATTCAACATCAAAATCTGCTAATGTCATATCAATAGTCGGGGTATTTCACGATCACAAATGTCTTCTCCTCTTCGCTGCCTTCACAAAGCAGCCAAGAATAAGGCCTCCGTGCGATATGATTCTCGAGCTTGTTTGATTGCAGACATCACACGAGAGAGCTGAACTTCAAAGAGCATCGGGCACTGCTACTTCTTCTCCCAACCAAATTCGTGTGGGGTGAGCCTAGAACTTTCAAAGGCGTTTTCGGGAGTTTTCGAATCGAGGTTTTCGGTTGGGAAGCACGTTTGACCTCCTGGATGATCTTTCTCGACGCAATCGATGCCCTTGAATATTCCCTCGTCAGAGGCATGGCATACTTGCAATCAATCGAGAATCGCTCGACTCAAATCTTAGAGTCTGTTGATTTTGGGATATAAGATTACCCTCTGTGCGAACTAATCCATGCTGTCATGAGCAGTCTTCGCATCGAAAATCTGCCCCCAGATGTCGATTGGCGCTGCCGAGTAGTGTCCCTCGCGCACCTTACTGTGGGAAAGCTTCGGCTAAGTTCGGCACCTAGAACGACTAACAAACCGCCAGGAGAGGCATCTCGTTGCAGAATATCCCTCAAAAGATTGTCGATAACTCTGAAGGCTGCTCTACATTGGCACCGACGTTTCATTTGATATGATCACAAAATAAATTGAAGAGCAGTGTCAATAGGTTGGCAACGAGTTAAACTACGTTTTGGCGCCGTAGGCTCGAATGGCATTTCCCTGATTTTCGACAAAAAGTTCCTGCAAACTTCTGCGGCGGCGTAGAAGATACATTCAGTTCAACTTCCTGATTTCAAAAAAGGTTTCCCTTTTAATCATTTTTGGAAGGACCTCAAGTCAATAGTTGTTTCAAGGCTTACAATTGGCCGAGAAGGAGGCGTTTCACTGACCTTAGGGGAGCTGGAGTTTTTGTTCGAGCTCTTCTTAGCACGAGAAAATCTCATTTCGGTCAACTACAGGAACACGTTAGGAAGATACATACTCGAACATGGAAGCAAACTTATGGGTCAATGAAATTCGCGCACTTGTTGCGGGCAAAGTGTTTTTCGCGCGGGACGATTCTCGCGCCCAACTGAGGAAAGACGATAAGAAACGAACGCGTATAAAGAGAGTTCGTTCCCGCAGAAACTTTTGCGCTCTTGCTTGCCAGAATACATTGCGCACAAATCGCTTCCGGACTGATTTTCGTTGAAACCAGAACCCCGATGACGTGAGGTATTCGATCTGATTCCAAAGAGATAAAATGGGGGCAGATACGGTTTTCGTCCATTCTGTAACCGGATGCAGCAAACAGGGGTTTGCGTAGAGAGGGTTTTTGCTGAAAACACTCCCACCTGAAAGGAAAAGGGTCATGTACGGATTGGGACGAGCCCTACCAAGACACATATTTGAGTTTTCGAGTTGAAATTCCCTCGATTTCAGCAGACTTTCTCTCGGGTTGCCAACAAGCGTTGGCTCCGTTTTGCTGTCGTGGGAGGAGAGAACGCATTCGGAAGAAAGCATCACCGCACCGTCTGAATTCAATGGATGAATACGAGCAAGAACGTGAGAATGAGCACGCAAAAGAACCCTCGAAGCCATTGCACCAGCGTGGGACACGCCATCGACTGCCGCGATCGGATTGGCACGTCAGCTAAACTGTCGATTCGCCTGCTATGTCATGTCACTTGTGGCTGGCTGGCTCGCACAGCTCTCTTTCTATTTGGTTTGACGCGTGCTTGACCCCGATTCATCTGCTCACAATCGCAGCGAAAGGACTTAATTTCTCTCCTGGTTTCTTTTCCTTCCCTTCTTTCGAATAGCAAACACCGCCCTTCCCTCTCCGCCTGATCGGAACAGCTGGGAATCATTCCTACGACGCGGTGACACCGAGCGCGACAAGGAATTCGAGAGAGAATTTTGTCGGAATTGTTGGCTAGCTTTCTCGGGCTTCCTCGAATAGAATCGTATGATTCGGGGAGCTCAGATTGTGTGCTCCACCGAACAGCGTCGACCGGAGTACGTCACCGGACTTCGAGATTTCCTCGCGTGAACCGCGCGGCCGTCATCCATGCTCTAGCTCACGAACGCCACCGCACGCTCGCTTGGGCGCACTTCCCGGTAGACGAGTGTTGAAGGGCTTTTCTCCGCCCTGGGATCTTGGTGAACGGAATGCCACTATCGGCTACTTTTTTTCGGGTTCAAAAACTGATGATAAGCCAGAACGACTTTGTCACGGTATTTGTTCTAAAAACACCGTCGAACAACACTGCTCGCTGACGTCTCTCATCCACGGGTCAAGGCACGGTGTTATATGAGCTGGAATAAGAAAGAAAAAACAAGAAAAAGAACATGAAACAAGGATGAAGCCTGAAAGACATTGGGAACTCTCTCTTTTTGGGTCATCGTTCCAAAAGCTCCACGGGTTTTCCTCCCTCTATCCATCCATCCATCCAAGTCTGATTGAAACCGCGGGAGACGATAGAGGAAATTTCCTTTGTTTGTTTATTCTTGCCGCTGTTCCTCATTTGTCTGACTGAGCAATGACACCGTCTGATTCGGATGTTGGCGACAAACTGAAACGACCCGTGATGTCAGCTCGGGAACGGATCGGTATCGAGGTCGCCATCGGTGGAAAACTCTCTTTTCAGGGGAATCGGATTTCATGGTTTCGCTTCCTTGCTAGAAACATGAATGGTGACGTCAACTGAGGTGACAATCTCATGGTCCCATAACGAGGGAATCAGCGAATCGAATCGCTTGTGGCAATGATGTCATGTTGCTCTCACAGATTCGTCAATCGTTAGGAACGCTGGTCGAATTCGTTGTGGAGTTGAGTGCCGTCGAAACCAAGCGGTTGATTGTCCGCATGGCCTTCGGGTTCATTTGAATCATTATCACGATGTAGGTTGTGAGTGCAGCCGCAACGCTCAGGATGAAACTGCGGCTTATGACGAAGAAATCCCATCCGGTCAGGACAACAGGTGAGGCAGTTAACCTGGAATCGGGGAATCAACTCAATCTGCGAGTCATCTACATATATACATGGTAAGCACAACTTGATCAACGGAAACTTTCAAAATCAAATAAGCCACGAAGCCTAGAATATTGTCTTCGGTTCCGTGCAGTCCATGGGGTCGCGGTCGGAGCAGAGGTCAACGTCTCGTCACTCTGTGTTTACCGTTTCGAATGAACCTCCGTCGCGTCGTCGGTGCTAAAGCTTGCGGCGTTCTCTCATTGTGTCGACCATTTGTGAATTGTACTGAGAATGCTCGAATGGATATCCATCTTCCATCGCATCGCTCACTAATATGCCAGTGTCGCAGTGCTCTAAAAGACATCGTTAGACGCATATTGCTTGAGTCAATGCACTCGTCCGGGATGACGCGTCCGTCCTTGAACTTTCACTGGCTTTCCTAGTTTGCACCAAGACCCCACTGCGACACGCGCGGGCCGCAAAAGATATTCCGCGGATCCGCCCACTTTCAGTTTGACAACATGTATCAACACAGGGATTAGAGTTCAAGGATCGTGTCGATCGAAGTAAATACCTTGACAGAAAGAAGTGAGCTTCCATTTTGGTGTTCATGTCTAGACGAGAAGACCGCAATGTCAAGGTGTGCAGAATGGGCAAGGGTCGCGAGGCGTTCTCCGATACTTGCGCAGCCGCAATACAGGTGCCCAAGAATGTGAGGAACGAGTAGATAACCCTCAAACTAAAAAGGAAAGTTTCCTCCTGCCGCGCCGAGTCGAGCAATTCGTGATCGCTGCGTGCAAGCATGGAAGAGCAAGAGATTAGTTTCTTCTCTTTTTTTTTCTCGCAAGATCACCGCTCGATAAGACCCGGTGTCTCCTCCGATCCGGTGGAGCGCGATTCCCGAACCGGAGACGAAATGGAGATTCCCAAGTGTCGAAAGTTGCCCCATCATGGTAGCAGCGAACCGGTGCGGCTGCGGAAGCACTGACCTGAATAGTTGCGTGAAATCCACACATATACTAAGCACGATCTTGATATACCAGGCGAAGACGATTCTTCCGAACGCGCGATTGACATCGAGAGCCAAAGCGCAAACTCTCTCGTAGAAAGCCCTCACGTTAGCTAAATCATCGGCAACCATCACTGAAATCGCGCCGATTCGTTAATCGCAGTGCAAAATGTTCTTGTTCCGCAGGCGGGTCGGTTCATTTCGCATGATCGAAATTTCCGAGAACGTACATACTCACATCTCGCGAGACTCCTCTGCATTGATTTGAGTCTACGGCAGTGAACTTTGAAAGAATGGGACAACACTATACAAAACGCCATATAGTAAATGGGGACTAACACGAGCGTTCCGTTTGTAAAAAGGTTGTTCAGATACCAATATAGTCCAACCAGCAGTAACAGCGTGCGAGGGTTGGACGAGTGCGGTGCTTCCACCCCGTAGACGTTCTGCAAGACACAAATCTACGATCAAGTAGATCGATCTCCGATATCAGATCAATGGGTATCAATCGAAACTGTCCGATTCCGACACATTTTCCCGCTTTCTACCTTCAAGCATTCAGTGACAAAGATAGTCGGAGAGGAGTTCTACATCCACAGCTCGGATTATAAGCTCCTATATCCATATCAGCCTTTATATCGCTGATGATTACACTGAATAGATATTGAGACACGTCAAAGAAACGGTCCACATGCATAGGTACGCACCTTATAAGCCTCCCGAGGCATTTGATTGTTGAGCACCCAGCCCAAGGCCACGAAACGCGCCACCATATAGATCCAGCCCACGACGACGAGTGATACGACGGCAAACGAACAAGACTCTCCTCGATCGGGAAGACTCGCTAATAGAGATATAGATCGGATCCGTATCCAATTCAGCCGACGACCCGAGCACAGAAGAGTTACAGAGCAGATCAGAGCGCATACCGACGAGAGTAACTGCGACAGTTGAGACAAGAGGAAGCCCTGCAAAGAAACGACGACCGAATCGCTTAGTCCTATTTCGACTGCCATTTTCGGATGAGCCTCGAGCGGAAGGAAAGTGTTTGCCAGCGGGAGTGACGAGAAGAGCACGTGTCACAGGACAAGAGTAGAAGATTAAAGGCCACATGGACAAAACTAAAACAGTGAATGATGTATTAAGCGTCGTTTATCCTCAACTTGTTGGTGCCTCCAGTTCGTGTTTCGGCTCCCATTGCTTGTTTCATGGGCTTGCTCGGTTGTCGTCGTTGACGTCCTCTACACAGGACGACCTCAATGAATGGTAAACATAGCCGCTTGATAAATATGTACACCTCATCTCGAGTCGAGCCCCGTTGGTTCTGCGATTTCCGCTGCCCTGAAGCCTTCCATAATGGATGAGCGAATAATTACGCCAGCTTTGGAAAGCTGTCGTACCGCTCGTAGCTCCGCTAGGCCCACCACCCACAGAGTTTTCAATCACGCCTGACTCCTCGCGCAAATTTATGCATAAAATCGTATGCGGATCGTCGCTTTTTTCGGTTTTCAGCTGTTTCATGATCTCTCGATAGTAAGGAGTGTCAGAGAAGCTAGTTTTGATCCTGGATTAGAGTTTTCGTTGTGACAGCAAAACCAAAAAAATATATAAAAACCAATAATCAAAGCTTTGACGCCTACCTGGAAGGTACTGTGGACTAGTCCGAACACAACAAGCCCTATGTTTGATAGTTGAAACACCACGCTTAGTAGCGGAAGCCCTACGCTGATCGTTTTCAGCATCTGAAATGTTCACGTTTTCATTTTGCCTTCATTCCAAGTGCAAACATTCTGTCGCGCAAGCGATAAGACACTAATATTGACATGCACCGCTACTTTTTGACACCTGAGCGAACGATTAAGGTCATGGTTCCATCGTTTATCGATCATAGCTGAATGGATGTTTGTAATCGAGAGGAAACAGATCCCAAACAGAAATCGCGAGCTGCTCCGCGTCGCTCGCATCGATCTTCGAGAATTTAATTACTTATTGGGAGCTATGTACTTATTTTACCAAATGAAGAAAATCCGTCTCCTTCTCACCGAACTCGATGTTTGTGCGACGACGTAAACCCCGACAGTCCTCAACGAAGCCGCGACGGCCACCAGGGTGTCCTTGTCGCAGAGTTTGTCCTTGGAGGCTTTCGCGCCCTGCGAATAATCACCGACCCGATTGGGTCCTTTTCTAGAGAAAGAGACGTGCGGAAATCCAATCAAAAATCTTTGCCTGTGTCCTCCGCACGCATCAAGGGCTTCCAGACTTGGTCGAAGAAACCCGCCGCGTGGGGTCAAACGCCGACAAGGTTTTCTCATCGTTAAATATGAATTGTTCGTTCCGAGTTTATTAGACACGTTAGAAGTCTAGTAGCCCCTCTGCACGCCACAAATATCCACTTTTCGCAGAGGTGGCGATGGCCTGTTTTCCCTCGTCGACTTCGCAGGGCAAGAAGACGACCACAGAAGCAGAACGGAGAGGAACAACCGAAGGAGAGGATTCGTGGGAGATTCGCCAGATTGCCACGCTCGGGAAGGGAATCAAAACCGACACGCAGTCTCTTCTAACAGCGGGTAGGAATGGTTAGAGAATGGTCTATAGGAGGGCGCGCCCTTGGATGTTCTCGATGGGAAAAAGTGAAGCGCACGCGAGTCGTTACACAATTATAATAAGTAGATAGATTATGAATATGTCGATAAAAGTCGCCGGCGAATGAGTCAAAGCTCGATCTTCTGCCTCGCAACTCGGTGCTCATCGTTGGCGTCGACGATTTTTGAAATTCAAGATTCGAGTAAAAATTGGGGCAAACCGGTCTGGGTTGTGGAAACTCAGGAAGGAGCAGTAGGAAATCACGAAGTTTCGGCGCAAAGGTTGCTCTATCCGATCACTCGGTTACGGAAACTCGTTTTATGGAACTTCGATTTAGCAGTTCACTCGCTCACGCCACGCCCTGACAAGGGATCCTCGAAACACGATTTTTTGCGTTGAGTTTTCGTCGCCACGAGAAACAGACTCAACTTGACTGAGGAACCTAAAATTCGGGACTTACCGCCTTATGTAGAGCGCCGTTTTGTGGAGTCGGAGCGCGGTCCTGTAGAAGCTGTCCATGACGAGCTCCAGGCATTTCTGGGAGACATAGCAGGGCAACGAAGGTGAGCCTGAGAGCTCATCAGCTTGAAAGCCTCCTCAAAAATTGGGTTGCTCGTCAACAAACATCGTGGCGACTCCGGATCAATGGAGTCTCAGAAACTAGAAAGCGTTCGTAGACAGTGAAACCTTAACGCAGAACATCTCCAGATTTCTACGAACAGTTTTTCACTCGGAATAAATTATTGCGGCATTGAGGGATGATTCCCAACGATTCCGTGGATCTCAAGCCAAACGGAGCATCGAAGTCGACCTTGGCTTTCGCGCACAAAATCTCGTCTCGCGGGCCGATTGTTTGCCTCTGAATCAGCGAGGTCGGAACTTTTCATCTGACAATGGACTTTCCGTGATCCTTCACTGGACGAAGCAACCACCCCCACACGAACTCCGTGACAAGCGCTTCGAAGACTCGAATCCGCTTCTATCGATTCCGTGACAATCTAGAAGTCTTTCGGCCCGTCCCGTAAATCATTTTGAGAGGGACAGGAACGACATCCGCTGACCATCTATGGTTATATGGTGTGCGGTCACCACATTCTTCAGCTTCTCCTTCTAACGTTGCTGGCGAGTTTGGAGGGCGCAACAAAAGAGACAATTAAAAGATGCGAACGAAAAAAGAGATGAGGGCAAAAGAAGCGCCAGGGGAGCAACGCTATTCTGTTGAAAACACCGACTTCAAGCGACTAACTGGAAAGGTTGGCAGTTTAGTGGAGTGGAGGTCTCCATCGCAGCAAATAACGGTGGACGCGGGACTGCACAGAGAGCGTTGAGGCCACGAAGAGGAAGTAAATAAGAGAATTCGGATCCACGCCCCCTCTGCCGATGCTCCTGGGTTTCCAACCCGGTCAGGAGACCAACGAGAAAGAGTCGAAACGAATGGGGAAGCCACGCATGCCTGTGAAGACCGGAAGGTCTTGTGGACCCTGCCAATTTGGAATACAGAGAGCGAAGTGACGCACGAAGTCGCCAACCCACTCAAAGCCAACGGAACACACCCAACTACGTCGAGTTTCAACTTCACGTTTGGTCGAACCGAGGTGTCCCGCTAACAAAGCTACGATATCACCCGACGACCTTATCGTATTCAGGAAAGATAGTCGTTCCGTGTCCCTTTCTGATAAAGTGGTCACGATCTTTTGTTTGAGTTGCTGAGCGAGACCAAAAGAATCCAGATTCAAGAGCCATTCAAATCTTTGAAATCGAGAATGAAAGCTGCGATGGATCTCCTTCACCTCCCGATGATCAGAGCTAAATAGACTCGAAATCGAACGCGCCACTGATCGGCGTCGCGTCGGCGGACAAAAACTAGCTGCGGTCATCGAAAACTCATCCGGACTTCTACTTGTTCCTCCTGTTCGTTCGAACCGGTCTCAAATGTCATCTCAGACGTCGTCGGTGTTGTTGCTGCAGCCGGCGACAGCGGTTTTGTTTTCGCCATATCATCGTCATCATCACTCCCACCGTCATTGCCATCGTTGTTGTCGCTGTTGTTTTTTCGTCTACCACACCAGATGCTCCAGCGCCACCATCCGATCAGAAGTAACTGTGAACAGCTGTTTACGTGCGATTGTCAACGACATTTCGTTGGCCGTTTTTTTTGTTTTTCCGCTCTCCGTTTGTAACACTCGACTCTGTTTGCTGAAGGCGAGCCCGCCTAAAGAGCCATCGAAGGGAAAAGAGAACTGGGACGTTGGGGGAACACAGGGTGAGAGGAGAGAAGAAAATGTGGGCGTCCGGGGGAGAATCTCAGGGCTGCGGCTTCGGTGTCAAACAGACCCACCCGGTAGCGCCCGCTGAAGCGAGGCGAACGACGCATTTACGTTTTCGACGAACTGGTTATGACAACATAAGGTGCAAACAACGTGATGCTAACACCGAAAAATCTGTTGCTGTCACCGAGCTTTACGAGCCGAGCCTCAAATCCCCTAAAATTGAATCCACGCTACTAACGCTATCTCTATCATTTCTTTCCCAAAGGATTTCTCGGTCCCCGGCCTTACTGTGTCGTCCTTCGGCCTATGGCTCCTTATTATGATACGCTCGACGAGCGCTCCTGTCCTCCTCATCACGTGCACACACCATCACCGCGTTTCGGCTGCGCCTTCGGTTCTGGTTGCTCTGAAACCAGAAGGTCGAGTTCATCGTCACCACAATCATCATCTGAACATTTTTCCGTGTCGACAGTCATTGTTTTCTCCGAACACGATGACGAAACAAAACTTGAGTTCCGTTAGACACGCCAGAGCAACAGGCAAGCAAGAAAGCAAGCAAGCGACCAAGCGACCAGTCGACGACTGGCAGTCGACGAGTTGGTGTGAACAGCGAGAATATGCAAATACGCAGCCTCTTGCCAACTTATATACATAATGGAACATTCTATTACTTTCGTCAGAAGCTGTGCAGTGTCCAGAGTAAGAACTGTCTTCGAGAATGGCGCAGTCGTCGCCTCCGATCGACCGCTTACTCGGCTGCGGAGGTGGGAACGAAGCTAAAAATTCACAGACTCGACCATTTTCCCCGAGGATTTTTACTCCACTTCAGTATTGAGCAACAAGTCGACGCACTCCAACCAGAAGGCCTTGTAGACCGGACGTGGCGCATCAAGACGTCGTCAACGAACCAGGCCAAAAGGACGCTGAGGAAGTGCTAGCGGGGAAACATGTTGATAACCCACACTCATCTTGGTAGAGTTGGACCTCAGCCTCGTCGTCATTCTCCTTACCAGCGCGTCCGGAAAGAAGGAGTCTTTGGAGCCGTTTTCCTCTGGGTCGACGGACAGCTCTCCAACTTGAGAGTAGCTTTTTCAGACTCATGATGATGAATTGATGACGATTCATCGATTCTACAAACATCAGCTAACGGAGGCTTTTCATTTTAGTCTCAAGAAGGAGGACGACAGAAGTGTTCATCTCTTTTCCTCGAGGAAATACAGTGTGTGACGAGAGCGCCGTTCTCGTGGGAAGTCGGTCGTCGAATCTGCAGGTTGCGATTCCTTGAACGATTTGTTCCTCGTTTTACTCTTCCTCGCTCAGACGGACAAGCATTCACAGAAACGGCCACATCAAGTGGCGAATGACGTGACCCTGAAATGAGTTTGAACGTTGGCAGAGCACCAGACGGTAAAAACAGCAGCGGCTTTCTCCGGTCATGCATCTTCGAACTGCAAGGTAGTTTCTTCCTCAGCTTGTTATCATAACGACCCTTGACACGGGTCTTGAATCGCCCGCCAGGGCAAACTTCTCACCTTTGGGAACTTTTCTGTCTGAATCAAAGCCAAACCGTCACGATCCTTGAGTTGCAATCCAAGAACTCATAGAATCTGCCCTTGGCCAATGTAGTCTGCTTGCCGAGCGGAACTATCCCGAAGACAGTGTAGGCGTTCGCGACAGTGATTCACGTGCGGTGATCATACGCATTTACGTGCCTCCGTGCCGTATTTGCGACAGGAAGGGCAGACAAAGCAGCGAGGAGAACGATTTGGATGGTCAAAGCGGTGAGGATTTGTACATGTGTCCGGTGGCGTAATCTATTTAGGTTGACGCCCGCGGCTCCTTGTCGCAGATGGTCTTGTGAGCCATCTGGCTCCTTGTGATTTTGTCCCGCATCTTCCCTGAGCGATCGCGAACTCTTTTCGAGTTGGAACATGCGTGAGAATTGATCACAGCTCAGGGATATGGAACGTTGAAGTTTAGGATATTCTGAGATCTACCCGTTTAAACGATGTGTACCGACAATCGATCTGATTCTGGTTAGAACCTTCCGTCTAGCGCAGCGGTTCCCGATTATTTTTCGTGCGGGGCTCCCTTGGCGGGTCATCAATGTCTTCGGGCCCCCTCCCCTCCCCAACCCAACCTAGCTGATTTTTCCTCGTCGAACCCTTTCCACCAATGATTGCATTGAAGACGACGAATGATCCGGTTCCGAGGTTACTTAATGTTATACATATTTATTAGTGATGGCTGGAATGTTTTCGCTTCCCAGCGACAATTTTTTCGATGCGAGGTTCTGTGTTGCTTATGGCGACTCTCATGTCGACGCGCTTGAGCACATGTGTGTTCGAGCTGTACAAACGTGAAAAATTATTCGAGGTGGTTCACGAGCTTACCGTGGAGTGGAAAATTTGCTTTCAGTATAGGATCTGGAGATATCTCAGAATTGGCTCCGGGCCCCCCAAAAATCGCTCCAGGACCCCCTAGGTAGCCAGGGCCCCCCAAGTGGGAACCGCTGGTCTAGCGGAACCCTTCCGTTAAGAGCGTAATTTTCGTCCTCGCACTTTTTTAAAAGACGCTATTCTTTCTTGGTAGTGATCGAAATTCAAAAGGTTCGTAAGTCTTGGGGACCTCGACTATTGAATCGTTGGTTTGACCATTTTGTTCGCTAAATCTCGCCATCGTTGACAAATCTGAATATTTCTCTTTCTGGTGCGAGGGTTGCGCTACTGAATTGAATCGGGCGACTATCGCCTCATGTTGCTATTCCCAAGCTCAAAGAAATTATGGAACGAAGAAGAGGTCATTGTTTCCGAGGAGAACTACACTCTTCCATTCATGTTGGAACGTCTTTGGCAAAGCGTGGAAGTTCCTCCCTCGCTCTCAGAATCCCTGCCCGGATGAGACTTCCGTACTTGGGGTTGACTAGTTCTGAACAACAAGATCGATTCTCGGTGTTTTCCGACCGAGTTATGTATGAGCTCCGTATCATCTTTTCTGTTGAGATCGTGTCCGGAAAGTCATTCGTCATCAATCGACGTGTTTTGCTCCCCGATCGTGTTGACATCGATCAGTGGTCCTCAACATTAGTTACTGTTTCCGACCGATCACTTCCCTGACTCTTGATTTGTGCTGGGCTTGACCATGAGGTGTTCTCAATGACACTATCTCGCATTGATTTTCTCAATTGTGCGATGGCTTTCCTCGCCGAGCGCCGCCGCAGAGATCTCTATTACATGTATGTATGGCCGGATTGTAATAAATTGAAAAAGCTTCTTCAATTCGTGAAGCACACGAGCTCCGAGTCTTGTCACAAAGAGACAAACGCTGACGCAGAATGGGAATCCAGTGGAATAAGGAGAGTAGAATGAAAATGTTGAGAGGGAAGAGAGCTTAGGGAGCATCGGCTCCTGTGTCAGTCTTCTGGCGAAAGTTTGGAACAAATCACAAAAGAGAAGGAAGTCAATATGTGTTTCGCTCCCGTTCATTGAGCAGCGACGGCACCACCGCCGCCGCGCCGGCGGTAGTGGCAGCAACACGACTCCGGGACCTATTAGTCTATTGAGGAGGCATCACAGCTTTCGCAGGCTCAGCGTGCGATGCAGTCGGTCGACCAGTTCGGGCGGTTACACTCACTGAGTGAGTGAGTGAGCCAGACATTCGAATAGTAGTTGAAGCCCACGCACAATCGAAACAGCGAGTCAGACTCCGAACGAGCTAGCGAGTCCAGTGATCCCCCGGTGGAATCTTCTCCCTTTTAACTGACTCACTGACTTCGAATAAATTGAGCAAGGGTCCAAGTTCTTCGGCTTGTTAACGAAAGTAAGATGTTCAAAACTCTTTTCAAGTTGGCTTCCACGCCAGACGCGATAGCACTTTTATGATCAATCGGAGTCGGAAGGCTGCTCGAATGGAATCGATCTCAGTAAATAGGAGAAGCTTCCATCCCGGTGGAGCTTTTTCTTTTCCTTTCAGGGAAGAATAGGAACGCCGCCCGGCGGAAGCTCCGTTGGTTCAACAGACCCTGGGAACGCAGTCAGGTGAATCGGTCGGAAGATAGGAAGATGAATAGATAGATTCTAGGCGAAGAAGGCCCTATTCAAAACAAATTCGAAACGGGCAAAACACGAAATGATAATGAGAAAGTGGATTGAGGAGAATTAAGTGAAAGAGGGTCTCGAGGGAGCATTGAATCCGTATGAGGAGTCTTTTATCGGCTCACTGAGTCCACTTCTCCTTGAGAAAGCCTCAGTCGGCAGAGAAAGGGAACAAAACCTCGCAAGCTTCACATGGAGAAATGAAAGGATCAAGAGTAAGGAAAAACCGGGTTACTGACTCAATTGTGGTCGGTTGAAAACAAAAGCTTCCCAAGTGACCATCGTTCCTCATCTATTTGATAAGGGGTGGGAAGAGAATTAAAAATCTAGTGTTTGAAAATAACTATCGTTACACCTTCGACGGTTGGTGCTTCCCTCGACGACGGCATCGCGGAGGGATTCAAGCGGAAAAATGAACTTCTCGAAAGGGAAGCACGTAGCCCGGCGTTTTCAGAAGCAGACGAGACAGACGAGACTCGTGTTAGATAACGAACCCGTTGAAACATTTTAATCCAACTAGTTCCGCTTGAGAGTCATCGGACTGGCAAGCTTTCTCGCCGATTTCTGCACCTTGACTCGCATCCCTTCCTCTGTGTGCTTCGCGACCCTATCTTGTAAGTTTGTTGCCCTTCGCTGAACTTATCTCTTGCTCCATTCTCCTTCATCTCGCTAAATCTCCACCATTTGTTGCCCATCTCCTCTAGAGTGGTCGTTCTGAATTTTCATTTTCCTCCTATCTGCAGCCGTTCCCAGGCGCTTCCCGTCCATCGTCGCTCTCTTCTTTCCTCGAATTTATTCCCTATTCAGAAATGTGTGCCATAATCCGCCATGATCTTTCTTCTTTGAATTAGGTACGACCAACGCGTACGGCCTCCTTATTGTGGCTTCGCCTCAGGCGGAGATTCTCGTGAACACGGCCACTCATTCAGGATGGTGCCGTGTCCTGGAAAGGAAACCACGTGAATGCGATCCGCGGCATGGACCACGTGAATCTTCAGGAGAGTTTCCGGAAAAGAACCCGAAGTTTCCATCGTGACATCAAACCTGCGGGGTCTTACAGAGTCCTCACTCATTCTGGTATCTTATATGCAAATTATAGCTGTATGTGTTTTACTCATACGCTGAAGCTTCTTTCATCTAGGCGCCCTGATTCGGCCTCTTTTCTGACGAGGGATCCAATGAGACGGAAAGATTTTGCTGATAATGAACTTTGGATGCCAGAGGTCCTCTTAACGCTGACAGAATTCTAAACTTTAGCGTAGAATTCTGTCATACAAGTCGCTTTAGTCTCAGAACTCTCATCAAAATTGGTCAGCTTGGTCTTCCCTGCGAATGAAATCCGAATCGAGAAATGAAACAATAGAATATCTTAGCGAATATTGACTTCATTCACCACTGAAGAAGATTCAAAAGTTTCGAGTCGGATCATGAAGAACTTGTCAAGCATCCATTCTTACGAGTTTGAGAACTATTGAGTGATCATCCGTTCCATTGTGGAGGTTTGAATTAAGAGAAAAAAAAAGAAAGATTCGACTGCAGGTTTGGGATTTTCAGGTTCGCTCGTTTGGGAAGAATCTCCCTGACTGAAGATGTGTCCTCCCTCCCTCCCTTCCTCCCAAACCAACATTCCTCGATTCGCTGCCGAGACAGACGAACGTTCCTCTCGCCGCGTAAGAACGAGATCGAGAGGCAGTTGGCGAACAGGAAGAAAGGAAAAAAAAACGAGACTTCGGCAAAAAATACCGAAACGCGGAAAGTCAGCTATGTGGAAAGCTATGATGGCAACCAGCGTATCCGATCGGGCGGTGAAAACACACGATCGAGCAGACGGTTTGACGAGTGCTGAGATCGCACTTTAGCAGTTCCGAAGCGGTGGGCTGCTTCGGTTCGCGAATGGCTTGCCTGTCTGTCGGCCGACCTGCCTGCGTTCCTTTCAATGCCAGGACTCGCCAAGCTCTGCTCCACTTCGTTCGCCGTCTCCGAGCGATGCAGTCTGACAATGTGAGAACAAAGCAAACCTTTGCAACACGAACATTCGAGAGGTTCATCATTCAGATGCGACTGGATTCTTTCGAGACAACCGCGACACGAAAAAAATACCCCACAAGAACAGCTTGAAGCTATCTCTGCGAAACGACGGGAACCTCGGCGGTTTCCTGACAACTGTGGAAGTTCGATCCCGCGTACGAGTTCACCGGGATCACTTATATAATAGATAGAAACTCAGAAATGATTTTCGCGCTGCAAATCATCGAGGCGGCCTCTCTCTTTCTGCCAAGAATAGCTGCGATGTTGTGATCGAGAATAGAGATCGGTATATCTTTCCTGAAACCAGAGCCAATCCTGGCGGGCATCGGCCGCTCACTCGATCGCCGCGAGTCAGATCAGATCAGAGTTCTCGATCGCGGCCGTCCGATCAGGAGCCTCCATCCGATCAGACGAGTTGGAATTAATTTATTCTTATTGTATTCTTGTCTTGGTCTGACGCCAAAACCTTCCTCCCCACATTCATTTATTCATCCTGCGGCGCGATCGCACAAATAACGAATTGTGATCCTGGATCGGCAGCTCCGACAACCGAGATCACAGACATTTGCGCGAAGACTTGCTCCTATGCCGGCTGATCCAGATATTCGACCTAGCAAACATATCCACATACCTTGGAAACAGTTAACACCAAATTCATCGGAAGATCGCCATGAAATAATGCATAAGGGATCCAGGGTTCTCGGGATATTCATCAAAACGACCCAGGTTTGGACGCGATAATACAAAAGCGGGGCATGAACTTTCAATTTGTGTTCTCCACAAGGCCGTTGAAGTCGGCGTTGTTCCCGAGGACGGACATTCACGCAATTCGTTTCCGGTTGACCTCGCCAAAACGGCAAGAAGAAAAAAGAAGACAAAGGCGCCTTCATATCCTAGAGATGGGCATCAGTTTTTCTTGATCTCACACTCATTACGCTCGTTCAACTGAGTTTTTCTCACCAGCATGACCCTGCTCGGCTCTTTTAGAGTATCATTTCCTTTCTTTTTGTTCCATGTCTCATCTCAGCGAACAACTTGCAATCATTCGAAGTAGAATTCAGAGTCTCAGGGAAGGATCAGTTTGATAACAATTTCCCCCGTTCACTAATTGCGACTTCCGCTTGCACGTCCTTTTACTACAAACCGGCGGAGAAGTGATTCGATGGCTGGCTCGATCCTTGGTGATCAAGATTTCAGAACAAGAATCCCAGCACGCTGGAGTGATCATTGCCGCAACAAATCTATTCGTTTCTAGAGGATAATGTGACGATGTAGAATATTACGGTTGCGTCGGAAACCCGTCTAGAAGAAATTGTGTTGAGTTCATCCAGGAGTAGCTCAGTATGTATCTGATTATTACCTCAGGGATTTGATGTCAACAAGAAGGACTCTCTGCTTGATTTAACTGAAGTGGAAAAGTTTCTCGGGCCCCCCTTGGGGACTCTATAACACAATGACGGATTTCAATTCTAACATCGATTCTAGGATGAGATTCGTCCGGGATAGCGCTACAAAAAATCGTTTGCACTCAATCCTCTGAATCCTGGACCGCGATGATGAAGAACCCTAATCTTTGAATTGCTTTGTCCTTGCCGCCGCTGGAGTCCTTGCACCCAAAGTCGGGCTCATCGCTGCTTTGAGCTGGCATCTCTATGTTTATCATCGTTGAACGGAGTTGAGGCTGAGGCTCACGAAATTCTACCTCAGAAATGGAACATGGAATCGACGCTCGCGTCCACAAATATCCGGGAAACGTCAAAGTCGTATCATCCGCTGCGTGATCTATGGCGGACTAAGTGAGCCTTGAGATTATTCGGCCAAGATATTTGGATATTTGATCTTCCCGTTCCGATTTTGTCCATTGCACCTCCACCACTAATGTTTCAACTACTAGTTATCCCGAATGAGCAAAACACACGTTGGCACGGTTGCAATTGCGAATCTCCTTTTTGTTCTGGACTTGATTCCCACGTCCCCCTATGCTCCGTGATTATTCATTTGAAGAAGATCTCTGGACGTCCCATTCATCGAGGAATGAAGACGCGACTGGTTTTTTACCACACACGTTCGTTTTTTCTTTATTGAGAATCCATTCATTAATACTCTCACAGTAGATCATCGAACACGCAGCATCAATTCCGTTCGATTTCAGATTCGTATTCGACATTCGCTGAATCGATTGTTCGGGAGCGTCGGATTCAAAAAAAAAAGTTTCATCGTCTCAAGTCGGTACCTCTCAATCGATCTCGCTCAAACTGCTTGCCAATGTCAAACTCAGTATACTTGGCCATTTAGGATTCCGTGTGAACGCAGATTCGTATTTTTTTTTGTGTTCGCGTGAACGCCTCCACGTGTGTTCTTTGCCCTCTGTTAAATATTCACACCTTTGATCTCGACGCTTGTTGCTTTTGGGTAGTTCGGCTGACGACAAACCCCGTCTTCTGTACAAAAATATTTCATTGAAGCTTATCTGTTCTCCAGACCTACAATCTGACTACATCAATAAACGTCTGCCGTCCTCAAATCCCACAGCGAGCGTCGCAATTTTCTCCAGAAACGACATTCTCATTCTCTTTGTCGGAGCGCTTGTTACATTCGCCATTCTAGAGTTGATTGTGAGTTGAAGTTGACCTTGTTCATCGTGACAATGAATCGAATAACAAAACTACCGAGAGAACAGTCGAAATAAGAATCATGCATCAGGATCATGCGACGCCCCTATATACTTCTCGAGTGAAGCAGAGCCCCAACCCTTCGTTCTCCCTGAAAACTTTGCGTTTTCCTCCGACCAAGCACATTTGCTCGGTATGACAAGAAGGCGATATCGAGGCTTCTTTTCCTTTCGGTGTCTTCCAAACCTCTACTGTCAACTATTCTCTGCAACTGGATTGCTTCTATACAGAACGTCAGCTACCCGTGGATCGAGGTTATCCCCCGATTCGTTTCACTCTTCTTCGATCTCTCGTTTCTGCATGTTCTCTCGAGTAACACTACCTAAATACAAATATGTGGAACGGCGGATCCGTCCGTCGCCTGGTTAACTTCGCTCCAGCATAAATTCTCATCGAACACTTTCAAAACTCAAGTTCATGGCAACGCTCTTCCTCAGCGCTGTCGAGCGATTGGCACTCCGCACCGTTGGGTTTGGCACCGGGCTATTTTTAGATGTTGTCCCTGACTGATGAAGTTACCGCCTACATTTTGTGAGTTTCTGCGATGTCGTTGCTGACATGTGGTGTCGACGGCGTCGGCAGGTAGGTTGGATTGTCAACTCCGGAATCTTCATCGAGCTGGAACGAAATACACATCGGATAGTAGACTGCTTTGAAGGAAGCGCGCCGTCAAAGGCTTTTCCTATCGATTCTCGTCCCTTGATGTAGGAGCATAACAAGTAAACCCGCTCAATTTTCGGTCGAGAGGAATGCCGAGGAGGCTGCTGGAGCATCGAAGTGCAGGATAACTCAATATTGAGACTCCTTTGGGCTGGCATAAAAGCCGAAGTGTACATCCTGAACAAGCCAGCTGGCCAACCGGTCAGACGGGCCGAAGAAACCAAAAGACGGAGCTTAGCTTTCAGAAGACTTGATCCAAAAACTGTTCTGCCTACACTAAAGAGGATATCGTGTCGTTCGCTTGTCTAGTAACGTTCCTCCGCAGACCCAGCGGCAGCCAAAGTCACCGCTAAAACAGCTGCGAAAGCGTTAGGTCTGGGCAACACCGGATCTATAATACAAGGCCGGTAGTGTTGGCATAGCCACTGACATGGGCGCAAAAGTGTTCGAACGGATTTTTTCTTCTCGCTCGAGCGAATACCCGCCTTGCTGGTTGTTGGCAGGCGGGCTTGTAGTCTTCTAAAGATAGGTAGGTATCTGAATGAGTGCAAATTTGTTCGGGAATTGTTGTCTCACTTACTGAGTGGTGTTTGGTTAGCTGTTCGGTGGATTGCGACGCATTCTTGCCATAGCTTTTCGCAGCGTTTGTTGTTCCGGGCAGCGTACGGTTGTGTTTGGGCGGGTAGTTGTAAGACCTGTAACGACATCAACGACAAACATGACCGAACTTGTTTCCAGCGGTAGCGGAGCGAACTTTGCCTCCAATTGTTCCGGCAATAGCGTGTACGATACATCTACATGTAATCTGCTTAGAATAGCACATTGTGTGTCGCATTGCAGCTCAGCATACCGGCGTCGCGTACACTCTGATTCCTCTGCCACTGTTTCTGGCAACGATTTAGCAACTCAATAAGTTCCCGCGACAAAGCTAACCAATCTATCGAAGCTCGCTTGAGCATCTCTTACACTTTTCGATTTCACTTTTCTCTTTGCTTCTCCGCAAGAACATTCGCCGCAAACATTTTCGTGGTACACGACTGAAAGAAAGCACCATATCTTGTCGCCAAAGCGCAGAGAGAACGTTTGCAGCAAGAGTCTTTTCAAACTCTTCGAAACGAACGACCGACCGACGACGTCTACGACCGACCGGGAAGGCATTGCGCGCAGCTGCATCACAACGACGAGCCACGGAGTGAAGGAGCAGAAGCGAATAAGAAACTCGGGGGAGAAGGCTTGCGTGCACAGGACATGCTTGCGCGCTGCTTATACTTACCGGAAACGGCTTTTGTCCGGCGAAAAATCCACTCTCTGCCTGATAGGAAGATTGTTGGGCCTCTGGGCTGGTGCTCGGACCGCCGAGAAACTGTGGGGTCCTCCGGAGGGGGTAACGTCCTCGAGCGGCACAAGACACGTATCGAAAGGTTGTACTACACCTGGTCCAAAAGGCGTCATGGGACTTAGGCAGCCCGAGTATTCGCTGGCGGTCGGGCTGCTCACAAGGGAAAAGAACAATGAACTGAGGTAAGTTAGGCAATCAGTGAGTAATCTCCACTTTGGGGAGAACTTCGAACTTTGTATGTGTAGCTGCAAACGAAGAGGCCTTCTCTCTTCTTCACCTTCCGTCGTCAGACCCTTAAATAAGCCCCGAGTCCTCTAACTTGGTGATCATTCTATAACTGCGTATGTATCGGATGCAGAGCCGAGTTCTTTGTGATATCGGCAACAACTTCGAAACACTGATTATCCTGAACTTGAATCGGATTGAGTCCAATAATCAGTTTGGGTTTGGAACAACGGAAGAGAGAGAGAGAGCGCGGATTGTCGCATCGGACGGAGAGTGCGGTGCTGTGTGTCGGCGTCGGAGCCAATTTGGAAAGGTTCACCTGTGGGAGGATTTTCATTTCGGTTCCGTCGACAACTTAATCCCGAGCTAATAGAATAGCTTCGTTCGTTCGTTCCTCTTTTCGACGTGAGTTGCCGATAATCTGCTTAGCCTCTTCTCCCCTTCACTCAAGCAAGAGCTCCACCGCGCTCCATTCGGTGGCGTTTCACGAACGGAAACATTGTGTGATTCTCCGAGTCGATAAGATTTGGCGGAATCTTGAGTTTCCCGATCAATAAATTGATCGAGTTCTTCCCGTGAAATTCGATTTTTTTTCCAACGAGAGGATGACTCGACAGAACAATGGACTCGAGGCTCGATTTTGGGTTTTGGGGGGATTCTCCAAGGGAGCTCACCTGTAGAGAGTGTGCGCCCTGGGGATGCGGTTGCTGAAGTCCATGCTTCGGGATCGAGGAGTCTGTGTTTCCAAGATATCGAGCGTTTTCGTCGAAGGCGATCTCCGGCAACACTTGATCGAACAAATTACGCATGCGATAAACAATACGATGATGAGAAGAATGATGACCGCAATGAGGATGATGAGCTCCTCTCGATACGTCGGGAATCTTCCAGCTCGAGTGACCGTCGGCTTGAAGTCCACCTGGTGCTCACCGCTGTGAAAAGGAGCGGAAGTTTGTTCTCCATCATCAAATATGAGCTCTCAAAACTATTATTCACGAGTTTGATTGTAGTCGTCGTAACATGTCATTGTTCGGTCGTTAATGCAAGCGCAGAGTTCTTCTCCGTGAGTTGTCTTTCTTATGATTCGTCTGGTGGGGAAAAAACTCGTTGTTTACCAACCTGTCGTGGAGGGTGAAGCCGGTGATTATCATATGCTCGCCAACGGTTATGTTCTTGACGTGTTCCTCCAGCTTCGCGAGCAGTTTCTTGAAATCTCCATCCGTCGCCGTCACCGTGATATTCAGCGTAAGGAACCTGTAGAAACGAAACGACGGTTGCGAGTGGCTTCTTCCTACGTTCTAGTTTCCCGTGAACACAACACATAAGTATCCCAATGATTAGAAGATTCTTTTACTTCATTTCGAATCAAATCCTATTCCTCCAGGTTCATACAAGTTTTCCGAGACGCAAAAAACAGAAGGCGGTGACTGAAATGTGTGATTGACTCCGGTCCCCAAGCGACGCGACGCGAACCAGAACGAATTCAAAACAAGCTGTTCCCTTTCTAAGACTGTTCCCTCTGGAGCACCGTTTTGCGTCTCTGAAGGACGAACTTTTTGAGTAGGCAGCCGCAGCTGTTACTTCACGGCTCCTCGTTCCCTGTTTGAGGAATCACTCACATTTTGCAATTGGCGTCGGTCAGTTGGACCTCTGTTATGTTCTCCGAGAGCTGTTTGAAGGTCTTCTCGACGTCGATTCGCAAACCCGGACGCTGATACTGGGGATATTCGCAAGCGAGGTTCTCCAGTCTGACCGTGATGTTCTGCGGGAAGGGTTTGCTGGGAATTTCCGGCGGTTGCTCTTCAGGCGGATGTTTGATGCTGTCGATGTCAACGTATTTCGGATTTCGGGGGCTCTGCGATGGTTGAGCAGCTGGCGCAGCCGTCGACGCTTGGGGTTCAACGCTCGAAGCCGTCTCGGTGCCAGAAGCTTCGGTCGTCTGGACCCGCTTCTCGGCCATTGCGGGGCCCTTGTCCCTTACAACGGTTGTTCCAGGTAACTCTGCAGCTGATGTTACTGCGGGGGACTCTGTAGGTGGCTGAGGATCTGTTGTCGAGGAAGCCGGAGACGTGGTCACCTCAACAACAGATTGAGTCGACTGAGTTGGGACTGTGGTCGCAACAGATGTTGAATCTAGAATCGTCGCTGCGGTAGTCGGCGTTTCCAGCGGCGGCGGCGACGACGAGCTGCTTGGACTCGCATCTGAAAACAAAAATGAAGGAAACGCTTAGTTTGGCCAACGACGGATGGCGGAGGAGAAGAAATTCGGTTTTCCCGAGAACAAAATCGAGCTTCCTTTCAATTTTCCACTCGTTTTCCTCTTGTACGGCAAGTGTTTTCGACGAAAAAGTTCCTGCCGAATCGGGAGTCAACCAGGGAGACGAAAACACACGAAATTCCTCCGAGTTCGCGTCTCGGACGCACTGTGCGCCGTGTTTTCCGACGGGGAACGCTCGTTGTCGCTGGGAATTCTCCACGGAATAGATTTAATACAATGTTCCCTAAATGGGGCGGGGAACGCGCGTGTGACTGCGATCAAATTGGGCGTCATGAGGACGTTGAGGGACGAGGAGCGAGCGCCGCGCCGAGGGAGGAACAAGGGAGGGTGTGTTGAGCAACAGGAGCAACCGAGCTGCATACAACAACAGCTGGTCTCCAACTATGTCGTCATAGGAGCTGCCGGCACGAAGTGGTTCCATCCCTTTGTACTCTTGTCTCCCTCGCTCGCTCGCTGCCCCCACCGCCAATCTTCTTCTCCCAGACCGCCCCCTCTGTCCCGTTTCTATCGTTCCACCCTCTCACGCCCTCTCAGAAAGCTTTCGGTCGTTACGTGACAATGAAGTTGCTGCTGCTGCGGCTCCGAAATAAAAGTCTCGTTTGCATTGACGCCGGCCCATGTAGCCAGCGTGCGTTCGTCGGCGAGGTTGGTTGTGTGTGTTCAGACTCGGTCGGTCAGCGTTCGTGTGTCCCTCTCGTAGTCCCTGCATGACGTGGTCGGCGGTCCAGCGCATCAGATGCCAGTCACGGACAGTTTTCATGTGTGTGTCTCTTTTCCTCGTCACTCTTTCCTTCGTTTGGAGCGGTCGCAATCCCCTCGAATGGACATGAGCCGCCTTCTTTTTTTCTCGCTCGCAATTCTATACCGACGGAGGATACGGCGCAAAGAAAAGGAATTCGTTGAAAATGCAGAGCGGAGTGAAGGGCGGACAGCTCGCCGGTCGTGCCGAAGAAGAACGCACGAGCCCACCGGCCAATTGACCGAAAGCGCGCGACACTGACACCAATCTGACAATGGAGTTCTTTGTGGCTGCTTTGCTAATGCGATTCTGGTCGCGTTTGCGGCAGGAGAATCTCAGGAGTCCTCCTCCTCCTCCTCGGAGAATGAATGGAAGCTCACTTTGCCCTCTTGGTTACTGCCTTCCAGGGCTCCGGTGACGACGAAAATGTTTTCCGCTATGGAACGAAGTTGTTGAAAAACAGCTCGAAGTTTCGAAAAGCCAGTCGCGACATTCATCTTCGTGCCGTATCATCACGTGTTCCCCGAACGACGACGGTAGCGTGCGGAAGCGGGCCCGCTCGGTCTAATTATTGACTAATGCTGACGCCGCCGGTCGCTCGCTCCCTCGGTCGTCTGGGATAATCGATCAACGGGCGACACAACCACCAAGTCACCGAGAGGCTGATGAGGTATCGAATCATAATATATCATCAGGTTAATGAGTAACAAACTCGTCGAGAAAGCTTCTCACGATGCTGTGGTCGAGAGATGGTTGGCTAACTGGGCTTTGCTCAACTTTTCGGATGTTTCTCGAGCGGACGGATTTCAGTTGTCGGTTTTCGGAGTTTACGTCATGCGTGGAGATCGTCGCGCGATTCATTCAGTGCCTCGCACTCGAAGGCGATGTCACATTCGACCAATGATGTCGTTTGTTCATCGGTCCTGGTCAGCTTGGAACGGCGAGCGTGTTGATGGGATCGACACCCGAAGGACCTCTCCTGCTCTTCCTGAGTTATGCCTACGGAGAGACCGCACGGTGGAAGCCGAGACGGCGAGCATCGAATATGACTTGGCGGGAAGCATTTCGGATATCTCATTATTAATTTAAAATATTATATATCGCCACCGGTGAGCGCCGATTGAAATAAGGAATAGAGGGAAGAAGGCGTCGTCAGTACGAGCGAGCCCGGATGGGGAAGTTATCGAGAAAACTTCCGCCGCTGTTCAAGGGAAGAGCGGAAGCCTTAATTAAAATTCACAGTTCCGACAGTTGGGTTTGAACACCGTCGAATATCTGCTCTGCCGCTTTTGACGCGCGCATCGAAACTTCTAGTCGATTGCGTCATCCTCCCCGTCAGCCTGTTTCTTATTCGCTTCCAATCTTTGGGCAACTCCCCGCCTCCCCGGATTGATCCCCTTGACGACATTTTCGGATGAAAAGGTCGAGAAGAAAGCGATCGCGGGTCTGGTTTTTCATCTTAGGTCAGATTTCATTCTAGTCATGTCTGCGATAAGAGATGTCAGGTCCTCGAGCTGTGAAAGCAAGGAAAGCCGAGTTGCGTTGACGAACATGACGGGAACCGAGAAGACATGAAATTCGGTGTTCAGCTGTCGGGAAATAAGAGAGATGAGAGTGATCATACCGCATAGCAAGGTAAGAACCTCTCCAAAAGACCCGCGGTCAGACGTTTCTTGGAGCGGCACACCCGCAACCGGCGGGTTCACTCGCCCATGAGAAAGACCATCGCAAGCTCTTCAAATAAGAGAGAGCTCGTTTGCCTTCGGCCCCCTGTTCCCCTTCCCCCGTTATGCTTCTTGGCTCACTTGATCGGCTCTTCTCATCTGCGGACCTTCCGTCTCATCTCTCGGTGCCAATCAGGAAGATCATTAATCGCTTCAACTGGTCCATGGATCAGCAACGGTGGCGAGTTTTATTAAAACACACACTCGCGCGGTCCCCCACCGTTTCTTGGCTTCAATCACTCATCCAACACGTCATCTATAAAGCCATTCTCTTATCGGGAGTCGGTCGTTACTTCATCGAGCGCCGAAGCTTCCCGGGATGGACCCTACTGCCGCCTCACGCGCTTCTTCTGCAACGATTTTGCTTCTGCGAATACTCGGATCTCCAACGGGTGCTAGGTATCCCACAAATCTCAACAATAATCATGTTCAACCACGTTGTGGATCCACAGTTGAATCAGAGTTATATTCTCAAAAAATTACTCTGCTATGTCTAGGATTCCTCCTCACCTTGAGCGTGGGCAATGGCCGCAAAGGCCAGCAGTATGTGTAGCAGCTCCATCAGGTCAAACTTAGCAGAGCATCTGTAAATGAAAAGTTTCCAAATTAGCTCATCGTACTCGTTTCAGATATGCGTCTCGATATCAGATATCTCAGAGAGAGACGAAATGTCGAAGATCATGAACACAGTCTGCATATGTTTCAATTAGATTAGCGTTTCTAGTAGCGACGCAACCGTCGACGCGTTGGAACTCGCTGCTACGCTACTTTGTGCCTAAAGTCTCAACGTGTTGCTTATCCTACTCGGAAATTCGCTTTATTTCTTCTTAAATTCAAACGCACAGTCCCGTGCCCGGTCCACCATGGACCGAAGCACGGGAAGTTTCTTCAACCGTAATCTTCCGCTATTAGTATAATAGAGGAAGGAGATAAGCGGCAGCTAAAGAGATGAGGAGACCGACTACCTCCGCTTGCCGACAGACACCGAGGAATGAGTCACGTGATTTGAAGAACGATGATGGAAATGAAAGTGATGACGAAGATCAACTCAACCTCTTGCCAACCGAGTTTCGGCTGAAGACAACGATGACGTTGACGATGCAGCGGGGGCGGCGAGAAGCGGGTCGAGAGTGAGCGACGGCGGCAGCGGTAGACCGCATATATTAGGCCAAGAGCGGCAGCAGTCGCCACGGCATGAGTTGAGGCACTCAGCCCTGACAGAGATGTAAGAGAGAAATTGCGTAGTTCCTCTTTCCCATTTTCCTTCCCTTCCCAGGCGCCCCTTCAGCAAGAAAAAGCGTCGCGGACGTTGTTGTTATCGTCGTTGACGTCGTGATAGTCTCCCTCGACGCAGTCGTTCCGCAGCCCTCCAGTCATCCAGCAAACTATCTAGCGCCGACTCGCGCCGGCTTGCTCGACTACGATGAAGAATCACCAATGCCTCGAAGGAACACATCACACTGTAGCTCGAAAGTAATGAAAACCTCCGGCTGCTCTTCTGCTCCTTTGACCGCGACGCATCGGTTTTCCTCGACGTTCAGCGTCCGAATATTTGTGTGAAGTCCGCGAGATCATTGGAGAGATGCAGTGACTGGTCAGAACATTCATGGATCGCTATCGATAGTTCGAGGTTTCCTCCGATCGATCCTGAGAAGGGAACATGGCCCATTTCTGGTGAATCCTGATCGCAACAAGAACGAAACGAGAAACAATTCATGTCGTCCACGTATCGGAAGGATTCTGCGAAGTCCGGCTCACAGGAATACGATATTAACCATTGTGGACGCGATCATTCCTCACAAGCCCAGTGCGACCGTGGGAGGACGTTCGCGACCATATCATAAGTGATTATAACCCCTCGTTTCATAACGAATAACCGTCGACCCAATAGGCCTCCGGGCAGCCCGAGTCAACGGCCAGCACTGAGACAACGTCCGAAGCCCGCAAAGTAATTTAGGTGCAATTTATCTCGACCTCAGGCAAGCTTACAGCATAATATGGCTTGCACGGGGCTTCCGTTTGAGCAGCCGAGACAAACGGCAGGCAAGAGTGATGGAAGCGACTGAGTGAGCGTTTGGGAGTCACGTGAGCGGCCGTTTGCGATAACACCGAGAGGACTCACGAAACAATCGAACGAAATACGAGAGACTGTTTGATGTTTCTTCAAGAGGTTAAAGAAGAAGCATCCTTCTCTGAAAATTCGTACACGGTCGTCCCATCCGTGCGACTCCGCAACCTGTTTTGCTTTTCGTCGCTCACTTTTAACTTCTGTGTGTTGGCAACATGTAGCTGGCGACGTCGCCGAGGCCTGTAACTCCGTTGGCATCCGTTCCGGTGTCCAATAGCGGATTCCGTCTCGACGTCGTAGATCGAAAGGAGGCACTAAGATCGAGAAGCTGGAATGGTCAACGATTCGGGGACAGAGTAGTAGTAGTACTGCGGAATTTCCCCAACAAGATCTGCTCCTCCGTGTTGTCAGCGAACTCCTCGATCGAAACGCAAGCGAATTCCCTCTTTCACGGACCTATTGCGCACAGCGGCTGTGACTTTCGTTGCTGTCGGTCTCTCGTTGGATTGTTGGCTTCATTCGATCGAGGAAAAAAGTATTATTGCAGTAACAACAGACTCGCGGACGCAGACGCATTTCGAACAACTGGCGTTGATGAACTCGCCACCAAATGGAGTCAACTCAATCTCAGAGCTCTTTTCAGCTTGGTCCTAAGTGGCTTCTTTCTTCTTCTCCGCTGACAGCGGGAAACATCTTCATGTGAGGAGACATTTGCGGGAGAATCCAGATCGTTGGAGAACAGTCGATCTGAGAGGATTTCTAGATTCCGGCGCAAGGAGTTTGCGAGTTCATGGCCTTTGTCGCTCTTTGGCTCGGCCATCTGTAGTTCAGAGATGCAGTATTTCGTCGTGACATTCATTCATCGCTTCTGAGCTCCCTAATCAAGGATATCATCAAGCAGCAGACCGCGCGACAAGGTCAGAATGAGAACCCATAGCTCAGGGCGAAAGCACGACGAGCCGATACGTGCCGTCGCCCCAAGCGGGTGACAGCAAGTGGACATCGCACATGAGACTTGCTTATTTCAGCCATTGCCGACTTTTCTTCACCGGAACCCTCTCAGAAACCGTATGAGGATGTCTTCGAGGACGGAAAAAGATCCGGCTTCAGGCGGCCTACCGCAGACAAAGCCTTCCAACACGACTCTGAAAACTGGAACATGAGGAATCCATTTCGCGTGCTTCCTGATTCCATAAAAGCATGTTCTGTGTATATTTCGTCCACGATTCCAGCGAAAACGCGGGATTTTCAGGCCCACGAGTTCCTTTTGGCAGATTTCTGTTCATCGTGCTCTGTTCGTGCGTTTTGTTCTTGAAAACCCACCGGAAAAACGACCACTGACAACTTCCGAGATGTATTCTCATCGCAGTCCCTGAAGAAACGATTCAGAATAAAAGCTAATAAGTATGCAGCGCGATCATCCGAGTATTTACGGAATCTTTTGCCGTTGTCGTTGATTCTGATGGTGATGCTTCCACGTTTCTAACCATGAGCGACTGCAGACTTGTAGCGGTTATGAAGGGGAAAGAGAGGAATGAAATGAGGGAACGAACGTCTCGTTATTAAGAAAGTCCCGCTGTGAAGTTTTCACTCCCCGCCACTCTGTTGCCACTGGTGGCAGACGTGGCGGACGTGGTGGTGGTCTTGCCACCCGATCCCCCGCTGCCCTGATGGTCCTCCCGTCAGTCAGTCCGTCCGTCAGCCTGACACCATGTAAGTTAGGTGGCGCGTTTCGGCGTTCATTCCATTATGAGCACAGAAGAAGCTACGCCACTAAGACGCTGAGACAATTCCAGCTGAGTTCCTCCGTCGAAGTCTCCCGGAGAGTATTTTTCCGGTTTGTCTCCAACGCTTCCGTCTCTAAATGACATCACATGACGGTTAACATGTGGGATCCGACATTTGGGCTTCAGCAAACCAGTAGAGGAGAATCTCGGCGGTAGGGCTCATTGAAATTCCTACAAGTTCTCCTCGAAACGGGTTCACGTTCTGCGGGGCTAAGATAGTCGGAAATAATCTCCGCCACTGAAGCAGCGGAGCGAATAAGCGAACGATCTGAACGACCTCGATTGTCTTTTCCGTCGAGGAGCCAAAAACGCCGGAGATTCAAACCTTGATCGAACATCAGAGATTCTATTTCTGACAAGAAAGACTTGGCGCAGTTCATTTGAAAGTTGTCTGCGCATCATGTCTGAAACTCCGATATGTTGTCGAAATCCTGTGCCTGAGCGATTGCCAGAAAAGAGCGAAAGATTCTTGCGAATATATCGGCATCGATGCACACCATCTTCGGGTCGCTACGGATGAAATTGTTTTGCTTCTCCGAACGTGTGCTTGTTTGATTCGTCTTCTCGATACTTGCGTTCGAGTCGCGTTTTCCCGTCTGCGTGCCTGTCCGAACGTGAGGGTATATATTATGGGTTTTGTTGCGATACGAAATTGTTTCAGAAGCGGAGCCGACGGGAACGGGCGGGAGCGAACAGATTAGATCTTTGTGAGAAACGTTCTCTGTTCCAGCGCTCAGAAACATCTCAATGTTGAGCCGAGGCTCATGCTTTCCCCGTCACTCACTCGTACTTTCGGCCTCCCCGAAGAACAAGTGGCTGGCTTGCTGGCTGGCAAACAATGCCGTAGCGTTGGAAGCCGTCTCCCAGAGGGAGAAAAGAAAGTAGAGAGTCCATTTTGTTGAGAATACAAGTAGCAAGCAGCAAACTAGGCGACCAACAAACCAGTTAGCTAGACCGAGTAGCGCCGCCCGTCGGGACGCGAACCTTCCTTGAGAACAAAACACATCCTGTATTCGAAGCACGTCATCTATGGGTACAAGGTTGCTCTGCGACAGTGTTTCCCACGACTTCTGAACTGAGGTCGTCCAAATATAGATTTCTCGGAGCTTGATGACCGATTCGTCTGCTGTGTGCATGACATGACTTCCCCGCGTTCACCACCGCGCAACTTCCTGTCTTTTGATGTCTTTCCAGACTATTTCGTTCGTTTCGGAAATAGCATCGCTTTTTCAAATCCTCGTGACGTACCTAGTGCCGTGTAGTCTCTAGGCTCATAGGTGGAAGAAAACTCAAAGTGTTTGCGACAGGAGAACGAGCGAGGAATTTTCAAGAGCAGAAGACAACTGAACCAAACAAATTACCCCGCCATCTGTCCTTGGCAATCGATTGCGGTCGGATGCCAAACGTTTGCCTGATTCACCCACTCAGAGAACCCTGACCGTTGCAATGAATTTTGAATCAGCAACAGTGTCCCAAGAATGCTCTCCCGGTCGTTAGTGAGCTCTCTAGCCTTCAGAGTTTGCCCTCGATTGAAGGCTTTCAGACTTGGGCAGACCCGAACACAAGCTTGCAAGCGGCCGCGGCTAAGGGGCTGCCAACTGTGAGTCTGCGAACGAGGGTCAAATGTGACTGAAGAGCCAACGCGTGTCAAAACGTACACTTTTTCACTCACAGCCCAGTTGCCCGCTTTCATCGTTTGTTCCTCATCGATTTCTCCTCGGAAACCATTCTTTCCTGACCTCCATTCACTCCTGGAACAGACGATTTTCGAGAAAATTCTCTTCTAGGTGAAATGTGAATGTTCATGTTTACTCACGAAAGGTTTGTGGGAGAATTATACCATGATGCATGGGACACGATGGTGCTGATAACGGCATTGTTGGAAAAACAAGAGAGAAATCGGAGATGGAGGGCGCGAGTCTTGATGGTACCGCAAGCAGAAGCTCTGAATGGTCTGAAAGCTTTCAGTTGTTCTCGTTCGGAGTTGCCCTTCCTTCTCCTCCTTCTCTGAGAGCGCAAGAGGGAGACAAAGCAAGAAAGTTTGTAACGGTTCTCTGCGAAAAGCGCTCAGTTTCCAGCGCGCAGGACATCTTTCCCAATGACAAATGACCGTTAATAGTCCTGTTATCTCAGCGTCCCTCTTCATATTTCTTGGCTTTCATTGTTTCTCTATCTCGGTAGCTGTGGAAGGTCTACAAGTTGTTATACAGTTTCCGAACAGATTTTCGCCTCCGCCAACACTTTCAAACCCTCTCTGAGAGTCTTAACGAACTCGATACGGATGTAGAGATTTAGTCGAACATTCCAGCTCATTTCACAAGAGACCACGAGACCTTTTTCTAGATATCCCGAGAATTGAGTCGTGATTTCGAAACTCGAGTATCGAAAGCGTCTGCCGGAATTCGTCGACTTTCGAGCCATCACAACGGCAGTCAAAAGTTTGCGCCAAACTGTCACCCGATGAACTGGAGGAAAAAATGGACGGGTTGAAGAGGAAAGGACACTTGTTTTGCCTCATTGAACCTCCACAGGAGGGGCAAACTCTGTTTTGCTGTCTGACGCTGTTAGACGGCACAAGAGATCCGCACAGAAGTGATTCCCTTGAGGTCTTTTGAAGGCCGTCGACTGGATTTTCAGCAAATTACTTGCCTCCGCACAGCAAAGCCAAGCTCAACGTCCTCCGTGTTCTATGAGTAGGTCCTGTGAAGGTCTTTGGGATCCCAAACTGGCAAGCGTGTTCGTTGAAACAACTGCGACTACTGTCGTTACCGTAAGGCACACATACAAGTTGGATCTACCGAGAACAACGCTTGACTTCTTTGAGTCACTGTTTTCTCTGGCTTCTCCCTTCAGACTGTCTTTGTTGAACGAAATTCGATTTTGACAGGAAAGTCGTAGCCGCGTAGAAACCTCGGAAGGTTTCAACCAACAAAGTTCAGTGGCGGATCCTCGAAACGACCGAAATCTCTCTCAGAGCTGGGAATCTCCGTGAACAGGAGGGCAAATTCGGGTACCAATGTCAACGACACCATTTTCCAGCTACTTGCAAGTGCGTTCAGAAGGTATGTGCAGAGTTGGGTCCGCTCAAAGAATATATAGCGGGACATCATCGGAACCATAATCCTGGGATCTCTTTCTTTTCCTTCAGCGTTCTCTTCCCATCTGAGGTTTTGCTCTGCCTTCACGGGATCCCAAAAAGCCGGACAGGTGCTGGGAAGGAGCCACTAGAATGCAATCACCATGTTTCACTCCGTGGCAGAAGGGAAGAAATGTATAACTGGGGAAAAGCTCATATATAACGACGTCGCTGATATCATTTGTCAAAAGATGACTCGGCCTTCATGCAGCCGTCGCGATCGCAGCGACACAACATATTAAATCCCGGTCAAGCATCAATGACGGTCGCAAAGGTCGTCATCCGAAGTTTTTCCTCTGTTTTTCTAGTTCGAGTGTTTATCGGAGCCCAATATACAGCGGATGAGTCGGTGACCAAGTAGGTTTGTTCCTTCGCTCGCTCGCTCGCTCGTTTCCCGAGCTTCCGGTGGGTCAGTTAAGTTTCCTAATTGTTTTGCCAATATCGTTCCATAGATATCGGTTCCCTGTCTCCTTCGAAAACTTTTCCTCCTCGGCGCAGCGAGTCTCCTCGGATTTTTCTTCTTTTCTGGTCTCCGAGTGTGTGTGATTGTGTGTTATAGGAAACAGCCCCCGTTGTTCGTCTTGCTCTGCATTCGTAGCTCTCAAATTCGAAAGACCTCTCACGGCCAGTCGAAAGATTACTGGTGGCGTTGCGGTTCCGAGCACTTCCGTAAATGTGTGTTTCAGGGACACTTTTCGTTTCTGAGGCATGAGCCAGGTTGGAAGAGGAGGAGCAGAGGTCCTGCTTGTCGTCAAACCGCAAAGGACAACATAAATATGTAGCAGGAAAATCCAGGAGCAGAGAAGAGGTGACGCAGATAAAGTAGGAACCGTAACACCGAGGGAGGGAAGAGATGTCTTTCAAGCGACAGCGATATTGAAGCCAACGTTTTGCAACAAGACAAATTGTTCCGAACAACTGCAATGGAGGACGGGAACGACAGCAAAACGAAGCTACAATTTTCGACGACTAGGATTTCCATTGTGAGGACACATATCGAGGTTTCTCTCGTTCAGGCCAACTTCCGTATCTTGCAAATTGCATGAACAGAATACCAAGCAAGCGCCTTGCTTCCTCGGATGGCCAACATCATGTATCATGGATCATGGATCATGGTGCAGCATTGCTTCAAACGTGGAACGCGTTGTCTCTGGAAAGCGGACACGATGAAGACGGAATGACGCAGCATCGAGCATCAGATGGCCAGATTTTTTTCATCACATCGGTCAAATTTTCAAATCGATAGATATTGTTGTTGGTGAGGTTCAACAGCGGACTTCAATCAGAGCGGCTCTGTGTAAGTGTTGCGCTTTCACCAAGAATCGATGCTGACAATAATCACGACGTTGTGCATGAGGTCTATGACCAGCACTCGCAACGACAACGTGCACCCAAGTAGACTTTCAACATGATTCACTGTGAGCATGAGGCTCCGCACAGCCGACCGGAGGATCATAGCGCACTTCATCGTCTACGACGCGCGCGCCCGAGCCTGGGGGTCATTGTGGGGCAGAAAGTTGTGTCGAAAACAAAAGAAGCGAAAAAGATGCATTTGCAAGTATTTTGTCTCAGGATCCTCGAGACAGTCTCACATGATGGATCCTCTCTACGCGACGCCGTCATCGCACGCTTGCGCGCTCTTGTTTCTCGCTTCGCTGTGCTTTTTCGGGGAAGAAGGAAAGAAAAACTTTCCCTTGGGCTCCCGAATCTTTTCACCGTCGCCACCGTTTCCAAAAGGTTCTCCCCGAATTTCCAGAATACGGGTTTGAGGCACCTAATGAGGTCAAATGAGGAATCCATCCGAAAGTTTCCAAAAAGAATCGACTTCGATCAATTCCTTGCACTCCGAAACCGTGAGAATTCAGCTCTCTCGGTTGACTTATCTGCTGATTGGGCGCGAGGCGCGAATTTCGTCGAAACGACTCGCATCGTCGGGGAAACTCTCAAATCTCAGGTCCGCGGCTGTCTCTTCCGATAGCGCTATCTATTCGTGGGTTCACTCGAATCAGGAAGGATTTCAGTTGATTGTTTGCACCGCAACCGGATCCGATGGACAGTCAGCGGCCAGTTGCATTAATTCGGCTTCCGGCTTAGTCTCTCGCTGGTGATCTGTTGCGTGCAGCGTTGTTGTTGCTGCCGGAGGTTCAGCCAAGCCGGGCAGCTTGGGTGGCCGCTGCGCTCCGCTTTCGGAGTCTCTCATCTCATTACGGGCGTTCTCCAAGCCAGCTAATCTGTTTATAATGCCCTCCCCTTTCGCATCTCGGATCTCCCCTTTCTCCGTCTTCATCTTCCTTCCCCATCAACCCTCATCCTCCGACCCCAAAAAAGCTAACCGATTCAGCGATAGCGCAACTCTGCGCCTTTGGCTTTCTCCAGTCTAAATCCATCTATAGAGAGGGTGTGGACCCATCGCACTCTCTGCTTATCTTCCCGGTTATCGCTCCCTGCCCCCTCCCCCTGACTTGACTTATCATCGATGAAGCCACGTATTCCGGCAATCGACTTTATCCTCGAAAATGTCGATAATCGACGTTTTCCCAATCGCCGCGGCCGTCGTTCTCGTCGACGACGTCAGTGGATCGACGAGCCAGTTTGAGACGATCTCTGACGAGTCGTTTAAAATCGGAGCGACGAGACGACGCGACGTTGGAAGCGGAATATCTGAGGTTCACCCAAAGTTTTCGGCGGGTGCCGAGCTGGATCTGTTACAGAAATGTCTGTGGAAAGTACAGGAGTTCAACATCGCCCCGGTCTCTCCTAAAAAGTCGATGGTAATAATAACGACTGTTGGTCTTCCGCCATTTTCTCTATATCGGGGTCCGCCAAGTGGAGGAATGGCGCTGCTCATCGACATCGTCTTCCCCCGACCGATCATTATGGCAACGGGGAGAAGGAAAAGATGGGAATGGAATGAAAGCTTTGGGAAAATCCCGCTCGCCACTTTTCAGCCGACTCTTCCACTATCGTTCCCCTCTCACTTACCGTCTCACCAAGTTCCATCCAGGAGAGAAATCCCATTTATTTTGCTCTCCACAAGTTCCTCCCCAGAGCGATGATTCGAATATTCTGTTTTGCTTTCTTCTCTCTTTCCGAAGTTCACGGAAAGTTCCAGGTTCTCGAAATGTTTTCTGATCGAATCGCGAACGGAAAAGTCGCCGTGCTACGTATCCTCGTGAGCGCTTGTGGCAACCTCGGAGAGCTCCGGCTCGGAGTTGGCACGGAAGTAAGTGTCAACGTGTTCGGTGTCGACATCGGCGTTTTCCACCTTCCTGAAATGGCACGCTTCGCTCACCTGGGAGCGAAATTGATTTGAGTCACTAAAGTGCGAACTTAGAACGAACTTTCCTCTTTACGGCCGCATTCGGATCGCCGGTCGCGCGAAACTATTCGGCCATTCGCAACAGGCACTGACTGAGAAGAACTCGACGGGGACATTAGAGGACATCTTCAATGTCTGACACAAGGAACGAGAACATTTCCATATGGGCTTATTGATGTGCATCACAGCTGCCTGCTTTGTAGCATGTCGGAATTGAGTGAACGCTGGTCTTCCGCTTCATTGTGCGATGAGATTCATTCAGTCAAAGGCCAAACCCAGAAAAAAAGAGACAATCCAGCCTCTGCTTGGCCCTACTTTTCCGAAAAAAATCAAAGGTCGACGAGCAGGAGGAGGAGGAGAAGGAGGCGGCGGATGAAAGTTTGTCGCTCGTTCGGTCGGGACTCGGCACAACGGCCGCTGCCTAGTGAACTGGACGGTCGCGGAAAGAAAAACCAGTGACTCCGCTCTTTTTGCTCGGAGTTTCCTTCCCGTCTTGCTCTTCTAGTCTCTTTTATCTGATTTGCAAAACGATATCTCTCCCGACTGCTGCTGCAGCTCGGGCTCCAAAGAAACGTGCGCTTGCCCGCCACCAAGTCCGCCTCACAACGGTCGTCGATGCAATGAAAAAGAGTTCTCTCGTGCTTCCTCTATTTCCGCTTTTTGCTGTTTTGTCGCCGTCTTTCACCACCGTTGCGATTAACTAAGCAGTCAAGCAACCTCTCTCCACGGCCACTCTAAAAGCGAAGATGGATCGGCAGCAGCTGTACATCGCATGATCGTGGCGTCCTCCGAGTCACAACCGTCGAATCAAGTACGTCCTTGCCTCGTGACTTGCCACTCGAGTATTCTCTGTCGAGGCCTCCAGATTTGATTCATTGTATTCTTTGTACTCATGTGTATGAACATTATTGAAGATGTCCACATCTCATCGTCTCAAGAGTCCACACAACCTCACCGTTCTCGAGTTTCAACCTCCATTCATTTGAAGCGCACGGGAATTTTCCTCAGAGAAATGAATTTGCTCTTCAATGTCCATGTTTCGACCTTCTTTGACCTCAGTTCGAGCGTGAGCAGAGCCAGCATCCTGTCGTAGTCGTCGCAGATTCATCCGACAAGACGAATCACCTCGTCTCGTCGAAACGAGTTCGTTGGTGAGTTGCTCGGGCAGTTCCATCTTCGGTGGCTCCCGACTCCCGATGTGCCTTGGTGTTCCGCGTCGTCTCTTGGCTAATCACCGAGCACGACATATTAATTCAATCTCATTTGGAACAACAGCCGGTGTCCTCGCTCGCGACGTCGCTTTTTTTCTGTCGTAACAATAATTCCGTTTTCTTTTTGCTCTTCTACCCAAGGCTATCATGGGCTTCGATTGCTCAAGGTCGAACATCGACAGCTGCTCTTTGTGGTGCTCAAGCTCCAGAAATATCGTTGTGCCATCTGAAGAAAACCGGAAGATTGAAGTCGCTCGCGGAAAGTTCTGAAGACAAAGTGGAAAACTTCCGCGACGAGACCGAGAAGCGATACAATCCTTTGAGTATGGACAGAAACGAGTCCACATCTGAATTATCGTTCGGTCGTTTAAAGATGATGTTCGCCCGCCTTTTTCGGGCGATAATCGGATACGATTCAGACACCTAATGAGCTCAAATTGCACTCAGCTGATGCCGGCGGATGATTGACGCAAAGAGAGGATCGAGGAGAAGGAGGAAGGCAGGGAAGTCTAATAAGTTTGCGAACAGGCACTTCCAGAAAAGTTTTTTTCTTGGATTCTCGTTGCGAAAGGGCGGAAGAGAATGTGAGCGACAACGAAGAAGAATTCGAGAACGCGAATCGTGGAGAAAGCTTTACGAAATCCCAAAAAAGTATATACATATCGTGAGCTAAAGCTCGAGCGAACTTTGTCGAGTGTAGCGTTCCGATTTTCAGATGCTCGGAACCGTTTCCCTCCATTTTCTCGACATTTCGCGCTTTGGATTCGTATTCGCGAACGGAGCGCGGCCTCGATGGGAACACGAAATGCACACGCAGATAGGAGCAAACGTTTTTTTCTTTCTTCTTCCTCGCTTCATGTATCCATCTCCCTATTTGTCGAAAGCCCAAATCGCTTTTTGAAAGAGGGAATAAGGAAAATAACTCCCCACCCGTCACGTCTCTTGCCCGGAAGCGATCAGTCTCCTTCGTTTCTTCCTTTTTCTTTTCTTTCCTCCCACTCAGAGAACGCTTTGCTGGACCAAAGAAAGGTTTGCTCCAACTACCACGAGACCAGCACTCTCCACATTCGTATGGATGTAAGTCTTCCTCTACTCCGTGCGCCCGAGGTTCTCTCCCGTCTCATCATCTCCGTTCCTCTGTTCTTCATTCGATTCCCACACTTTCCACATTCATTTGTTCTCAAGCTTCCCTCGGATTACGTCCCGTCCATGAACTACCGAGAATATTCGAGAGAATGAAAGTTAAATTATTTGTGCCGTGTCTTGTAGACTGAATCTGCACTTTCAACGTCGTAAAATGATCGGAATACCTCGAGCACGACAAAATTCTTTATCAGAGGGCCCCTCGTGCATCCTGAACACCCTCGACTCTTCCTCTTGTCGTATCGCTCACCGGAACACCTTTCCCGAATGTTATCAGAAATACTCTCCTTTGTCTCTCAGGAACTTCCTCCTGTTCGGATATCGTATCGGAGATTCCGCGTCATCAACATCGAAATTCGCTTTTCAATCCTTCCAATGGCACTTCCCCTCTCGTTTCTTATCAACGTTCTCTCGATATCTCCTCCGCCTGATCCTCTCGGTTGATCGTCGATAAATAACGAAAAATATCTGATTCGAGAATACTATCGCGAGATGTTCATCCAAAACGAAGCCATCGAGTTCCTCTTTTCTTCTCCTTCCTGTTTCAAAAGAGAGGAATAAGAGATGGGAGCCCCGAATGAGAACTTCGGCTCCGGTGCTGGGATTCGGACTTCGAATCGGGAGGTGAAATATGCCCATCGAGGCTAAAGTTCCTTTCTCCTTCCTCCTCATCCGTGTTCCTTCTCTCTTGCTTTGCCGTCCGTTTGCTTATTTCCGGTAGAACAGGAGTGGCTGAACGGGCTGTATATGTAGGTGGGTTATGTGGGTCGTTGGGCGGGTGTGGGTCCATCAAATAGATGGAAGCTCTTTCGTTCAGCCGAAGCACCTCCTCATCCCGGATCTAGCTCAGCAAAATCCTCAAAGCAGAGAGGCGAAGGATCTGTTCCACCGACTCTATTGCGAGGATACACAATCTGGCCAACGATTCGAACCTTCTTTTGAGAAATCATCCATTTTCTAACATTTTACAGATTCGAAGCTATTTCGAGGAGCGACGAAAATCAATTTGTGATTCAAGGGGCGAACGAAGCGGTTTCCGCCGAAGAGGACACTTTGTCCTTCGTCTCGGCCTGGAACGCAGGCCTACAAACGGAACGAACAGCTCTGGGAGCGCGAAGGTGAGGCTCGCGACAAATGTAAATGTGGGAACATTCCCAGCTCGTAGTCTCCCCGCGGCTCGCTCGAGTGCAAGCGTGCATGTCCAAATCTAGACACAGCGACGGAGACGCGACCTTCGTAGAGCTATGTTTGAAGCTATGGGGAAGGGGGAGGGGGGGGGAAGGAGAACCCACGAAAGAGCAACTCCTCTCGAGGAGCAAAGACTTCATTCTCGGATGCACATCTCGTCTCCGCGTTGTATTCGACTGGCTTTGTGTTCGTTCGTTCATTTGTTTGTTTGTTTGTACGTGCGTGCGTGGCTGCATGTTCCGATGGGACTCGCTCACTCGGTCGGGAGTGTCTCAGGCACGCTCGTGCTTCTGGCGGCATCGCGCGCGTGAAGCCATTGCGGCGTGAGCGTGAATGTGAATACCCTCCACCGATATGTATGCAAATAATACTTGTTGTCGGTGCGTTTTTCCGCGCAGGCGTTCACTCGGTTCTCTCGTCTATTCGCCACAGCGAGACGGAGCGCAAACGACGAAGAGAGGCAGCCATCCAACACAGAGATGATGAAGAAGAGACGTGCAGCCACTCTTGAATAGGAAAACCGAATAGAAGCACTGCAGAAATTTTCGGGACCGTCGGGAAGCGGGACGTCATCAAACGACCACTGAACCCTGGTGTAGAGGCACTTGACTAGATCGTCCCTCTCGATTTCGAAAATATAATATCACCATGTACAGTGCTGGTGCTACCGCGATTACATCAGCCCCCGTGTATTTCGCCCCGGATTATATTACCTCTTGTGACCCAATATGACGCCCACCCAACCCACATGACTCACTTCGTGAATCTCTGTGATGTTCTCTCGATTATTTCAAGTTCGACATCAATTGGTTGATATGATCGAGGTAGCACTGTATAAAGAATACAGCAAAAGATCGACGGTGTCGGAGACTTCGGCGGTTGATCGATAACTCTCGCTAATTGATGTCGACAGTGGCCGGCGAGGCCTACTTATCATGTGCTCTCTCTGTCGTCGAAAACAACACGGGCAACTTGCAAAAAGCTTTTCGAGACTGCAGGGAAAGAGCGATTCCGGAGGATGAATCAAAGATTTAGCAGTGTGCCACGTTGATCAATATCGACCGATTTCACATCGTCAAAGTTTCCAGGGCATGAGCTCTAAGAACCTGACACTCGAAAATCACTTCGATTATGGATGTCTATCATCGTCCACTCATTGTATTCAAGTTCGAAGGAAGTTTCCGAAAAACATCAGAAAGAAAAAACTCGATCTTCGATACCGACAACTGACCGAACTGGAGAACAGTGTTCTGACCTCCCTGTCCGCAGAGGTGTTCGAAGCTCTAGGCGAATAGTTTGAAGGTTTCACACGTGCCATGCCCGCGGTCTTCTGGCTGGACAGCCAGTCAGGACCCCTGCCTCTATCCTGAGTCGTCTGAAGCTGATGGCTCTTGCCGGCCGATTTGGCTTTGAAAGGCCTCTGCATCCCTCCAAGGTTTTGAAGCTCCGACGTCTCCCTCGTAAAGAAAAAAATTCGTCCAGGGCCCTGTCCCCGAATTTCCAAAGGCTTTTCGTAGCGCGATGAATGCTAGGTTGACTGGTTGGTTGGTTGCTGCTTTCATCTCTTGCCCTAGGTCCCTTTTGTCCCGTTTGTCTCGTACGTCCTTCGCATCAGACCCAGTGGAGCGTCGTCCGAATTCGCTTTCTTCGCGATACGCGCTCGTTGTACCTCCTGATATTTCCGAGGAGCCATGAACGCCGTCCGGTGATCCCTGCTGTGTCTGCCAAAGTAGCAAACACGAAAAAAAAACGACCTTGTCGCTCATCTTGAGTTACAATATACGTAACGTGAAATAGCGTCGAGCCACGGCCAAAAGCTCATCCGTAGAGTTCGAGAGAGGAAAACGCATCATCGTTCGATACGAAAATTCATTGAACGGTAGCGCTTGATTCACTCTGTTCCATGACTGAGATATTGGCGGGGGGAGGAAACAGACAATAACGCGGGGAGCAGGAAGTGGGAGCAGCTCATCGATGCATTATCATCATGCACAAAAACTGATGGAGCTTGGCTGCTCTCGACACCGAACTCCAATAGAGTAGTAGACTGTTGACTAGTTGACGTTGGCTGACGGGCTCGCTGTCGTCGACCCATTATCAGAGGGTGCACACTCCCGAACCGGAGTCCGGATCGAGCTCGAAACCCCGATGCGTCTTTTGCGACTATCGCGACGAGAGGAAAACCAAAAAGCGAATTCAAAGTCAATAAGCGAAACGAGGCGTGAACAGAGACTTCCGATGATTCTTTATAAACTGTTCCCTGACTGTATTAGAAAGTTCCTCCAGTTTCGGTGAAGCTTTGATTCAGGGCTGCCGTCTTCCAACGACCATGGAGGAAGCGAACTGTTTTCATGTTTTGAACGCACGCTGAGATTGACTACGGAAGGTTTCTAACAAGGATTGAACGCGTCGTAATACTACCTGCGCAGTTGGCGGTAGCGAGTTGTAAAGGGACACCCTAGTGAGTGTTTACTTCCGCGCTTAGAGGGCATCTTCCTGATATCTCTGTCCTTGATTTCCGGCTGTGTCGTTCAAATTGGGAAACACCGTTCCGACCGAGATAACATATCGGAGCATTGAATCTACCGGCTGGCTCGCTTGAGCAACTGCACGGCACTTTGAGAACTGCCATCATAGAGCAACGACCGCCGAGGTCGTTCGCGAGAGTTCCGCGTGTTCAAAAGTCAGGTTGGAACCGCTGCATCCCGCTTGAAAGAGGTGTCATCGCCCCGGAAAGACGGAGAGACGCCCAGGAACGAGAAGGTGTCGATTCCATCCGGAGAATCCAACGATTGATGATGATGATGATGATGATGATCACAGGACGATTCATAGTTGGACGAGCGTGGAGACGACTCGAGGCATCTTCCTCCCTTCGGCGAAAGCTCAGCCGGTTGGGTTCCATAGTTTGACGAACGTCAAGTATGGCAGCACGGATACAAAAAAGAAGACTTCACCGAGATCGAGATGATAAGCGGCGAGATCCACGAAAAATGACGTCAGCTCATGCATGATGGTCGTCGCCGCCGCCGGCCGGCGCCGCCGCCATCCCCTCGCTGCTCGCCATCAACAACATGGTTTTCATTACCATGATTGTGATTGCAGCGTTTCAATCGGCGTTTGTGCGAATCCCACGACCCTGGAGGGTTGAAACTGCGCAAAACGCTTTGAAGTGAGGAAGCGTCCGAGAAGTACATATCATAGAGATCTCTCCCTCTTGATAGCTTCATATCAAACGCGAAAATAAGAGAGAGAGAGAGAGAGAGAGCTTGAAGGACAGCTGACAAGAAAGAACAACAGAAGAACGAACAAAATAGATCTCTCGTGCGGAAAACGTCTCTGTTTCGTCTGTCGCTTGTTCTGTTGAGGCCGTTGTTGTTGTTGTTGTTTCGTCTCTTGCCGCGGACGACGACGACAACGGCCTCACTCCCCGTTGTCGCCGCTCTGATCATCGCAAGCGTTGTTTCTTTCAGGCCGGAAGTCCATTTGGCGTCTTCCCTTCCGAGAATCCTGGATGCTGCCGCGCCTACTTTGGTGAGATTTCCTTCGCGCTTCTTCTCGTCGCTCTTGTCGTTAGCGGTGGCGGCCGGCGGCGGCGGCCAAAGGACCCACTCTGTCGCAGAGACGCGACCGAACCGAGTTCGTCCCAGGAGAAAGCGCCGAACTGACTCGCGGCCGAATGATAATTGAGCCGCCGCCCCCGTTGCCACCAGTCAGTCTGCGGACGAAAGACGCCTTGAGTTTGCGAGAGATTGAAGTGAGAAGAAGAAAGGAGAAGATGATAAAAGGTCGTCGGACAGCCTGCCTTGACGGCTGAGCCGGTCAGGGCAGGTTGGGGTCGAACGAGGCAGTGGCGGCTGCAATAAGATTACCACCCCAGTGTACAACTAACACAGAATGCTGTAATGGCGAACAGAAGCGAGAACAGCGACAGCACGTTCTCCGCTGTTGATGCTCCATTTCGGTGCCGTGGCCGTCGTTGTTGTCGACGACGGTATTGGCAGAAACGGTAGCGGTCCTGCGTAGTGCCTACCAGCGAGCCAAGGGCCAAAGAGGACAAGAGGGGTGGGGGGTCGAGCGAGGCAAGCCGGTCCCACTGTGATCACGTCTGAGAATTTATTGCGGAGAGCTGCGTGAAAAAGAAGCAAAGAAAAAAACATTGCTTTGCCGCTCCCGTTCCTTCTGCCGGAACTTGGTCTGTCCGTCCATCCATTGCGACGGACGGGTGGTCCAAGGAATTCATAACCCGCTCGCTCGCTCGTTCGTTCGCTCGCTCATTCCTCCTTAGATTTCTTTTCGTTCCCCGTTTTTCCAATTTTCGCTCCCGTTTGGCCTTTGCTTCCCGGCACTCGTCCTCTCATTGATTGCTGTCTCTCCATGAATTCCTCTTCGGCGATCGCTCGCGTGAACCCGGGTTTCAGAATCACGCTTTCTCCGGGTCGTCGTCGTTCCTTCTCGTCTTCACGGTTTCAGCCTTTACAGACCTGTTATCCCGCAGAGTTCAGAGTTTTTGAGGCTCGTTCAGACTTCTCCATCAGCTGAGCTTCGTTGCACCGAACTCGGATCGAGCAAACACCGATTCAGGACTCAGGACTCCTGTACGAGGAGTCAACGAGTTCCTCTCCGCCGCCTCCACCTCAGAGAGAGAGACTGAGTTCAAACTCACTTTCAGGCTGAAAGTTGACTTCGTCTTGAGTTCGATTCTGGGCTTCGCCTCGGTTGAAGCTTCGCGGTGCACTGGACTTGTTCGTTCCGCTTACTTCAAACCGAGTTCGTCCGAATTCGTTTGAATCTTTGAAGGTCGAGGTATCTTCGAAGTAGTCCGCTTGGCTGGCCAGCGAACAACAGATGCAGCGATCGGAGCAGTCACTGAAACAAGTGGAGATGCGGAGATCGCGTCACGCATCACCGATTCTCTTACTCGTTCTTCCAGTTAGCTTCCGCGCCTGCCTTTGAGTCCTTTCGTTCGTCCTCAATGAGATCCTTCCCGTTCTCAATGAGAACAAGACCCCCCGCAACCAGTCGATTGATAACAAAGCAAACAGAAGCAGATGATACACAAGGTGCTCCGTAAGAACAGTTTGTCTTCGCTGACTTTATTTTCCGTCTTTCCGTGCAACCAGTGCTCGGGTCCTCGGTCGATGCACACCCACAATAAGAATCGCGGTCATTGAGGGATTTCGAGGCGGAACCTTCGTTCATTTCCAGATTCGCTTCGGATCATTCCAGTCAGAAGGCGAAGTTCATCAAAACAATCGAAACTTTCACAGAGCGTTTGAGGAACTCTTGGCAGTTTTGAAATTTTTACGGGATCCGTAGGGTCCCGGGAGAGGTCTACGGTACCTTTTCCCATTGGCTCTCCAGCGTCTGAAATTCTTGCTACCCGATGTCGTCGCCGTTGTCTCACACTCGTTGAGCTACGATGTTAACAACGTTTTATGTGCGGCCGTTCCTCTTCTGTATGTCGTGTGGTTGACATCGTTCCTTCCTCCTCTTGTACGCTCTCGTCCTCTTGGACCTTCTCTTTGCCGGCCTTGTCCTGCTGACTGTGATCCCCGGCTGACTCTAACTACGAATTACGGTGATGTCGAGCCGACTCCATAAAATCTCTCCTCGGCGTCATTTGTTGCGATTTCTCAGCAGCCGGGAACACCACGGAGCAAAGACCTGAGTCTTCGGAAAACGGCGGAGAGCCCGATCTGTTCCAAGGTTCCATGAATTCCTTTCGCGGATCACCGTTCGGGGTTCCGACTCCGGGTTAGGGGCGCCGCGAATTGTTTGGGTATCGACGACAAGGCTCCCGCTTGAGCTTATAGGCAATCAGCCCTCCAGCCCCCTCCCCCGTACGAGCCCCCTCGGGTAGTTGGTCTGTAGGTTTCGGCTCCAGTCGACAAACGACCCGGCTTTGAAAAATGACAGACTTCTATTCTCTCCACGCTGAGCGGGCGACCATCCGAACAGTCGCTCGCCGCCGACGCGGCGCAACTACTTCGTCCCATTTCTCGGTGTCTTGCATCGCTCGCTCGCTCGCTGGCTGGGAAGTCGAGACAACGCGCACTCACTTACTCACTCATTTTGTGCTTCCCAGTTCGGTCTACTGCTGTTCGGTTGTGCCAAGAAGTCAAAGAGATCGCGCGGCCATAAATCAGGAATGACTAAAAGACTTCAGACCGACTTCATGACTTGGAACAACTCCGGCCGCGGCTCCCAACTTGATCCCTCTATACTGTGCGCCCACACTCGTACACGAAGTTGTTTGTGCAACTTTCCCCCAAAATCACACGACACTTCGTGAACGATTGAAGTTCCCGTTTTTCTTCTCTATTCGTTCGCCGTCCGTCGGCCAAGAGATTAAAGAATGTCCCCGTGATGATGATCGTTCAACAATGTGACAGCTGACAAGGTGTCGTCGCCGTCGGACGAACGCGCAACGATAACCGAAAACTCGGGATCGTAATTTTCACTCGTAGGGAATTAGTGATTAGTGGCTATTCGACGGCTTTTAATGAGCTTCGAGGTGTGCGTATGGCAGTCGAGCGCAGCGCAACGCTTAGCTCCGAACGGGACGACCCCCTCCCCTTTCTTCACGACCGCCGCCGCTTTAGCATCCTGCGTCCGATTCTCGTCCTTCTATCTCCTAATGCTCGATGGCACAGCTTGGGAGCTTGCCCCCCTAACTCCCCCCCCCCCCTCCCCCTAATTTCATTCCACGTCTCTCCCCAAGCTCTTCTCGAACGTCTCCTAGTCTCAATTCCGCTCCCGCCGCCCTCCGTCGTAAGGTTGCCGTCGAATCGAATATGAGAATGGCAGCGCAGCGCCTCTCACGTTCAGTTTCCTTAAGAATTGTCGTCTGTCGTTGGTCGCGGCAAGCGATCCTTAGTTAGAAAATTAACAATCTCCATCGGAATCGTTCCTCTGCTCTGGCTTTGAATTGGCTTCCTTGACTCCAGGTATTTATTGAGCCAGGAGCTTCAGCTCGATGCGCTCGGGACACACAACGAAATCACTACGGTTTTGGCTCGGAATGAAATCTTGATAGCCATGATGTGAAGGCAGGTGGCGTCTCTCTTTCGATTTTGGTTAATTGTTCTCAGCAACCGTTCGCACCGACGAGCTGGCCACTGCGTCATGGCAAGGCAACAGAGTACACTGGTCGTACAGTGTCGCAATGCGTCGAGAGAGTGTCGCCTGATCAAACTCCCCGGAGCCAAGAAGCGGATTCTCTAAATCCGACTAATTATTCAAGAATATTTATTCACTGACGTTATTCTAGCTGCGCAAGGTCTCGGATTAGCTTTGGAGAGAACCTGCGACACTGCGCCTAATTGCTCTATGTGACCTCGAAACTTGCGCCGATAAGCTGTTTCCTCGATTCTCTTGTCCGCGCTTTGGAGCAGCTACTTATTCGAATTTACATCCGAGATTCATCAACGGCTGTCCGAACTTGACCGAATCGGATACGTTTCTAGTTGTTCCGAATCTCTGACTTCGGTCTCGGGCGGAAGCAAGAGAGAAAACAACCTCTACTCCAAATTTCCGAGCGCATGGCATCGCGAAGATACAACAAAGAAATCGGCAGTCCTGAAATTTTTCGTGAAAAATATTCGAAACATCGAGTTGGACGCGATGAGAGAGAAGAGGGAGGCGAGATGAGTACTCCGTTTGGAGAAGTTCGCGAAAAGAGGTGACGAGTGTTCTATCACGAAGTTAGTTTACATAAGAGTTAGAAAATATACGTTCGTGAAATCCGATACTCAAACAGTTCCGTGCCAAGCGAAGCGGAAGAGACTCAGGTGATCTTCAGACGTTGACCAAGCACAACGCCCTTCAGGTTTCGGTCTATGTAATGGGAAACTGCTCTGTGTCGCAAATATGATCAGCGTCCTGCAGGGCTCAGCTCAAATTGGTTTGGTGATTGTGCACGAAAACTAAGCGCACGTAATCGACGGCAGGCTTGCACGGAGATAATGGGTCCTGGAATATCCATAATGCATCTTCGTAGAACTCAAGGTCTACCCTTGTGCGTGGAGTGAATCTCGTCTCGGGTTTCCACTTTTGCATTTTCCAATGATCATGTACGAAAAGCACATTTCTATTCTATTCTTTTTTCTTTGAACATCCATCGGTCCCAGCTTGCATCCGAACGAGGAGTTGCGCTTGGATTCTGTGCCCAGAAAAAATCTCAAATCCATCCCGAACGAGTCAGTCAGCCAAAGGTTTCCAGCGGTGGTAATCGTCGTAGTTTTTTTTTCTCTATCGGACTCGTCGACGCCGCCGTCATCGCTGTCATTTTCGGCAGCAGCCAAAGCAGCGGCGGCGGAAGCCATCTTGCGTCTTATGTCATCCGAGAAATCGACAACCTTTCGTCGATCGAGCTTTTCCCGAACGAATCGAGATTTCAAAAAGCGTTCGCCCCTAAATCGTTCCTTCCCTCGTTTTCGCTGCTGCGGTGAGCGCCACCCCTTCACTTGGGGGGAGGGGAGGGGGAGTACGCCGCATCGAATCCTGTTGACCCCGCGGTCCTCGTTTTCGTTCTCCCTGCTTTTCCGAATCTTCCGATTTTCGACTCAAACCTCGCGATTCGCGAATATCTGAGTTTCCATCTGGATCGTCGTTCAGAATCTTCCGAGGTTTTCTAAATTCTCGGACTTGAAATCCGTTTCTTAATCGACCGCTCGTGAATATTCCGTTGGAAATGTCGATCCATCAATCTTCCAACTCAGCCAAACATGCCTCCCGAGCTTCAAGTGCTTCTACAAGTCAAAGCCCAACAAATTGAATTCCGGTTTTTTCTCTTCCCGTGAGATAGGATGCTGCACGGAGCCGAGTTTGTCCCCACTTTCGACAACAACGAAAACGACAGCACGAACGAACGACGACACCGACTTCTACTCGCCGTAATGGAACAGACAAGTTTCCATAATCCTTGCGCTTATTTCCGAACTATGCATCTTGCCAGGGCAGGGCGTCACTTTTTGCAAATTGCATGTGCATGAGCTAGCCGGGCCAATGGCGGCATTCCTTCATGTATGCATGAATGGAGTTCCTTGAGACTCGCATCCTCTCTCCTCGGCGCATACATCCAGTTTCCGCTCACTGATACCGTCTCATCGTCCGAATACATGCGCCATAAACAGAGACGGCGCCTTATTTCCATACGCTCAAAAAGCGCTGTCGTGTTTTCCAGAGCTTCATTGGCAGCCAGGTCGCGTAAACAATGGATTCGGCCAAACCTGGGTGAAACTTGTTGGATCCTACACTTCGTGGCCGTCGCAAGAAGAAACTGTTTTTCCGAGAAGGTCTCTGTCAATTATGTTCGAGTGCCAGCGGAAGAATCGCCGTCTTTCTGCTTTGTTTCCTCCGAACAACTGATCCATAACCACAGCTCAGCACTTGTTCGACAGCGATGTAATCTCGAGAGCGAGAGTGAATATTCACTCAAGCTCGTGAACGATCAATCGGAACTCCTGGCTGCCCAAACGTTCGTCCGCAAACACACGATGTCTAAATGTAGGAGAATGAGGTCTTTTCCAACTCTTCTTTCCTCTGATTCCTTCGGTTGAGGCAGCGATTTGAGCTTTTCAGCTGTTCATTGCGCACAACTAATAAATTGGAAAAGTTCCTCAGTTTTCTATGATCGTCCTTGGAGTCGAAGAACATTTCTTTAAGGAGAACAACAACAGCGATGGCGAAAGGAGCTTCCTGGAGTGTAATTTGTTCCGTAGTGGATTTTTGAGAAGAGAATACCGGCCAAGGAAAAAGTCAAGAAAAAAGACGAGATCGCAAAATAGCGAGCGACAAAGTGTGATGTAAAGGCAAACATGCGCAGGGTTACAGAGAGGATTACGTAATCCCGTCAGCCCGCCCGTTTGCCTCTTTGCCAAACCGAGAAAAGATGTCCGTTTCTCATCTGATATATCTGAAGATGAGCTCAACGAGAAATTGAACGTTCGTCTTCAGCCGTTGGGTCTTCTTCTTCTTGTTCTTCCGATTTCTGGCAGCAGAAAAGTCGTGTCGCTCTTGACCCCTGCCGCCAACGACTTCTGGTGAGTGACTACGCCTTTACCATTGGCGTCGAAATTTTTTTTGCCACCGCCGCCGCGTCTTGTTTCCTGGCCTGGCTGGCGTGAATTCCTCATTCGAATCTTTCTTCGTATAATGAGTACTCATCGATGCGCTACGTAACGGAACACCTTGAATTTTTTCCGCTCTTTCTCTCGATTCATCAGTTCGCGCGCACACGAATCTCTCGTTTTCAACTTTGACACTCGGCCGCCGGCGAACGTTAATTCCTTTCACCCTGAATCTGATTTGCTCGTTTTGTGGTGACTGTGATAATCTGATGTTTGAGCAAAATAACACAGAGGTAATTGTGCGAGCGAAGAGGTACCTCGTTGAAACAATGGGGAGATTATCGTGAGTATTACTCCTCATCTTTCGCCTGTTACCCACACGAGTAGGGAAGAAAACTTCTGTCTCTTTCGAATTGTTCCCCATCCTGGAAGAAGTTTTCCAACTCCATGCTTCCAAATTCATCACTGGAGCTCCCCGCGAAAATCTCCGTCCTACGCTGGTGCTGTTTCACTTTTCATTTTCCGAAGAAACTCGGAAGCCCGAAAAGATAAAAGCGATGAACTCTAAATGACCAAAAAATTCGCTTTTCCCTTTTTGACGACATTCGTTCTTGATGACTCCAAGTCGTGATGACTTGGAAGACGGAGCAGACGGAGAGGAAGAACCCGCGAAGAAAAAGAGAAACCATTTTGCAGAAAGCAATGACGTTCTGACATTCATTCGTTCGTTCGCTCGTTTGTTCGTCTGTTCATGAATTCACTCGCACATAATACAGGTCCCGTCCGCGATGGATGGATGGATAGATGAATGAATGAATGGATAAACGGGGGGGAAAAAGGGGAGGATGACCGAGTGAATCACAAATGACCGTGTTCGACCGATGTGTGAGACGTGACTTTTGGAAATCGCTTTTCGCGCCCTTCTTGCTCGTCCTGACGACGACGTTTCCCACCGGTTGTTCCCCGTCGCTGCTACGACCTCGAGCATTGCCATCATGCCCGTCATCGTAACAGGCGGGAAGGAACCTCGTTCTGAAACTCAATACGGCCCCGATCCGTCTTCCACCTCCATCCCCGGAAATTTTTCCTTCTGCTCCAACCGGCGCCTTCTGTTTTATCCAATTGTTCGATCCTTACAGCAAGCGGATTGCTCCGACGAGTTGAAACACTGCAAAAAAAAAAGTGTCTTCCCGTCATCGCAACAAAAGTACTTTGTTCGTTAACGACCGCGACGAAGGGGTCTCTCGGAGTCGTTTCTGACAGCGATGTTGGGCCACTTGAGCTTTTTCTGACGTCTAGTGCTCCATAGTTCGATGACCTGACAGACAAAACGACGTTGAGAGTCTCGAGGCGCTTGCGGGAAATGCAGGAAAACGCCTGCCTGCCTGCCTGTTGCTAGCCATAGTCGACGATGACGACCAGCAGCAGCAGCAGCAGCAAAGGATGATGATTACCTCTTTCACCGAGGAGTCAGCCCCGCCCTTCTCTTCTGAAACACCTTGGCTCCTGGAACTTCTGGATTCGGTGGAGACAAGTTTCTAAAAAGTTCTCACTACGATCGCTAGCCGCGTTCCGATCATCACCGAGTCGTGACACCGCAGCCGATCACGATGCGCATTCCGGAAAAGTATTCTCGAAACATTCGATGACGACCTTCTTTGTTCGCTCCAGAGTTCCGAAGACACGGACAAGAGAGGCTCGGCTCGATAGAATCATGATACTCTTCTCAAGATGCACGAACGACGAGCGGCGATAAAGACCTATGTCTGAGCTTGTGGGGTTCGTTCCGCACAAACATTACCAGCCCTAATTGAACGAGCGCGGGAGCCTAAAAAATGCGAGAGAGCATGATGGATACTCCGAGGTGGTACGATATGGGACCGAGATCACGCCAGCCACAACACGAAGAGCCTCGTAGACATTTTGGATGGATGCTTGTCATTCATGCCGCCCTCGACGACGAATCGCCAGAAGAGCTCCACTCCGATGTTTCGTCCCAGGACGAGACACATCGATCCAATTCGTCCAGGTTCTATTGCTTTGCTTCGGAACCGATGTTTCGGAAGCGCGATTCCAATTGTTCGAAGAAAGTAAATTACTAATTTATGGTCCTCTAAGTCCTCTTCAATGGCTTCCCCAACCGAAGCTCTGCAATTGAGCTGAGCGGAACCCAAGTGACTTGCAGCGACAATCGCCATCAATCCGGTTGTCAATACCTTGCGGGAGACCTTTGTTGAAAGTCGGAGCGCCACGCCGGCCGCAGGCAGGTCGTCGTTTCCGATTCACGACTAATTCTTCGCCCACTTTCTTACGACATCTTCACGACTAAGATTCCTCTCGTAGATGGGGTCGACAGTGAACAAACCAGAAATCGTAAATTGTATGAGAACTGAGTTTGCATCTGTTGGAAAATTGAAAAATTATGTCTGCTGTTGTCTTTTGGCTCTTGCGGAGGTGGTGGTGACCGAGTTTGAATTTGTTAGGGTGGAGAATCGGTGGAGATGATAACGAAAAACGACAAAAGAAAAAGGCGTCTAATAATAGAACCGAACGTCGGAATGGAGACAACTATCGTCTCTCTCCTCGGAGCGGTGCACAAAGGCCTGTGATTAACGTAAGGGACGGGCAGAGCGACGAGGAAAGAGAACGGCTGCAGAGAGAAAGCGTTTGACCCCGCCTAAGCCCCGCTACGACCCCACAAAGATCCAGTCAAGGTCGACCGCAAGAGCGATCTCGGCACGGAATCATCCACAAATCTTAGAAATTCCTCTTGATCCCGGCTCAAATCGATTTTTCACTGCTTATGTGGAAGGAAGCCTCTCTAAAAGTCGAAATCATTGAGTGAGTGTTGAGTAGACATTCTAGGTCTCAAGAGGATAACTCGCTCAACGGTGAGGGCGTTGATTTGTTTTTGATGGGTGAATTATGTGGGCGAAATATAAAAACGCGAACTCTCTCCTCCGGAGCCTCGAGGCAAACCCCATCTGGTTACATCGACAGGAATTTTGAAATCGTCTTCAAGTACCGATCATAAAAATCTTTTCGTGACTACCTTGCCGAGGTCTGTTGCAAACTGAAATTCTCGAAACGGGAATCAATTCTCCAACGAATTCCTCGAGAACCTGGTTCGGAGTCACATCAGGAAAAGAAAACTCACAATCAGTCAGAGTCGAAAAGTTGAGTGGAGACAGTCGGTCGAGCCAAAAAATGCAGACGTCCGACGTCAAAGTCGAAACGGACACGCTACTGTTACTATTCTTTTTTAGGGCCGTAATTAATAATCTTGATGGCACAGATATCGGAGAACTCGACGTCGACAATGACGGAGGCTTTTATGGCTTCCTGTATCGACTAACTCACTTCGTCCGTCCGATGATGGCGCTTGATTCGCTCATCCATTTTTTCGTCCCCTTCCCTGGCGTTCTCAGAACGGATTCAGGAGGAGCAGGACCGAACGAAGGAGGAGACCTCGAGATATCCTGAGCTCGGAAGCGTGCAATCCGGTCTTCCTTGGCCAGCACAGGTAACGTTTTCGGATGAAGTGGTCGACGGCAGTACATACTCCACTTCCCGCGACTGTCGCTGGCGAACACTCGTTTTGCCGCAATTAGAACGGGAACGGTCTCGGTTCGTCGACAGGAACTTTGCTCGGCAAAGTTTTCCATCATGAGATGGAAGTTTCCAGCTTCTTCTTATTCAAAAGTTTGGACGACTCTGTGTGGTTTTGTGTGTGCGCCGCCGTACTTCTATTCGGCTGTTTTGTCAACATTGAGCTCCATGAATCTGTCACTCCAAATCGGCTAAACCGATGTCAACGGATCAGCAGGGAGCTTCACGTTAATAATTCACCGCTGTTCTCGGGATGAGGAAAATTCACGGACCGACGAAGTCACAACAGTCGTGAGCTCTGTCATTGTTCGCCGATTTCTGGCAGTTTCCGAGCCGATTCAACACAGCTACTCGATCGGTCGGCTGGACAAACGGATCGTAGGAGGAAAATCCGACGAAACAGAACTCGCTGCTGGATCAGGAGCGAATTCGAATTGAGGCAAATTGTTAACAGCGCATACGGCGAAGGATCTAACCGGCCAACGAACAGACGACCGGACGCACGGAAAAACGAACGAACCAGCAACTGACAAATGACGGACAGGCTACACGGGCCAACAGTCGCTGACGCGTCCAGCTCGGGGGACCGGGGCGACAGCCTCTGTCAGAGCCACAGGAAGCGGGAGGCAGATAGTGACCACCACCGTCGATAGGAGTCATACGTAAAAAATCGCTGCTCCACAATGTGAATGGAGCGGACCCGTCTTGGATAGAAGATTCTCATTTGGATAATGAAACGACCTTCGCCGTTCGCTCACTCGCTCGGCCGACCGTTCGTCGGACCGAATGCCGTGAGAGACGCCCTGTGCATATTCCTCCTTCGTCTGCGGCTGCTTGATGAAGACCTATGCTCGAGCATACGCGTTCGAAGACGCATGCACGCGCGCTCGGAAAACGGAGCAGTGTGGAATGGAAGCGATTTTAGCGTTGGAATCGCGACCAGTTAACAAACATTCCTGTAACGCCGAGCGGGTTCAGTCGAACAGCATCCCGAATTTCATCTCAACTTGAGCCGAAAACCTTTGAATTCCAGCTCGCACTTTACGTTTCCACGGCGCAGCCAGCGCAACCAAGGAGGGTCGCACAAAAAACTCGCTCGGATACTCGGATTTGATGACCGAAATTCCTCTTTTTGCTCCTCTTCCCTCACCGTCTTCCTTCTTTTCCCTCCTCTTCTTTCGGGGTAGAGGTCAGATCCGCCGTTTTATTGCAGTTTCGAAGAGGGAGAGCGAAACACAGGGAACAGAACCGTGAGCGCCATCAAAAGGAAAACTCTTCCAATGCCTCGCCCGTCAGGAGGAAGGAAGGAAGGAAGGCGGGCTGGCTGACAACTCGTAACCGTAAATCGCGGACAGTTAGTCGCTCATAAACAACGCACTGCTAAACTCTGCAGGCTCCCCGCTCGCTTTCGTCTGTTTCCTCCTCCGCGTTGTCCAAGTTTTCCCCCTTTTGTTCTCCTCCTCCTCCTCCTCTACTTCCTGCATTTCCTCCTCGTCTACTCGCTGCGCTCGGTGGCCTTCTCACCGATTCGGTCGTCAGTTCTCGTCTTCCTCGGACACTCTGAGAAATTTCACGCTTCAAGTTTCCCTTTTCCCTCCTTTTTACCGCCAAAGCTATTACGAGACTCTTCCCACCTTCATTGTATCCAACCCAAGCCTATGGCTCGAGGAACTACGCGAGGCGACACGACCGACGCCGACGATTTGATGACCGGAGACGGGCCGACATAGCTGACGGGCTCAGAAGACCTGGCCGGACCTCTACAGTGAAATTGTTGATGCATTGTTGCTCGGTCGCTCGGACTGCTTTCTTGCGACTCGGGAGGATTCGACTCGATTGAGGACGAAATTCGCGGATAATGTTGAAGATATGTAGAATGATTGACCGAGATCTACTAGAGGAGGCCAGCTAGCTTCCACCAAGGCCAGAATCCGTCATGTGGCAGTCGCGAACTATTCAATGGGAGATGGTGTTGTAGGTGGTGAAGGTTGTGATCGTTGTTGGAAGCAATCTATCACCGAGATAATTCCTCACGTCCCAAGGACTGTCTTTCCTGATCGAAGTTTTTTTTTCGTTTTTCTGGCCGCTCCCACTCCTTCCTTCCTTCCTTCCTTCAGCGGGAGCGACGACCGTGACAAGATAGCAAATTAATGAATTTTTATCTTCGTTGCTTTGGGCTCGCACCGTTCCCTGAATCCTGTACAGGAATGAGAAGTGGGGGAAGGGGGAGGGGGGATCCGGAAGGATCTTTCCTTGAGCTGGTCGTTGAGCCAATCGAACTCGGTCCCGCTCTTCCGGGCGCCGCGGATAGCGACGGTCTTTTCTTCGATTCGAGACTATCCAAACTCGCCGATGATGACGTTGTTTCTCATCCTTCTCCCTCACCGCCTCCTCCTTTGTATCCTTACAAGATGATCAGGCTGCACGAGCCGTTTCCTCCTGAGGAAGTCTTGCTGCATGAGGAAATTATCCACTTCGCTGAATAAAATCCCGACTAACGAGTGCTCCATGTTTCCTTTTCGACCCAGGAGTTGGCTCTGTTGTTGAAGCAAAAGATATCGATGTGGGAAGGGGGGATCCTCAGGTGGGAATCAGGATGGGAAAAACGAAGAAGGAGAAGGAGGAGTGGGAGCAGGGAAGCATCGCAGTTAAAGAACGCGATAGTTCGCTGCGAGCCGTTTTGACTCGACTCGAGTATCCTGTTCCTTCTCCAAGGAGAATGGATTGAAAATGAAGTTTGGGAAGAATTCAGCAGAAGAGAAACCAAGGTCACAAGGAACGCAATCGTACGTCGAGCTCTTTCTCGCAGTGCCTGCCGGACACTCGCCCTCTCCGCGCTCGTGGTTGCAGGCATTGTTTTATTTTGGCTTTTTTTTTTCTTCTGCTTCTGAAGAAAAGCGGCGCCCGACAGCAGAGTTCAAAGTTCAATAAATCAAAACTAATGTTCGTAATGAGATCAGACTTCCTGACTTCTGAGCTTTCCGTTTTCCTCAACTTTCTACTCGAGTTTTCCCCGTTTTTCGACTTTCTTCCAAGCAATCATTTCCCTCTCAGTTTCGATCGTGAACTGCACTCCATAGAGGTTCGACAAGCGGAGAATTTCGCGTAGCAGAACTTCACTTGATGTGTCTTATTAGTTACACTTGCCCGTTTACGGCAGCCGCAAGTCGCGCAGTTGTAAATTCCTCACGATTCCGCCGTTGAAACCGGATTTGATTGCTTTTCGAAGAGTCGGTCTTCAAGTCACAGAAGAGAGCTATCGGAAGCCTTCTTTTCGGCTTAAGCTGACCTTGATTCTGTTTTCTTTTCCGATGCTCTCTTCAACTTCAAACTCGATGACTTTCAGCGAACGGAGCTTTTTCTGCGAGAAATTGCGGCTCCTTGACGATTGTGTTTGTCAGTTGATTCGAGAGCCAGTGCGTGCGTTTTGTTTGCTCCGTTCGTAAGTCAGTGTCTATTTCGCTACCGAACGACTCTTGACGAAGTGGAAGTGGCAGACTACTCCAAAAGAGTCAGAACTGTTGGCGCTACGACTGCTGCCGCAGCTGCCAGCACCGGCGGCAACGCTCCGCGCTGCTTTGAGACAGAAACGCAGCAAACAGCGTCTTTGAGGCGCCAGAAATTCTGGTTCGGTCGCTTCGCTGAAAGAAGCCAACGCACGAAAAAAAAACTCAACGAACAACCGAATCCATTCACCATTCCAACAACAACAACATCAACAAAGGTGGTAATAACGAATCGTGCTTTCCACCAAATATGGTAAATACGGTTTCCTTTGGATGATCTACGGTCGGAGTGAACGGATCGAAAATTTATCGAATCCACATCGAAAATTAAACGGAAAGTCTCGTTCAAAAGACAGAAGAAGAAACGAGGAGAAACCTCGGGAGCTAAAGACAACCGTACTTCGAACTTCTTTCCGAAAAGATCAATTCGACATCATGTGCTTCAAATGCGAAGTTTTCAGTAGGAATCAGTTCCAGAGTCACGCTCCCAAAAGCTGAATAAACGAATGGCGGAAAATGTTCCGAGTTCGCTCCTCAATGTCAGTGGTAAAGACACGAGGAAGGAGCAACTTACCAATAGAGGATGTTGATGGCGCGGCTTCTTTTGCTTCAGAGTCTCGAATGGAATCACTGAGCGACGCAAAACTCGATGGAGAAACCAAGAGAAAAACACGAGCAGGTCTATCCTTTTTAACTCATCACAGCGCGCTGTATTGTCATTCACTTCAGCGGTCCATAACTTTCTGAGTTTCTATGAAATCCCAGTTGGTTCTCCAGTCTTTCTCCGATCAGTTCATTTTCCAACTTCCACTCTGTCATGCACGAGGAACGGATTTATTCGGATCGGTTACCACGGGACTGACAGGCACAGAAACAAGCGAGAACGTGACGTTAGAAACGATACGAGGAAAACCAAACTAAAGCCCGATGATTTTCCGACGGAAAAATCAAATTGCCGGCTCGCTTTTTGTGTTGCTTGGCTGCCTAGTCGGAGGGGCGGCGTTCACAACACTCTTCCGCGCTGAGACAACCGGCTGAATGTTTATGTTCGGTGGATCCGAGGGAATCGCATGTGCTCCTTCGGAAAGGGTCTTCAGACTGTCCTCGCGCTCCAGGAAAGGGCACCGTACATACTTGTTGAACTGACTTCGAGGGCCACCGTTGCCACCACCGCGCGCCGTTCCCGCCACTACTGAGGCCTTGGTGCTTTTCCGTCAGTGAGCCTGGCTGTCTGCCCTGATGTGTCTCTCTTCGATTCAAGCTACCTATTACGCACACCCATGCAAGTCTCTCCAATGAATTATATTCTCGATTCAGTTCTCATGATCGGGACTTGGAGAGCATCAAAACTCATTTCAAACTTCGTGTCAAAGCAGAAAGAAAAACTAATCAAGAAAACATTTTAAAACAATAACACTAAAAAGACGAGACGCCTCTCGAAAGACTGAGTGGGAACCCGTGACGGATTCGAAAATTTCCAGCTCATACGCTGGACTGAATCGTTGTTGAGAGACAGAGAGAGAGAGAGGAGGGGAGGACGCAGAGAGGGAAAGAGTTCTGTCTTCCGTCAAGACTCAAATCCGTAATCGACAAAACTCAAGGAACGTAGTTCATGAATAAAAACGACGACAGTCAACCTAACATGCTGTGGCAGGACAAGAATTCTGAAAACAAATGTGAATAGATAGAATGCTTGAAATGAAAGTGAATGACGAGCTCCCCTACACGGAACTTTTAGACACTGCAGTCATGCAGAATTGGTAGAACACGTTCCGGTGACAACAGATCACCGATTGAATTGTACCCCAGCTGTCCGGCCGATACCTCTCGTTTGCGCAAAGAGTTCACTTGATTTGGCTGACCTTGAACAAGTTGGTTAATGAGTTCAATGTTGAGCGAGCTCTTGTTCTTCTTTTCGCCGTCGGTCGCCGCTACCGCAGCCGCTGCTCCAAGAGAGTTCTGTTCAAATCTCTCAGGACACTGCAGCAGGATACAGCCAACCGGGTCTAAACTGGAGAACGAAAAGTCTCTTCACTCACTTTGTTCCAATGCGGTCCCGTGTCTCACCGAATCGCCGTTTCCTGATTTTGTTCTTTCTGTCACTGTTTTCGTCCGCGAAAGAGTTGAGCTGAACGAGTGTGTTCAAAGGATACCACCGTCAGTCAGTCAGTCAGTGAGTTACTCAAACGCTCGGACAGACCGACAGTTCGTCCGTCCAAAGGAGAACGGAGTCGAGAAAAAAGACTGTCGGACAGACAGCAGGAGGCGCTGTAAGGGAGTTTCCAACCCACTGGAGACCACAGTCAGGGCACTATCTATAAACAGCAGAATTCGCCATCACGGCCAGCAACTACCTCCATGCCTGCACTTTTTTTTCACTTCCCTCCGACACCCCGGGTACGAGCACTCTGCGCAACTCCACCAACGTTGCTTTCAAACATGAAACGACTCCGGCAACTCTCGACGGATTCGCATGACCTTCGTTGCCAGACTTGGTTGATGCGAATCCACGAATCTGCAGCATCAGTCCGAAAGTCTCTTTCTTTTAGCCTCTGTCCGTGATTTGGTTGCTTCAAGCTGCTCTCGAATTCGCAGCATCGAAATTCCTGCGGAAAATTAAGCTCATAACACTTTAGGTGGCCTTGATGTGCGGAACGTCGGGAGCTGAGTTCGGGGGACATTCGGCGAATCCCTCGTTTGAACGAATAGATTGACAGAGAGAGAGAGAGATCGTTAAGAGCAGATTTCCAAGCGATATAATCTGTGGTCGTGGTGCGCCGAAATGGCTAATTTTGAGTCTGAGCCTGCATGTCCTCTCATATCAGCTGAACGGCTTCAGTTTCGCGGATGAAGCCGACTGATCGCCTAAGACATCGTACCCTTGAGGATATTCTGTTGAAACCCCCATAACAATACTTTCTCCAAAGAATATTTAGCAATTAAAGAATAACGCATTGCAACAATATTCCGAATCAATTTCTTCAGAAAGTCGGAAACGAATTATCAGTGTTGTGAGCTAATATTTCCCGGAGGAAAACAGCACACACGCGAGCTCGGTGCTTGCAATCTCACTTCAAACATAAAGGATTGCATTCCTAACGAGTACCCTGAGGGAAACATTAGATGCAGGAACCCTTCACGTCGCGGCTCCGAGCTGACGAGAATGATTCGGCGCTGGTCGCGTCCACCGCTGAGATTTTGTTCTTTTTAGAATAAGATCCGGGAGGGGGACGTTCAGATAACGAAGAAATGTTGTTGTAGCCTTTGCAGAGCGTGATGTAAGTCATATGTCATGGTGCTCCTTCCGTCGGTTCCGTTCTTCGTAAGATATCTTCCGATGTGAGAAGACCAAAGAGCAGGATAAATACCATGGGAGAATTCTAAGAGTCACGACTGGAAGTTCTTCAGGGCGAGTGATCTCTTAGAAAGTTCGCCTGTCGACGCTCGCTCTCAACAATCAGAGTTCGAGACCTCTGGACCGAGGTGGCTCGGGTTCCCGATTGCATCAACTGGCGGCCTTTCTTACCGAAGCCGCTAACCTCGAGGCGAAAGAGTTTTCCCACTGGATGGACTCAACCAAAAAGCTTGTCATTCATAAGCAGAATAAACACAGCTAATGCTCTACGCAAACAAATTTGCCGAATCAGAGTCCCACCCGGCCACATGTTTGATCAATCCTCGTGAGTGACTTAGCGTCTGAGTACACAACCACGAACATAACCTGATGCGATTGAGCCGTCAAACAGCGCCAGATCTGTCAACGACCACGACCTGACCTAGATGTCGTGCGTACTGAGATAACATGCACTATTCAGCCTTCTTTCGGGATCAACCAACGTACACGTTGAGTGCCCGTGAACAAGTTCAAAGTTTCAGCGGATGTACACCATTTGGAAATATCTTTCGGCAACGAAATTTTCTCAAGTCCGGACGTGGAAAGCTCCGGTAGACTCGGATGAGACCATCTCGGAGAATATCACGTCTTGAAACATTTCGCGTTGATAGACATGGTGGCTCTCTGAGCTGAAACTCTCGTTTCCAGAAGCTTGATCCCAGAATCCAGCTGAATGACACCGACTTGGCAATCAGTCCCCGGAACAGACAGTTTCGGCACGGGGTTTCGACAGGCTAGACGAGGTATGAGTCATTCCGCCGCAGCCGCACTAAAACTGTAGAATATGAAGAGACGGAGAAGACGTTTGGACATCCAACCGATGACCTCACCCATTTTTCCAGGGGATTATGTAATTCAGAAGAGAGAAAAAAAAACTCCGTCTCTTAGCGACCGGCGGTTTTTCTTGCAGTGGTTCGGCGACATGTTTCCTCACCTCCGAACTGCAGCAGACGGGCTTGGTTCCGCAGCGATGTTTCGTCCAGCCATCAGTAGTTCAAGAGTTTCATGGAAATCCGCGTCAATTAAACAGAGGCTCGCCGGTGGCGTCGCATGTTAAAGTTCAGAGTTTTCATATGCTATGCTCGGAATGAAGCTCAAGGAAATGTCACATTTTTTGCATAATCATTGTGGAAGCCCTCATCAGCATATATATTGCTCGAATCAGTTAATTGTGGGACTCTGGAGCTTGTCCAGAAACGGAGCACTCATTTCTGCGTTAGATCGTTTTTCAATGTTCAATGTGAGCCAATCTCTGATTCGCTCCCGGAGTCCTTCTGAGACGACGTCCACCTCACCATTCTCAAATCAATAGCCAGATTCGTAGATCGGAAGATGTTAAGAGATTGTCTTCAGCCAGAGGCCACGTGCGAAGACTTCGCCCGACAAAACACAGGGGATCTCGAACGCCACTGTGAAGCCATCTATGTAGTGCCTCAATTCCGTGATTGCTGTTCTCTTCATGCTTTACGTCGAGTGTTTTTTCGAGATGGATTCCAATTTTTCACCGACGAGTGGAAGTGGAGCAGGGGCTCGAGTTTGGGCCACTTCTGTAATGTTGACTCTACTCTGTGATCGGGTCAGACTTACGAAACGAACCCGGGCTGACTGTCCTGAGAGGACATAGCGCCTCCAAGGCTTCACGTCAGCAGCGTAAACAAACAATGCGACTGCTTTGCGCATTTTCCCGTGTTCAAACGAAGAGAAATGGGAAAGAACATACTTTCACCGCAATGGAGTAAACTTAGACGAACTTATTCTCATTGTCCGACGCTCTCGCCCTCAGACGGACTTTTTCACTGAAAAAGCTTTCATATAGTCGAGGGTTAAATTCGAACTCCATTTTGCCACAGATATCGGAATAGAATTTGAGTCCGTCACAAAAGCCGGTACACCGAATGCCTGTGAGGTCGATGGAAACAGAGTCCCGCAATTCTTCCTTTTCCGGAACATGTAGTTTCTCTTGATATATTCGAAGTTTTCCTTTCCCCGCGCGAAATTGCCAAATCGATGAAGGGGGTCTCAATCTCGCGAATCGCACATCGATCTTACGAGGGAAGTGTACACCCTCAACCTGGAATTTTTCGATCAAAATCGGGAGGAGTCATAGGTTTGCCTCACTGATACTGAAAATTCCCGGAATCGACTACCATCGATATTGACTTCCATCAGCTTTGAAATCTACTTTAAGCATCTCGGATATCAGCCCTTCGATTGGAGAAGGTTTGTGAGTACGATAACGATGAAAAGGCCGCCCCCCCCCTCGGAGAATAGATACGATGCAAATCGCATGCCATTGATCACTATCAGCGCCGATCTGTGGCGTTCTACAACATCAGCGATAAATGGAAAATAGAGTCCGGCCAAGTTTTGAAGGTGAATGTGAAGCTGTCAACGAAGCTGACCTTCCGCTCGATCAACTCCAAAAAGTCACTCTCGGACGACGATTCATGAAAATTGATTGGGTAGGAAGCGGATGAGATGAGCTAGTTGCTGAAGAGCTGCGAGATACAGCTCCCAGATTCTGCATGAGAGAAAATCCTCAACAGAACGAAATATCCACAAATGCTAAATTGGAAGTTGTTCGTCCTGACGTTGACGAGATAGAAACAATCTCGGACTGGAGTCGCGACTGGTGCTCGTCAGTATATTGACAGGTACTGCAAGCACTGACAACAAACATTGCGAGAGACCTGTTTTACATCTGGCGTGCTCGTTCGTGGCCCAGGCTCTAAACACCGGAGCGGAAAAAAAAGCATCGGAAGTTCATTATGTCCCGTTCTCTCAGATGGGCGCGCTCACTGATATCGAGGGACACAGTGAATAGACTCAGCCCCGACCACCCGCTCTGTGCACTTGTATCAGTCCGGTTGTCCTGACTGCGTGCCTTGAGGAAGTTCCATTCAGCTCGATTCGGGCTGGCGAAATCGTTGCCACACATTGGGACGCGATGTGAGCATCTATCCGGTTGTTTGTTACAAGGACCACGAACATGCTTCGTGAGTTGTATCGATCCGTGGATGATTTTTTAATTTCAGAGACGAGCCAAGCTCCGCGAACCCGCTCACGGTGTTTGGGATCTAGTTGAAGAGTTGACACAGTTGGACCCATTCCAGATTGACAGTGGTCATAACATATCCAGCGGGGCTCTGTACGTATTTCTCCAGTCTCAAGAGATGCATTTCGCCTGGCGGAAACGACACGAGCTCACCATCTATTCAACTACGGAACTCGATCCTCTGTGGAGAGAGATCGCGCGAACGTTAATAATTGGTTCACGTTAAGTTCCGGTGAGAAGAGCCTATTCCAGGTAGCCGAGAGTATGGAGAATGAGTAGAAAAAGGTAAAACGAAACGTCCGGCCAGGGCAAGCAAGCAGAGAAGGATCGTCGAAGTCATTACCGTCCCAGTGCTCGCCGAAGCAACTGCCTAACGAATGCCGTAGTTGGCGTACCGTGCAATTAACCGAGTCGCAAGAGAAAGTCTTTCCACGCAATTTCACGCGACCACTCCTACCATCACCACCACCAACATCACCAGGCATGGCCCCCGGCTCGGAGAGCAAGCGAGCGGCTGAACGAACGAACGAGCGAGCGAGCGAGCGCTCGCTCTCGTCCATTGCTGGATTGCGGTATTAACCACTAATACCTTCTGTTCGCTCGTAGCTTCAGCCGGTCACGCTTTCGTTACCTTGACGCCCGATTCTCTCTTTCAGTGCGGTGAGCGGTACACATTAGGTCGAGTTCGGCCATTACGACGATGCAAGCGAGCCACTTACCTCCGTGGAATCGCGAGGCAAGCTTCGAGGATCACCGTCGCAGAAACTGAGCCGAAATCCCAGGAAGGGATTGGAAACATTTGACCGTTTCTCCAACTCATCGAATTCCAGTTCGCAATAGCACGCTGTCGCCGGTGGAAGGCATAAGTGAGCACTCTCAAATCGATTTCTCAAGTCTCTCTCTCTTTATTCTCATTATTCGTTTGTTCAATATGATTTCAACATCCACAAGAACTCAATTGAGATGTCACGCTGATTGATCTATTAACTCATTAGTAGTCTCGGTATATGGCAGGGTTGTTTTCGCCAAAAAACGAACTTCTCAGAATGAACAAGGTTAACCTATGGGCCCACTGGGGAAATCCAATGCGCATTCCACAATTTTTACAGGTCAGGGAGAAATACAGCAGTATATGTAAGCTTGTATATATATATGTATATATACTCTATCGTAAGTTAGAACAACAATCATAGAACATGTGTACCCATGCAAACTTGATTTCCACTGAACTCATGGCTTTCGTTTGATGTAATTGTACGTAATTCGACGAAGCGTAGCTACTCGGATTAGGGTTTCAGTAACATCATCAACTAGCAAAACGAATGCACCCTAGAGGGGAAGTGGAAGCTCCGTGTGTACAGTGAATATTTTAACATTTGATTTGCTGAGAAGTGATGTTGGAGTCTCGCATCCCAGAATTTTTTTTTCGACAATCGATTCGTGAAGTGAAGGAATCGCGATCCATCCGATTATGAATCGAGGAAACAAATCAGTTTGTGCTACGAAGACGGTCTCATTCAGCTTCAGATTCTAGAGGAAATCTTTCCACTAATCCGGAAAATATCTGCTCTGATTCGACGGCCTCCGCATCCACTTATTGAGAGATGGTGTGCGGGACATCAGGGAGGCTTGAGAATTTGGAATTACCCCGTTCTCACTAAAAAAGTTTGAGGCAGATGGTCAGTCTGCCAGTCATTCATCCTCTTGCCCTCGAACTGAGGATACACCACGTAGCACGATGCTCCATATCAAAAGCCGCCGGCTCTATCTATCAGGTTAGGGGTGCGTTCACAAAATAGAATCTTCAAAATGAAGAACAATCAACATATGCTTTGAATAATGTCCGCAGATGTCGTGATGAGGACAACACGTCACATGGTAGATTTTTAGTAAATGCTGAAACACGGAAAAGTTCGATGTTTCTAGAAGCTATGAACACAATAACACCCAATATCCATTCCCAGTCTCTTGAAATACAATCTATCGCTTCGTCAAAATTTTGACAAACCTACAGCGGGTTGACTATCGAGCTGACTTTTGAAGAATGGCGCCTAGCCTACGGGTAGGATTCATACTCATTTCTGCTGATTTGCTCGAGATTATAATGGGGCGAAGTAAACCCGACAGGAATCACACAGTTTTCTCTCTCAATGAGATTCAGACAAATAACGTGGAGTTTTCGACATCTGAGGGCGGGGTCTCGAGGCACGTTTATAGACGATCATGAATCCGGAGTTCATCCCCGAAATTTCGATCACTTACAACTTGTTTCTGTGTGGCGGCTCAGTGTTTCTACGCTCTGACGACTCGATTCTACGAAGTTGCACGGGAACAAAAACTTTCCGAAGTCTTCATCACTGGAGCATGGGAGTTCAGGCGTCGTATTTGGAGCAATATCATCGATGTGGTCGATCTTCGGTCAATTTATCCATGGATTGATGGAGGGTGATTAAGAAATAATGCCTAAACTTCCAAGCTCTATTCAAAGCTGAAGCTTTTGAAGGCCACCGGGAACAGCGCTGTATCTTTGATAGTGTATCCATGTACATGGTCTCAGTCTTCTACCTAGAAATATATCTCCGGCGGACTAGCTGAAATGATCTTTACACATTGAAGGTTGTGGAGATAGAACAAAGCTCAGCTACGAAAAACTCGCGCCGTATGCAATGAGCTCAACAGGGGATCGATGGAGCTGTTAATTAAGCTGTACAGCGAACGGAGTAAATCCGACAGCAGGATTTACCTCGGAACTTCCTTTCCTTCGACATAAAATTCCAAGGCATCCGCGATCTTTAACTTCGAGCGAAAAGCGGATGGTTCAGTGACCGGTGCCAGACGTTCGAACCGAAGCATCCCCATTTTCTCGTGGTCGTTGTTTGAAGGCTCCAACGCGAGATTTCATGAAATACAGTGAGAGTCCGTTACAACGAACCCCGCCGGTCCGGCGAAATCTTCCAACATCGTGCCTATTCCCAGTTCGTTCCATAAGACATTCTTTGTTACGGCATTCGTGGCAACGACTTCTCACTGTATGGATTTCTTCGAGACCGACACCGTTTCTCTCGAGATTTTGAACACGCAAGCATGCGACTCAAACACTGATGAGCAAAACGAACGCCGACAGCGAGGTTTATTCGCAGCGATTCTTTGCCGATTTGGAGTGCATAAAAAGTGCATATTTGGAGTGCTTTCCACAAAGAAATGATTGAGGATCCACCTCAATCACTCCTTGAGTCATCATGAAACAAACAACAGCAACAACTATCTAGATGTTGTCGAGAGCGAAATTGACGATGATTTTGATAATGCTCTCATCGAAACAGCACACATCCAGCATTCCTGGTTCATCTGGTGGGGCAACGGCGAAACCTTTCGAAAACCACGCACAAGTCACATATCTGTGAAGACACAGAAATGGAAATGAGAAACTTCTCTCGGTTAATTGATTTCTAAAACAGAGGGAGAGAACGTCAATTACATCGGCGTCGAAGCACCGACAGAATGGCAAGTCTTCGTGGAGGAACACTCACTTGGCATCGGGAACGCTGCAAATCCGACGATAGTCCTTGAGTGCCTCCGCAGGATGTACGGTGTCAACAGTATTGCATTGTCGATCCGTGCACACTATGATGACATCGAATTCGTTGTTCCGTTGAGAAGCCCATCTGTGACGCGAATATGAAAGAAAGCTTTTCGATTCATTGTTTCAGGGGACTTGCTGCGACCGTCGTACCGGAAATGAGCGAAGACTATATGAGGTCATCATTCCTTACTCACCGAAGAGGCAAACAAAGACTAGCAGTGCCTGGATCAACTTCTTCGCATCGCTCAAGAAGATCGGCCATCGTCATCTTCTGATTGATCTCTAGGTCGTGCAAACCCGTTCGACTGAAAGCCAGGGCCTGAACTCTGCCTCCGACGAGACCTTCTTGCCGACATAACGTCATGGCCAGCAATATCGACGCTTCAATCGCTGTCACCGGGTGTGCCGCAGAGCCACTCTGCCACATCCCGTTGCCCACGTCGGTCACTATGAGATAGTTCTTATGCGTGGGCCGCAAACGCTGAAAAATTTACTCAGCGTCAGTATTCCTTTTTCATAAAGATCACATCTTATTGTTAGAGGAACTCCTCTCGGGAGCTCCCAAGGAATCCATATACGACTGACCTTGAAAGATGCCATGTGGAGATTGTACAAGATTTCTTGGAGTTGCCGCGCCGTTGGTGGCACTTCTGGTGTTGGCGGGAGAGTTGCATGTATTGAGGTTGAACATATATTTCTCATAAGGACATAAGTGGCGCAAGGGTCCCACGGGCAGTTCGTCATAACGACGTCACAACTTATCCTGCAAATGAGTTCTTGTCACGGAAGTCAAAGAAACACAACCTAAACGCCAGCACCGGGGTAGTCCAGGACACGAGGACGCGTCTTTTGTCCGAGGAGTCGCGACAATTTCATGGCCTCTGAGCGACTCGTGATCGAGATCCTCACCAAGAAACCACTCTGCCATAGAACCAGTCTCGATCTCTTCATTTGGGTGAAGTGCGCTACCCGATTCCATTCAATAATTCATTTGCTGTGACTTACAATGTCAGAAGCCTACCCATGACAGAATGATCCGAGAAGTCAACTAACCTCTGCATAATCAGTCGCAGTAGCCCTAAACTTGGTCTAAGAAGGTTATTGTGAGCAAGATGAGGGAGCCATTCCAGGATAGATTCTATCGGCGCTCGAGAGATGCACGCCAACCAAACATCTCGAGCATGCAAATATTGCGTAGGTATATGCTCCACCTGCAAATACTGAGATTCATTGTTTCCAGGATTCGTAATCGAAGCTCATTCTGATTATCGCAGAAACCGTTGAGTTTCGTCCTCGATTTCGAACTCATGAGGGACCTCCGAGAGTTCGACAATCAGCCACAGAAGTTGGTTCACTCACAGCTAACGGATTGTTCTTCATGATCTTTGCCGCCTGCGCAGCCGATGGCGCTTGCTTCAAATCATGAACAGCTTGAAGATACGTCAGAGCCTCTTTGACCTCAAGATCATCACAGGTTCCGTATTTTTCTTTCGCCTCGTGGAACCCTCTGGAAACGTATCGGAAAACGCACGAGACTCCTGCAATGACATGAATCATCACTCCCTGTTCTGAGCGAATTTCAACTTTGCATATCACAATGATTTTTTCGATTTTGTTTTCAATTAGTTCTAATTGAATTGAGGAAACCTCAAGGAAGCAAGAAGAGAAGTACGGAGTTATCTAGATCAACCATCTTCTCAGCCAAATCGTGGAGGTAGCACTCACCTAATGAAGGTGGTTTCACGTGAGCCAATCTAAGTACGTCGCGGTGAGACCATCTGTATCGAGAGACCGTTTTGGTGACCATTTCGGCCAATTCCTTCGTGTTATGACTTAAATACCACTTCTTGACTGAGGACCGATGCGCCCGACCCCAACCTGTGGTCAGCGGTCGCTGGGTATCTTCCATGTACTTCGTGAATGCGAACAACGTCGCGGCATTATTGCACACTTGTTTCAAAGCACCGTACGCGGCGCTTTTCGTACCCTGGAATCGACGAATCCTCAGAGATTGCGGGTGGATAATTGACTTCTACGACGTCTGTGACCATATTGAGCTATATCAAGAATTTATTGTTCAAATTCACTCACAAGATCTGTTGATTGCGCGCAGACGGCCAGTGAGAACGCGAGTGCCTCTGGACATATTGAAATTTTCTCTGTAGCGTACCGAAGAATGAGAACTACAACATCCAGACCGCGTCCTCTGTGGATAAGCTCCTTGATGGTGAAGGCGTTGTCAATGCATGGATGTCGCTTGGAACGTAGTTAGCGATTGCCTTCACTTCCCATTAAGAGGAACCTCTGGAGCCTTTTCCATGTCACATCCTCTCCTGGAGACGCAGCTGACATCTCCTGGAATTGGGAATCAGTTCAACAACCACTGATCGACAACCTAGTCGCACATAATCTCAAACGACAAATGAGCTCTACACAACCTAGCCGCAATCGTTCCGGTTTTCTGCTCATTCCGCTCTGATCTGATGCGAGTCATCCTCCACAAAGTTCGGGAGGAGAATGCTCCGAAGAAAGTTCGGGACTAACTATATTGCACGAGTGCAGCAGGTCTGTGTACAAAAACTTTGACGAAAAAGCCTTAAACCCTCTTTCTTATGCCGGGCGAAAACGCTGCTGGGCAAGTAGTGGAACTCGAGACAGAAATTGGGAAAGAACATCATTGGAGTCGCTCATTTCGGATCTCGATTGATCAACCGAAGATTAAAACGCTGTTCAGGTAGCACAAGAATGATCTGGGGGGTTCAATCTTTGTCCGGGCAAGACTTCACCTGGTGTCAATGCCAGACAAGGCGAAGAAAAGCTACGCAGGCGCGTCCGTTTCGGACACATTCGAAACTCTGATCACTTTTCAATTCCATCTTCCATTTGGAAACTGTCAGCAAAAACTACGGAATGATCTGATGGCTCTTTTCAATTTTCGCCAGTGACATGGGGTTCAACAGTAACAATCATAAATCCATATGGGATAGTGCTTGACTGGCCTTCGGAACTCGATAGTCACATTGTCTTACAGAACGTGACTTCGAAAAAAAAAGGACTGCAGTTTGTCTACGATTTCGCCAACTCTCTGTCTTTATTGACATCATCACATTCAAGATTGTCGATGAAACCACGACGGAAGCAGCCGTCACCATCGGATGGAGATCAGCTGTTCAGCTTTCGAGCCATCGATCACTGCAAAAACCTTGTTTGCGAAGAGGAGACTGTGAGAAACAATGGCAATCATCGTCTCAACGAAGCTCTCCGCGACTTACAACGCTGGAACAGCGTGCGACTCAGAATTCACGAAAGAAAAAACATACCGAGGTTGCTCCGTCGACCTCCCAATGAGTGAAGTGCCCGATGCGCAGCTTCCACAGTCGCAGTAGCAACAGCACCACCAGCGATCTTGCTCAATGCTGTTGGTAAATAAGATCTTCAAAATGGAGGCGTCTCCGCATCTAGAGGGAATATGATTTCTCCTCGCAGAAAGTGCGGGAACTGCATTGTTTTATTCAATTTCGGGTGCATGATCTTGGATGGAGATCTGAATCAGGGAAATCCTCAAAGCTCCATCCACGATTTCGCAACTAGATCCGCATTTTAGGAACTTGATGTTTGTTTACATCGGGTGCAGAAGACCACGTGCTGCTGTCTGCGCGCCCTGTGAGCACCGTAGAACTCCTTTCCCCTGATCGAGTGTTCAATACACGCACGAGAAACGTGGTCCTGAGTGGCATGTCTAAGTTCATGCTCTAGTTCTTCTCCATTTTAGTGCACGATTCGCTCTATCCGAGACTCAGTATACAAGCAAAACCCAGAATGCCACCCAACGGAACACTGCCGGAAGGCAGTGCCGTTGAGCAAATTCGAAGCGACGATGCGTTTTTCTGCTCTTTAGTCAATTCGATCCCTGCAAAATTCTATTTCGATCAAGACACAGTCAAAGAGATCCGTGAGAAAATCTTGGAAACGACAGAGACTGCTTTGGGTGAGTGCCGCTACTGCTAATCAATCGGTTCTCTCGATTTCGGGAGCCGGCAATCATTCTTCAGAGTCATGGAATATTGTTCGCAGCTGTTCCAGAGCCGAGACAGAGATTATTCTTACCGCGTGAATTTCGTGCGCTTGTGTCATGAATAGTTTTTGATTACAGGAGGAAGTCAACGCTTCGGCAAACTGGGTCAGGCCGGAAAGCACAAGTTTGCGAAATTGAATCCCGCCATCAACAAGAGCGTTTTGAAGATTCTTGAAGAAGTAGATGCAGAAGAGAAAGGAATCCGCCAGAAACAGAACAAGAAGATCAGAAAAGACAGATTGACCCTGCGTAAGTCTCAGCTTTTGCGCGGCCCTTAACACGGCAGGTGGATTGCGTACGTTCGAAGTCTGATCGGATATTAACTTTGTTTTACGGAAGTTTGTCATTCTCTGAGCTTTTCTTCCTGTGGATTTGCAGTAAAGAAGCAGGGAACGCTCCATTCTCCGGCGCTTGATAAAGCTTCCTCGATCGAAGCGCTTCAACAGAGTTTGAGACAAAAGATCGAAAAAATGAAGTCCGGTCGCGATCTAGAGCAAATCCGAGCTCGACGCGAGATCGAGAAACTCCGCCAGCAAAAAAACAAGCGAGGCACTGGAAACCAAGTGAAGAGTGAGTTTCTCTGGCGGCGTTCTTTTGAATCGCCACTCTGCAGTTATGATCAGGATCAGTAGTCTAAAGAGAGCACCGATTTTCAGACGGCAAATCGAAGACAGAGGAGAGCATGGAAGTCGATTCCGCCAGTCCCGCTGCAAGCGCTAATCCAAAAGCCGTTTTCAATTCGGAAGGCAAGATGGTCTTCAGCAAATTCGATTTCAGCAATAGCGGCGCTCCCGATACACCTATAGCTAACAATAAAGCGCTAAAGAAGATGACAAACGTCAAGGGTTTGAAGGGTTACAAGAAACAGCTCGAGTTTGTCGAGGAGAAGCAGAAGAAGCTTGAAGAACTCAAGGTAAGCATCACACATCTTATCGCTTTTCAATAAGTGCGCAATATCCATGTTTCTTTCGAAGAATCTAGTATCCCGCCCGATTGCGTCATTTCGGTCGATATAGCTACTTGCTCACAACTTCACGAAGTTTCGCCATTCTTCCAGGAATCGGATCCAAGCAAAGCAGCTGAAATTGAAGAAAAGGCGGCATGGCTTGACGCCATAGATAAATCAAAGGGTTTAAAGAAGAAGAATGACCCGGACATGTTGAAGAAGTCCATCAAGAAACGAGAGAAACTCAAGGAGAGATCTAGGAAAAAATGGGCGGCTCGCCAAGATACGGTGAAGAAACAGCAAGATGAACGCCAAGCAAAACGCAAAGCGAACTTGCAAGCTCGACGCGAGCAGAAAGTTGGCCATAAGCTGAAAAAGTTGTCGAAAAAGGGGCGGGTCCTGAACGTGCCTGGGTTCTAGTTGTTGCGTGCGGTTAGGCGGACCCTTTGTCAACATGTACACTTGTGTGGACTGTAAATAAAGACGAAATCGTTCTTTTTTTCAACGAAAATGGAAATATCTTCATTCAATGACTTCTGAGTTGCTCGGTGTTTCGCGTTCCCGATAAGTCAGCTATTCAACGTAATCTCAGGTAATACTGACATAAATCCACAGAAAGTCGACGTAAAGTCCGACCACATGAACTTTGACGCGCTTCTCATTATATTACAAGGAACTCGATTTCATGCATGTATTCTAGCTGAAGACATTGGATCGCCGATCGCATTCAGGGAAAATCCATATCTTCCATCGTCGAAGACGCTCCTCCGCTACGGCTTTGCGACCAAGCCTTCGCGATGGTCCTCTTCATCTCATCGTCACCATCTTGATAGAGTTTCTTCATCATGCCCATCAGTCCCTCCGATGGATCAGCAGACTTTTCTTCCGGAGTGAACTTGGCGTCTCGAGCTTCTTTGATCTCTTTCTCGGTTTTGGTGATGAAAGGCCACTTATCAGCTTTCTTTTTTTTCAAGAAGATCACTACACTGTCCGGTTTCACTTTGTGGTGCGATTCCTCGGAGACGATGTTGTTGAGGAGTTTGTCGATGTTGAAAGTACTAACTTTGTCAGGGGCCGAGACGGTGAGTGAGACACTGGTCTCGGTGGTGGTCAGGGAGATCAGATTCGCGTCCAGATTCTGGACTCCGGGAACGGTCAAATAAAATTTGACGAACTTGTCCGATTGATCCCATGCTGAAAGAAGAAAATATTTCTCATGCAGATACTGAACGACTCAGTTTCGAAAGAGAGAACGGAATCGTGATTCATTGATTCTATCACACATCTCGACCCGGCTGAGACAACGATCTCTACTCACCATAATTTCTGATTTTCTCAGTCGGGATCGGTTTTGCGACATTTGATGACTTGCTAGCCGAGGCAGAAGCGGCCCTGTGATCTGCGCTCTCTTTCAACAGAACCAGAGTTGTTTCCATCTTCCGTAGTTCTATGCTGAGAACATCTTTGACTTTCGCACGCGTGGCGACCTCCATCAGTTTGCGGAGTTCGTCTATATCAGATTTCAACTGGAAATGAAGTCAGTTTTCAGATAAAGCATGAAATCAAGGACTGACGCTTTAGCCGGCAAGAGCCTTCGCATGATTCGACTTCTGTTCCACCGTGAAAGCCAGTAGCGGCGAAGCAGGCCCACCGACGACAAACCGATAGATCCTCCGACTTAAAGCGAAAATCAGTCGAGAGATTCCCGGTTCTCCGAGAGACTGGTCAGAGGAAACTTCTATGTGCCAAGCTGTTGCTCAAGTTCCGGATTTCGAACTTTTAGCATTTCTTGACTGTTTTCAAATAGTCAGATCCACTAACCTCCTCGACTCTGGTTGGCATCTTGCGGTTTTCAAGTTCGCTTGTTCAGATAATCAGGCAGTTTCAGGCAGTTGAGCGTTACCCCGAGCGCGCACACTTCTTGTTGGTGGAATTTTCTAGTAGGAGAGTCTTGCTTTTGGGGGAGAGGCGCTTAGTGAGAACGATTCCTGTCTGAAGGAATGATTCGCTGGTCGCCAGTGCTCCAACAGTTGGACATGAGACTTGGCGGAGTTGAAGAACACGTTCTGTTTGCAACGAAGAATCCTATGATTATCCTATGGGCAGTCCCTCTCCAGAAGGACGGGGGTTCAAAAATATCGAAATAAGTTTCGTCGGAGGAGACATGGAAACTTTGACGCCGATGATCTATGCTTCGAGCCGCATCTCGATCGGGGCGCTATTTGAGCTTTTCTTCCGATTCTTCATTCGATGCTCTTTTTGGTGTAGTGATGCTTGGAGCCTCACAGCATCACAAATGCGAAGCGATGCTCAATGCGAGGATAGCTGAGGTGCTGTGATGCTCTGGGCATCACAGACTCATTGACTCAATGCCGGAGATGGTTGAGATGCTGTGATTGCTGTGATTGATGGTTGACGGCTTGGCCGTCGCGTCGGATCTGGCAACCTATGGGAAAGGTATGGAAGGAGCCAGAGAAGAAATAAGTGCTCTTTAGATGAAGTTTTTGATTTTCTCAAAATGTATTGTGGCTCGTCGGATGTCCCATGGGGGGCTGCCCGCATCGTTCAAACAGTGGTTCCTCGTTGACGCATCAACGCCGATTCTCGAGATACATACTGCATCTCGAGAAAAACTGTCATTGAATCCATTCTGCTGTTTGACGAAACCTTTCAAGGAGCCAAGGAACAATTTTTCCAAACGCATACCTGATGAGCGCGTCGACTAAGAGTTCTTCGAGGGCAACGGCGGTATCGCCGAGACGCCCGGTTCTCTGGAAACATTTTCCGGTCTCCGCTATGTCCTGCAATTGAGCGACGCTCGAACTCGAGCCTCTATCCGTTAAGGAAAAAGAGAGCATCGGATTGAAAGATGGCAAGCCTACCTTTAGGCGGATACCGTATTTCCTCTAATTGCAGGGCATGCCCGGCTGGATCTCAGAATGGATACAGAGCTGATACCTGAAAACCTTGCTCCACTGATGCTAGAGAGCCCAGAATATTGGAACCAAATGCGGGGAATGATACGAGAGATAATGACATTAAAAGACGAATACGAGCGGGGACTAGAACAGGGACTCGCCCCAGGCCTCTGGCGGAAGACGTCAAGCTAAAGAGAGAGACGGAGACGTCTCCCGGGAGGGCACCGATGAAAACTAAGTGTACCAGTGCCCTCCCGCGGAACCACGAAAGGCACTGTCTTGAGGCATTGTTGACTGAACAATAAAGCCTTTCAATACCAAAAAAATAGGGGCATGCCCGTCAAAGTTTTCAACCCTCCTCAGGGTGCCTGCTAATTAGAGCATGTCCGGCGAATAGAGTCCATGATTTAACATGAGTTTCTTTGGTAGGCGGGGGCTAGGACAATCAGAGGAAATACGGTAAATATTCTGCAAAAAAGCAAGCCATTCGAAGAATCACGACGCGCACCTGCTGTATGCACGTCAGATGAGATTGCATCCCAGAGGCAGCCGGGATTCGAACCGCCGCCATCGAGTTCTGGTTAGAAGATTAGCCGTGTGACCACAAGACAATCGGCCGTTTCATCCCATGACGCCAGAACTCAGCCCCGCCGAAGCACGATTACAGTCCCATGCCAAGAGGACCGGCAATAGGATCATGGAATACCAATGTTTAGATCAGTGATTCTAAAGTGGTGGGAAGTTTTCCGGTGGGTCGCGAAGGATCCACTCGCTATGTCCTTGGACGCGGGAGTAGAGCGCGACAACTGATACCTGGGAAAAGTTCGGTGGGTTGCGGAAATTCAGGCACGTCTATCAGTTGGTCGCGAATGGCGATGTGACCGTGATTGAGAACCACTGGTTTAGATAGTTGTCTCCAAAGTCGAATTGTGCCAAGGCGTGCTCCTTGAGATCCTACTCGACCGCTTCAGTCCTGAAAGCAATGCTTCTTTTAATGCGGCAAATCACGCAGCAGCTCCTGAGTGCAAATCGCACAGTTTTAACCGACTGGATTCGTCTGAAGAGGAGTCCCGACTCTTCACGGAATATTTTGACTTATGCTCATCTCCAGAACAACGGTAACTGATTGAACGCAGAGTCCATCCCAGTCATTCATTGAATTCCTTAAGAATTCCATCGGTTCCATCCAACTCCCATCACTCTTCCGCAAGTACCGTGCGCCCTTGAATATTAATGCGAATTCGTCCCCTATACGATGTCGGGTTCGTACTTCGACCAGCCTTGAGAACGCGAGCAGACTACTGTGCTGACCCTAGGGGGTACATGGGACCTTGGTGAGCCCCCTGGGGGTGCACAGCACCCCGGGGACCTGTGGGCTCGACTCCGTGGCCGGTTTGACCATACTGGTCGGGGCCTGTGGAGAGTATTCCGGGGCACCACTATCGCAATCGGAAGGGGTTGAATAACCCGTGGGCAGGGGGTGTCCGGGATGTCGAAGTTTGGGAACCACTGATCTACGTCACTGTTGTTCGAATCTTGGTGCGATCCCTCCACCCCCATGTCATCTATACTCCAGAGGGGTTCAAGCTCCTCTTCTGGCTGAACGATGGTGCGAGTTGCTACGACGGCGCCGGTAGTGGCACTGTTCCTGGAATGAGACAAGTTGTTGTCTCCGGATGGGAATCTTCAACATCAGAAAACCAACCGATCTCACTCGTTAGGCCGTAATCCTCGTAGACCTGCTGGGCTTTCCTCGCAGTCATCTCTGACGCATTCAAATGATTGGATTCGCGCAGGACCCTGACGAGTGCATTTTGCAAGCCATGAACGAAGCATAACTTAATCTGAACTGAACGAATCTGAACTTAAATTCGAGTTTACCAGCCGCTTTTCTCGGTACGGCTGCTCCATCGGTCTCTGCAAAATGACGGCTATCCAAGCGCACGCCGAAGGAGTCTGATCGCTTTTCCATTTCCTTCACGATTCCATTCGCTTCGCACAGCGAGATTGAAACCTAATGAACTGACAGGGAATGGCACAACCTAAGGATGGCTCTCGTGGTCGAAACATGGCCACTCGGCTGTTTTCCTATCGACTTTTTGACTAAGCTGTTGACAGAAGTTACGGAATATTAGTGGTTTCCGAGAAAAATCGATTTCTCGGTCATTGATCGGAATCTTTCGATATGCCGATCGCCATGGCGAACTTCGAAATCTGATCCATCAGGCTCGAAAACTACGAGTATTCTCCAATCTCTGTCACAGATTTCCCGAAAAATCGATAGGAAAACATCCGACTAGTCACGTCTGGAACCCGAAAGATATCCTCCGGTCGTGCCATTCCCTTCGAGGTCAAGGTTCAAACGCTTTCCTTTCGGAGACCGCTCACTAAGGCTGGTTCCACTCCTCAGTCAGCGGATAAGGGGTCAAAACAAAATGATTGCTTGATCTTCACTCTATCAAGCAACGACACAACTTGTTCCAATCCAACATTTGAGTGAATGAAAAACGGGCAACGATACCATCTCGAGTCGAGCACGAGAACGAGTTGGAATCGAGTCGTTATTTCTCCGAGTCATACGTGAACTCCGTCGACATCATCAACTTCATGTCATCATGGCCCTAATACTAGGGCCGCAATCCGAAGGTTCGAACGCGCTGGACGCCTTTTCCCATAGATGGCTTATGTTGAACGTAGATCGCAGAAGGTGGAGTGCCCTTCGAAAAGAGCTCACCCCTTCAATCGACGCAAAACCGTGAGAAGAGCTTGTCGGTCAGCGACAGAGAGGTGCCGACGCCGAAGATTGCCTTCACAGAGAAGGATTTCGACCCCAGCTACCTCAATGGCAAACTTGATCTCACAAGTTGGTGTCTGAACATCATAGACAACCTCTAGGGGTCGTTGGTGAGACGTGTTTATGCGAACGAGGACTGTACGATAAGCAGGATGAGTTGAAACATGCGATTTTTGCTCCTTGGGCTGGAATCGGAGAGCTTGAATTCGATTCCCTAGATTTTTGCACTTTGATTTCATCGAATCCGACTAGCTGCTTCACGGAAAGTATCAGTGTGATGCCGGGAGCATTCGATAGTAGCGTGAACATCATGATTCATTTTCACCACAAATCATCGGGGAAATTCGGATGTCGACAAAAGTGTTGCGGAGAGTAGTTCTTGCGCTGAAATCTTTTCCGAACGAGGGCACCACGAAATAATGCATCTACCACAGTGATCACCAACCTCTGTCGATAAATTTTATCAGGAGAACAAGATATCCAGCACTTCATGTTCTTCTGTGGAAACCAAACCATATTCGACCCTCACATGCTCTCATCCTGAGCAAGCTGTATTTTGCAATCTCGCCCCAATGTTCTTCGACCGGAACAACAATGTCGGGCAAAAAGACCAACTGTTCCCGACCGAGCAAGATGCGCAGAGGGCAGACTCACTCCGGATAGGATTCTGAGACTCTGGTGCCCCGAGATGATGCGGCGCGTGGAGATTCATCAGCTTGTGCAATCTATAACGAAAGGAGACTCAAAGCGTGCCGTCGTTCAAATCGTTTCCGCGCTCAGCTTTCCCCCTGCAATCAGATCTCGAGCAAGCTCAGATCGGATCTGCACTCAGATGTGCTCTGCGCTCGCTTTGCCTGCAACCTTTTCCCGTTGCGGCTGCGATACAGGCTATCTTGGCCATGACTAGAGACCGGGATTTCATGCACTAAAGAAGACAGAAATGTGCACTGAAAACGGCTTAAATATTCATGAGAAAACAGAAAATGTGCAATCCTCCGATATATGACAGTAGTCCTTATTCGGTTTTTTAAGATGTTCGTCGTCGAATCACATGGATCGAAGCTGGGCATTCAGGTCAAGGTTCACTTTCAGTACTCAACAGTTACACTGTACAAAGAACAGTCGTAGGTGGTAACTCTCAGATCTTTAGAAAAGGATTGTGATCAAGGACGCCCGAAGGATTGCTTTTTCGGGTAGACAATTTCAGAGAGAGGAAGTCCGCACTATACTCCACTCCAGTGTTTCCCAAAAGCCCCCATAGAAGCCTCGGAAAAATTCATGCTCCCTCCCTCTTCCCGAAGTACCGCAGAAATAATAAACTTTGCTTTCTGTAACCCTCGTCCGGATACCGGGACGATCTGTTATTATCGTGGACGAAGCTGCCGACCCCTTCTTCTAACTGACAATGAATCAGTGACTGAATGGCTCAGAATTTTTTGAAGAATGATTGACGCAGACTCTCGTTAGCACTCAGGTAATCCAACAAACCTAGAGTCCGAGTAAAACTGTGCTACTGGTTGGGAAAGCTACGACTTAAACTCTTGTAGGAAATCGGAGGACGTCATCCTTTGGCTTTAACTCGACTTCGACATTTCGAATCGCCGGCGGATCCTCTTCGTGCATACTGATCCCCGACATTCCCTACTCCGCGCGCCAGCCTAATGTTTTCATGCGTCGGCTACTGGATCCTCCTCTCCCTCAGATTCGTCCGTGCGGCGCCATCTTGGATCCTACCACTTGACGCTGTCCCCTAACGTGACACAGAGATCTGACAAACGCTTGAGACCGTCTGTTTTATAGACCGGAAGATCCTCCGACGCATTTCCTCAGTCCTCGTCTTTTTGCTCCTTCACGGTCCCGGTTTTCGAATTGTCTCCCTTGTTGATGAGACGGTAGATGAACACGAAGTTGGGTTGTATCTGTCAACCTGGGGGAACAACGTCACGAAAGGCGGCAGATTTCGAATTTCGACCGCGTAAACAAACTCGAAAATCGAACGTTGTCCCCCTGTCAGATTCGATGAGGGTTCACCAATTCCGAGATCCGAGTCGTATGACAGATTATGACGCAGCCTGACGGGAAACCGCCCGTGCAGAAACTAGATGTAGCTGCACTCGTTTTCTATGTGGAACAGTCGCCGTATCTGTACGATTCCAAGAAGCCACTGTATAACGTTACAGATGTCCGATGCGCTCGATGGGAAGAAATCGGAGCTTTCTTTGGAATCTCTGGTGAAAATGCTATGCGGTACTGGGTGAAAGCAGTGGTGCGCTACAAGTGGGTGTTGAAGAAAATCATAGCCGCGTACCTGGATGGTATTCAAGTGCAGGTGAGTTTACAATGCGACCGTTTCGATTCGACTGTTTCCACATTTCATTTTGACGTTTCGTCGCTTCTCGTTGAAGTAATCACCACACCTTGTTCACAAGATACGTCTTCTAAGATGTACAATTTCTGTGACCTGCTTTGTTTTTTGGCAATAGCTCCGTCAAGTCTGCTACGATTCGGGCGATCTTCTTTCGATGAATGGTTCTAGAAGAGAGTGAATGGATAGCGTTTGGAGAGACTTCGATATTTTTGTCGAAACCGAAAGTCACCGAGTCGATCTGGATTCGGCGCCTCCAGCGGATAGTTTTGCTTGTCATGAGATTCTTGGAAAAATCGGATGGTTATCGAAGTTTTGCCAGCCAATTTTGTCGGGTAGGAAGTGGAGAAAAGAGGCGCTCTAAGATCCAGCTCGAATTCCTCGAATTTTTACAAATGAGGAACGAAAACACGCGTCTTTTCAAGGAAAAAATATTGACCGAAGCGGCGCAGATATGACAGCGAGATGGACAGAACAAGGTAGGTCTTGTAAATTCTGCATCTTAGATGAGGCACGCTATATATCTACGTAAATCGTTTCTATCAATTTTAATGACTCGAGATCAACTTCACAAAACTTGTCAGATTGCCCGACAGCCCCGAACGGCACAGCAGTGCTCTGGAACGAGTTACGAATTTAAGAAACACGATCGTTTTTTCCAGGACCATCATGTCGGACCGTGGTTCAATATCGTGGCGAAACTTGTCGGGGTCAATTTCGAGGCTATTGAACGGAACCTGCGGACAGACCAATCTTTGGAAGAAAACTTCAACAGGATGTTCCGGCTCGATCGATGAGGATGTCTTGCATCTTTTTTGTATATGGAAAGTTCTTAGTGACTTGTGCTTAGACTACATGTGACGGCTGGTTGTAAGTTGCCGAAGGTGTCGTGAGAGAAAAAATTGTAAATTTCCTTGAGCTGCGGATGATCTCGTGAGATCCACTAACTAGAAGCACCCATCTACCTCACTTATCAATCTCGCGGATATGCTTTGAGTCATTTACGAAAGGAGGAAGTCATCTTCAACCATTATCAGAGAACTGAAAGCTCTTAATACAGTTATATTCGTGTTGCTATGGTGTTATTGTCCTCGAGGTCTTTTTGTATCTTCGAATCACAGCCATCTAAGGGCAGCCGTTTTTGTTTGGACCCACGACATTATGATCCATTCAGTCATTCCCTCCATTCATGGAGCTTCTCGAATCACTTCAACCTTTCTGCCGAGGCGCACTTCTGCGACGAGGCAGTGGATCCTTATCAGTCGAAATGCCTGAACAAGATGCCACGAATGTTTCACGCTGGAGCACCGCAAGGGCTGATAGATGTCTAAACTCGAAGCTTTGATTTCAACTCTCATGATTTCTCTCACCGATGTAGCTCGCCTCCAGATGAAATGGAACTCTGACATATAATTATGAGGTTCAGAGAGGTTTCGACCAAAAACTGTTGGAACCTCGTATCGGTATTGCCACGGCGATTACTCTGTGAAGTTCTGCCGGTTGGGCAATGACCTCCACATTTTACATTCGTTGATCGAGGGACGCATTTGGAGCCGTCAATCTAAATCGTTCTGAGCTTCCTCCCGTCGATTATCTCCTCGTCACGTCTTCAAACTCCTAAAGGTTCTCATTTTACAGCATCATACTGTAATGTTTCGTGTGATTTCCATTTCCTCCTTTCTTCAATTCGAGTATTCGCTCAGTAGAAGTGATGCAAGCACCCTTTTCGGACAGAAATTTGCTTTCCATGTCATGTCTGCGGATATCGCTGTCCCCCGATGCGGAGGGTTTCCCAAGGAATGAATCTCTGCTTGCGAAAAACTACAACAACAAACTGACGATACTCATGAAATCTAACGAGACTTGCTGACGGGCTTCCGGGCATATCAGACTGTACCTCACCTTCTTTCAATTTTTAGCACAAGCAGAGTAACCGACGGATTTATGATCTCAAATGAGATGAATACTATACCATTCTCCTATTTACTTCCCGTAAGAATTCATTCCGCGGCGTTTCACTTTCTGTTCCTACCTTTGCGCCGCCAGCTCCGATCATTTTCTCTCGGGAGGCACAGGCTGGTCCGCGGTCTTCAATACATTGGAAGCTGTGAGGTCGCAGATAGCAATCCGAAAACTGATTATGGGGGTAAGCGAGACTGGGTGCCGAGGTCAACATACGCGACCGAAACTGGTCGTTCAAAATGGGCCAATAATGCATCGTTTGAGCCAAAGCTGTCTTAAATATCCAGAATTTGAAATTAAATGCCCGACGAATCATTTACGTGTTAGAAATTTTTCCCACCGAGGGGATTTGAGCAACGGCATCGGGAACATATCAAGGGCCGTATAGAAGGTCGCGATGAGCGGTGTGTTGTGCAGGTGGAGTTTTCGAGGACGACGCAGGAGTGGAGCCATCCTGTACACGTTCAGATAGGCAATCAATACAATATTTTTCCTGCCGATCTTGCGCACTGAGTTCAGATGGCGCTTCGGGCCAAGATGAGATCAGGAAGCGAATCGCACCAACAGCGACTTAAAAAGTGTAGGTACCTGAGTTCGGAAGAACACAGATCCTTGGTCAGCCTGAGAGCCACGACCCCGGCTCAATCTGAAACATTCTGAGATTTCTTTCTCTAAATCATCGGCTACCCGATCACTTCGACGTTTATCATAACCGAACTTGGTGATCTGATGAGTGCAATCCGTTCATTGCTGCTTTTGACGCAGAAGTTGGAGTTGACTCACAATTTTTCATCCCCTTACACAAACTTTAGCTGCCATATTCGGTGTCTGCAAGAATGCTGGGCTGGGCGAAGTTTCTTTCGGCGAATGTGTCAACAGCGATCCCGTATAATTCTGACATCCTTGACGAGAGCGTCGCAGTAACAGTCATGGAAAAATCCCGCTCTCAGATAAAACTTAGGCCGAGTTTATTGAAACTGTCAGTTTTGTCGGCGATCAGCAAATGAGTCAGATTCTATTTCGGATTGAAAGTGGAATCCGCTTGATTGGATCGAATTTCCGGAGCCGAGAAAAAAATCATAAGAACAATGCGATCGATGATACAGCTGCGCCTCAGTGGAACTCGGTGAAACTCGAACCGAAATCGTTTATTCCGAAACTTTGAAGACTGCGACCCTCGAGTGATACACGATCACTGTGATCGGAATATTTTATACAAGAAATTCGTCGTATATAATGGGCTTGTTCCGATGGCGGTTATTCCAGTTCTTCATCAACCACTTTCTGCGCCTCTTCGACGAATTTCGAATCTCTACGCCCGTAATTCGGGTAAGCTCTTGAGTCTTGGATGCAACTAACTTCAAGTCAATCAGCCTTCGAGGGTGTAAGGCGCACTGGGGAGACCCGCGGCTTTGATTGCGGACACTCGCAACGAAGCCAAGAGCTCGTTGCTTGAACCTCAGATTCTGAGTCATTCTCGCTGCAAATTGCGTACCACGATTTGCTTGGAAGTGAACTCTGTGTTTTAAACAGAGATTTCGTTTATCGCGCCAAAAGAAGCAGCAGATGTTTCCTAGGAACTGTTTCAGTTCCAGGTGTGGAATCTACTCGAGGCGCTTGGTAGAGTTCTCTGTTTCATCCCGTGAAAATGATGGTCCCGAAAATAACTGCATAACAAGGTTTTCAGGGACGGCATGATTCGTCTCTACTCGGTGGTCCCCATGATCCGTTGTTCGAATCAGACTCCGCACATCTGAAACTCTTTCGAGTTGAGCAATTTCGTCTTGTCTGAAGACTTACTGATGTTCTGAAATTTCCAAGGTATCTCCGTCCGTCTGTATTCCTGAATCGAATTCAAGGCAAGTCGAGCTCGCAGGAGAAGAGTCGAAACCTGAGACGGAAATCGGTTGTCTGACTCATAGAGATATGTTAAGGGGCTCTCTCTGAGTCAGATCGTGGAAGGACTCCGCTAACTACACGGGTTATTGAGATCCTTCGAGAACACAAACTTCGCAGCGGACTCGGACCAGGGAAAGACGATTCCAAGACTCCATAGCTTGTTACGTATCTGAGGCTGCGAGTAGGATAATTGTTTCGGGTGCCCTCAGTGTTCTAAAAACGAGCAATTCCAACGGAGCGAGAACATCAGCGGTGTTCAGCGGCTGGATGGATTTTTCCGTTTTCCTCTTTGCAGTGCACCACTGTGCGGCTTTGTCAGCGTTCCTTTCGGAAGAAGTAACGGGCCGCCCTGCGTCATCATGACTCATGGTGGTCAAACATGACGTCGCACAGTGAGGACTCCCGAGTTCTCTGGTTTAGCAAATGTTTCATGTGCGTTTTCGCATTCAATTTGATCAAGTACTCGCCCATCGAAGATTTCTCTCATTGTTCAAGGTTTAGACGGTTCTGGGGCGTTTCAAATCCCGAAAATTGGATTCGCCGGCATTTGCCACCTTCTGACTCATCTATCGAAAGAAAAACTTCCCGCAAGCGCGAGAGACAGCCCTTTCCCGCTCTCCGGGTGATATAAAGAGCTTTCTTGACATAGCCCGCTACCGCTCGCGCTGCAAAAAACGCGATGCAATCCGCTACGATGAAAAGTGTTCTGTGCTTCCTCGTCCTGGTGTGCCTCGCGCAGAGTCTGCTGGCCGAGTCGACTACGGATCCTCGCTGTAGACCTAAGCCACCAGGTTTGAGCAATTGTGTGGCTCACCAGTGTCCAGCAGAAGGCTGCCCATCAGGTCGAATATGCTGCTCGGTGGGAAACTGCGGAGGCAATTTCCACTGCGTGCCCATCCCCGCAAATGGTTGAATAAANCTCCGACAGCGAGAAGCTGGGATGAAACAAAGAATTCGCGACATGTGGAATGCATTAATAATCTGATGAAGAGGACACGGAGCTGGCATCTCACCTCAAACTTCACTCCTAATCTCCCGCGCAGTTCGTGAACGGACCGGTCATGGATCGGACCAAACGAGCTCTCGAATATATCCGACCGCTTCACTTCGAACTGGAAACAGAGTAAAAGTTTGGCGTAGCTATACGCTTGGTCCATAACATATTCTGTTTCGGAGCGAGAATGAATTACACCCTCTAACATCATAATTGTCAGCTGACAAAGCAAACCGACCTCACACTCTTCCTGAGTGGACTTGCTGTGGCACAAGGATCTCAGCTTTGCCAGTTTTCGCCTTAACTCAGCATCCTCTGAACATGTCTCATCTTTTTTGCTTCCCGGTGCAGAGCCAGCATCTTCCCGCTTTCTCGATTCATCTTCGTTACTGCGATGGATGACAAGCTCTACATCTAGTTTGATACTCTCTGAATCAGCGTCGCGCCCCACCTTCACGGGTCCTGGGCAACGAGGATCCTTCGCTTGGCATTTGCCAGTCGACACATTGACGAAGTACACGTCCCCCTGAGGATCACGGTGTTTTTGCCAACCCTCGGGGAGTTGCCCCAAGCAATCCTCGTCCTCGTCGGATACCGATTGGTCGAATAATCTTCGCATTCTGCTGAGTTGCATCGTCTGGCTTCGCGTTTTCTGGAAAAAGAAATATCGAGAGATGATCTCGGTTTCGGAATTCGTCTTCATTTTCATTGGAGCTCTATGAAAAAAGAACCGTTGGGGCTTTCGCAAGAGACAGAAGCTCTTAGGATGTGTCAACTTCCCGTGCATTCCAACTTCAGCGTACATCGAGTATCAGACAAACCCACCTGCCATTGATCCCAGTCACGAAGCTGCTGGACAGTGGGTTTGACCCAGCTTCTAGCCTTGGTTTCGGGATGGGTGAAGTAAGATCGACCATTAGCGTCCTTACACTTCAGCCACCCTGTGACCTTGAAGAATCCTTCGATCTCTAATGGAGGCTCCTCCTCGGTTCCTGACTCCTCCGGTCTTATCCATTGGAAAACCTTGGAATCTTGGTTGTAGTAGAGCAGAGTGTCCTCGACGACGAACACAATCCAAGATGGAGCAAGCTTCGGATCTTTATAAATCTCAGAAACGCTCAACGGAACCAAATGTTCTCTTTCGTTTGTGTTCTCATTTTCCGCTCGGCCAGTTTCAGTGCCTCCTCCGGCGAGCAAACCTTTGGCGGAAATCGTTTGCAGAGATGAGCCACCTGAGGAATTAGGACGGAGACGGTCACTTTACTCGCTCGATGATGATTTCTAGACACTAGTCTCACTTTGAGGCCAAAGTTTTTCTGAAGGAAACTCATCATGCACGTCTCCGAGCTCCAATGTTTTCGGCCGCAATTGAACCCTCCTAGGATTCCTAAGGTATCCCACGAGTGACGACGCCGGGGCCAGCTGGCACCGGGGCCACATCGGCGTCACTTCCGAGTTGGTCCTACTACGTTCAGAACGACTCATAAGAATGTTCTGGATAATTCAGTGTTCCCTAGTATTTCGTCTTGTGAATGCAAAAAGATCCCCTTGAGTTGAGTGGATCAAAGTGGGAAGTTCGAGAAGTTCTTCGAAGATTGAGATTCACGATGGAAACTCGCTCCAGGGCAGTTTGCACTCCTCGAAATCGTGCACATTGGCAGAACGATTTCAGCACTCGAGCGAGATTGAAGTCCTCGAGTTTAAGAATTCAATGTTTTTCATCAGGAAAACGCTTCGGGACCTCCGACTGAGGCAGAGTGCGATCGCATTATAGTTGGTTATAACGATAAGAATGGAGTGAATGATAATCACTAGATTTCTCGAGGTCTTAGCTGATCCTTCGCTATTTAGCATGAGCCCCGAAAGCGGGCATGATGGCACCGAATCCGGACGCCCACGATCTTGTTCCACACCACGTATTGCTACTTCCTGGCAAGGGGCGAACCCTACTCTTCGGTGCCGCTTAGCCCGGGTCTTCCCCGCTCATTCGACTGTCGGGTAGAATGGTCGGAGGTCATAGCGATTCAACTAACTCTGCCGTTTGGAGACTTTTCTCCCAGTCCTTCTCGGCCATGCACACACGGCGGAAGCTCTATATCGGGCTTTCCTAGAGATTTCATCGGGCTTTGCGACCGTGATCGTCGACGACGATGGGCCTTCATCGCGGGGCTTGTCCGTCGTTGAAAGTAGCCGTAGCTCAGAACAGGGCTCGGGAATCGGTGGCATCCGGTTGGAATATCTTCACAAAGAAAGCTGAAACAAGAGTCGTGGAAGTTGCGAATTTCATTCCCTTTCGCGAACATTGATTCATGACTGGACTCATGAAAAAAAATTAAACAATAGTAGAAAATCTTCCTGAACCTCGTTGTCTTCAGTCAGACACATGTGCCGGTTTCTTGAGAGGTCACAGCCCGACGCCCCTAAACCCCACATTCTTCTTCGGGACAACGCTCTCCAAAAAATCTCGCTCGTTCAAACCGATCGAAGCTTCCGTGTCTCGTTCTTCTGCACAGCTGGGCCTCGGCAGTTCGTCTCTTATCGTCACAACGCAACGCGGGCCCCACAGAACCGCTATGGGTGTGCGAAGTGTCCTTCGAAGTGTGGTTCTATTGCAGAAACGAAGTTGGTAGTGCGCGGGTGGTCATTAGATTGAGCGCATTCGAAATAGAGCGCAGGCCTCACTTGAACTCAGGTAGTTTGCGCGCATCTGACTAACGCGTATCTAATCAGCTTGTGACCGATTAGCGCGCAGCTGAAAAGAGCGCATCTGATAGGCGCGCAGCCAGTGGCGTGCGTCTCCAAGGTTTGAGGTGAGATTCAGAAGACCGCCCTGTGTATCAAACCTTCATTTTTCTTCCGCCGACCACCTCCTCGAAACTCCATCGCTTCCTCTTTCTCACATGAACTTCAAGTCCAATGTCTTACACGAAATGCGAGAGGCTGTTGATTGCAACTGCTTCTGTTTAGCACTGAATCATCTGCGTACATGGTCGCGTCCACCATATCATTTTTATTTTTGTTTTTCGTATCGATCATGTATGGTACAGGCCAAACTGGGAGTTGGCCCAAACTGGGTTCCACGGAACCTTTTGGTTCAGCGAGCCATTTCTTGGGGTTCCGCAGCCAAACTCGGGGGGTTCCTTGAGGGTTCAGAGAGCCTCAGCTTTTCAAATTTTCACTCTGGAATATTGAAATCGAGGTCCTCAGCACAGAAATTTGAAATCGCGAGACCTGAGAACTACCTAAAGCGGAATTTAGAGGCGCCAAGACGTGCATTGATTGTATCGGCGCTTTCGATTCTTGATCCGTGACCCACTACGGCCGAGAAGGATGGGTACTGTGTGTTGGGGTTCCGCGAGGGATTCCGCGGGTACATTTTCCCCATCTTTATGGTCATCTTACGTATGTGTTCATCTCTGGCTTTCAGAATCGAAGAGTCAACACCGTTCATGGTGACCGGGATCGATTTTCTGGGTCTCATCTGGATAAAGCAGGAAGGCGAGCGCATCGAGTCCTTTGTACTTCTCCTAACGTGCGCGGAAACGAGAGCAATCAGGTGGCCAACCTCACAGCATACGAGTTTCTTCTCGCGTTACGTCGCTTCATAAGTAGGAACCCGTCTATAGAAAAGCTTGTTTCCGACAATGCGAGGACTTTCAAAAGGGCGGAGAAAGAGCCTGCTTTTCAAACATGCGCAAAATCAGGATGTCTCGGGTTTCTTGTCTCGAAAGCGAATTGGGTGGCAGTATGGAACGGAAAAAGCGGCCTGGGCCAACGGTTTCTTCGAGCGTTGCGTCCAGACCTTCCTGTAGAGACTCGTTTTCCACTTTCTCTCCGATGCACGTCTGAATCAGTTCCGTCTGACGGGATCGAGCCTTGCGCTCAGCGACCGTCATCGTGACACCGTGACGTGAGAGTGACACCCTTTCTGATGACTACAAGTAAAAGCAGACGAGGCACCACCCCAGAACATTTCCTGTGTCAGGCTGCCGAAATCAAGCGTCCAATAGTAAGGCAGGCAAGTGGTCTACGTGCAATATATCGGTGCAGCGCTGGCCTGAGCAAGATCACTCGTCAGAGGGTCGACGAGAAGGGATTTCTAGAGCATTGCGGTCAGAATAACTTCGCGTTTATCAAATCCATTCCGAATTCCGTGCAAGATTGGATATCCAGGAGGGGAGACGCATTTGCCATGATCCGGCAGTTGGGAAAGCCAACTTTTTTCCCCGACGATGAGCGCCAACGATACTCGTCTTTCCGTCGAGACGGATCGGGCGATGCGTAAACGCTCCTGGCGGAACTGTGATCGTTGAGTCGACGTTAGTGCGACAGACTGAACACCAGTGATGCGATGGTAGGAGGAGCACAACTCCCAGCAGAAGTAGAAGGCGATCGAAGAGCATGTCGGCCAACGAGACGCCTTGCACCGTCTGAGCTTGCCCATCAAGGTCCGCCGCCGTGGCCGTTTGATCCGGAACGGAGGAGGGAGGAGACTCGCGAAAGATAAGCCATTCGCTGCCACGAGTGAAGATCGCGTGGGCGGCATCCTCAATGCAAAAGGAGGTGTAATCTTCTTGCCCGATGTATTGGTTGTCTGAATACAATAGCTAGCTCGAAATCGGGCCACAGACAGATCTTCGTTGTCAAAAGTCTCGCAATCGCGCATCGGCGGGGCCCAAATTCGTTTAAAAGGTCCCCGGCCACAAATGCCTTCCTCTTGACGTGTAGCCCGATGCGGACCGCATCCCCGCCCTCATTCTCGCTGTGCTTAATGCCACTCATCAGATTCGGCTAGTTTTTAAGGTCTATTGTGGCGGTTGCGTCATGTTTTGAACGCAATGATACGCGTGCGATTGTTTTTCTCGTTTATAGCGTTGCGTTTGTAAAAGTCAAGGCAGAGGAGAACTCATCACTGATAAGTTGTCAGTGATCAGAGTCTGTTCTCCATCGGCATACAATTGGGTCAGCTATATTGGGGTGCTTATTTCGGAACAGCTCTTTGTGGAGTTGAATCCACTCGTACTGCAATGCTTTGATTCGGATTCACAAAACGGGTATAGTTCAAACAAGGGTGTCATAGCCGGAATACTTCGCTCATTTCGATGTATTCATTCAATGAAGAATATTCTAAATTCTCTGCCTGTATGACGGATTTGATTCGGCATGCTGCAGAGAGCGATTTGCTGTTATAAAAGAGTCGCGAGAAGGAAGGAAAATTTCTCTTGCCACCTACCCTCGCTTCGTGACCGTTGAAACTTTATAGAATGTCATATTGGCAAATGGTAGGCATGTTCGTAAGAATATGGTTGACAAGTGCACATGCCTCCACCGGTCCTTGAAGCTTCCCATTGTGGGAGCCACATGAAGATAGTTCAAGTTTTGAGTTTCGACAGCTCAGACTGAGATCGGTGAGTACCGAACGAAAGCGAAATGCGAGCCTTTGGGAATCTCTGCCTCAGCTCCCTTTCGGCTGTCTGAATTCCTGCTGGGTAGGTGTTCTCATCTGAGGTGTCCAAAGAGCGGGAATTAGAACCCTGCGTTGCCCATATTCATACAGAATGTTCTATTTCCATGTATGATTCTATTTATAAAAAGTTCGGCACCGACTCGGAGAGTCACTGTTGGAAGAAATGAGGAGTTCCGATTCCATTGAGTGGATGCTCACGACGCTCTGATCATTCTATGTTGCTCACGATTATCAGGATTAGCCGTGAGATTATATCTACCACATCCAGATGAAGCCAACGTAAGAATTTAACGTGTAATTCCTAAATCTTCTTGTGGGATGCTGCTCAAGAGACTCCTCTAAGAATATCAAGCTGTGTAGTGAGGCATACGTTCGTCAGAATACGACGATCTATCATTCCAAGGCTCATTCGTGAACGTAGTGGACTCTTCAAGTCTTCACCTCACGATTCCGAAACATTTTTGATCGAGCGAGGAGTGCCGAGGAGTTCGATTCCAGAGGAATTTCAATAACTCACGGAAATAGAGCGGGCGACTCGATCCTTTAGTTAAAGATCGCCTCTTTCAGTCATCTTCCAGTTCCAGACGCATTCCTCGGCGAACACTCGATTGAAATACTCTTGTAGAATGGTTGTACGATGGTCAAAGGACCGTCGTAAGTTGCCCAAGTTCTTCCTGTTCCTCGAGGAACATGAGCTCCGCCGAATCCTTCCATCTCTGTGATTTCCAGCCTCCGCATCTAACGCGCGTCACATACACACGACATCCATACCCCATGTTGTAGATGATTTCGCGAGTCTCAGCCTACTTCGATATCAGAAACTAGGTAGGAGCTCATAGAAAAGAGCCAACTACTCAAGTCCGTCGGTTCTGCTCTCGAGATCAGATGTCAGGTTGATGCTGAGTGCATTCAGCTCTGGTTGAGAACGAACTCCAGCTCAAGCTCAAGTAAACGCAGACGTCAACGAGTTTCGGTAGAACGATTCCGAGAAGGAACACCTCAGAAGTTCAAAGATTTGGGATCATCGAAAGCAAAATGCGTGAACGCCTAGATGCTTTTTTCTAAATTCCATTTTTATTCTCTACCGAGAAGCTTTTCAAGGGACCGAAAACGGGATTCAGCTCGCGAATTGATGTTGCGATTTCGGCGAGTTCCTCCAGAAAGCATGCAGCCCGGCAGGTTCCTCGGGGACCACCGATGCAGGAACGTACTCCCTCAAAGATTGGTTCGAGGATAAGATTCCCGCGACGAAATTCGAGCTGGTCATCGAAATATCGCAAAATCCAAAGCTGTTAC